>CM068372.1:199554827-200032910 GCA_034769895.1 Magicicada septendecula | reverse complement strand
GATGAATTTGGTACTCGATATATTCTACTCTCACATTATTTTCATTGATACATTTCAGAAACTGAGTACAGAATAAATCTACAATCACCCAGGCGGAATCATTAAGTTTTACAAGATCTTATTGATCAGACGTATGAGTAATTATATTAATCCTTATGTAGCAAATACGCACGCATTCATAAAATGCAGCACTCAGGTGTAGGGCAATTAATCCTTTTTGTATTGAACGTATTTAAGTAGGCCTACTCGTGATATCAGTAAATTCTGTCTAAACGTCATCTCAACGGAATCATTAAGTTTTACAAAAGATCTTATTGATCAGACGTATGAGTAATTATATTAATCCTTATGTAGCAAATACGCACGCATTCATAAAATACAGCACTCAGGTGTAGGGCAATTAATCCTTTTTGTATTGAACGTATTATAAGTAGGCCTACTCGTGATATCAGTAAATTCTGTCTAAATGTCTAGTACATAAACGTACCCGGTAATCGCTTCTTGAGTCGTAGTCATTCTTAAACTCGACATAACTACTTGTGTTACTCGATTGATGTTCATGTTAAACGATTTATGACTCATGTAATAATACAGATTAACCTCGTATAATAATAATGACAGGACAGCGTATTTAGAACACTTAAAATTGGAAATCTACAAACACATCAAAAATATCTGTCAAACCCCTATCAAACAAAAACCCCGTTCTTATCGAGAGAAAACAGTAACTGACCTAAGCACATGTGCTTCATTAGGCAACAGACCAAAAAATCAAATAGACGACTATAAGCTCAATTTAAATAAAATCTGAATATTCAATAAAATTATGTTTACTTAGTAACATATGCAAATCTTTTACTTACCTCTTAAATGTTGTTGTTGTTATACACACAATAGTCGATTGTACGATGAGTGTCTCATACAAATGAGAAATAGTGACAAGTCGTCTTGTGTGTGTATATATATCATACGGCGGTAGCGTACACGTTTGAAAGTTGATGCACATTAAATTGTGTCTCTCTCTCCCTCTCTCTCTCTCTCTCTCTCTCTCTCTCTCTCTCTCTCTCTCTCTCTCTCTCTCTTTCTCTCTCTCTCTCTCTCACACACACACACACACACACCACACACACACACACACACACACACACACACACACACACACACATATTCTGATTACTATAAAAATAATGGCATGTATGTTCAGAGGTTTGGTGTCTAAATCGATGAATTTTACTTTCACCTTCTAATTTGACACATGGCTTACTTTCATACAGAAATAGCTATCGCCCATGTCCGTCTACGAGTGTTGCTAAACGAAATTAAAAATGCTGTAATACATAACGTCCTGTGAAACAGATATGGTATGTTTTTAGGACAGCCAATGTCATTAAGATGGATTATTTTCGAGAGCGGAGTCGCCACCAATTAATTTGTCACGTATCCGAATGTATCATAACCATTGTCTAGTATATAGCGCTTATCATCATACGGTGACAACGCTTGCTTTCAAAGCGTGTAGGTCCGTCTGCATACAAGTCAGGTGTTTGAATACTATACATCAGACCGTCTGTATCTGTCATTAGCAATCTAACGTTACGACCGTACTTGCCGACAGCATAACGATAATACGTTTGACAACGTGAGAGAGAGAAACGGTTTGAACATAACGTTTGACATTGTATATTGCAAGCATGAAATTATTATTATTTAAATCTGTTACCTGCTTTTGTATGGAAGTCATCTATAAATATCAGGTCAGTGCGACACAACATGTAACAACAGTAACATGATTCAACCCAAACGTGTGCACGTCGTATGTATGTGTGTGATTACGTTGCGTGTGCGTCTGTATGTGTTCGTGTGTGTGTGCGTGCGCGTTGCGTGTGTGTATGGTTACGTTGTGTGTGCGTACGCGTCGGATCATGACATAGTATTCGTAATGACCGAGGCACGTCCTTTATTGCATGAGGATATTCAGGTAGAGTAGAGCAGACACGATTACGCAATATCAAGTGCACACACACAAGTATCAGAATTTTTGTATACGTTCTAGGTGAAAAACTACTGGGGTGTCTCTGACTTTAGTTGGAAATAAATAACATTACAGATATTGATATGGTACTATGAGTAGCCTATACGTGAATACTATACATCAGACTGCATGTATCTGTCATTAGCAATCTAACGTTACGACGGCAGCATAACGATAATGAAAGTCATACATTATCGTTATTTTGTCTGAGCTATGTTAACTTCACACACACACACACACACACACACACACACACACACACACACAAAACACACACACACACGGAAATGGAGGAAGAACTATCATAGGAAATACAATTAAGTGTAACAATAAAAGAAGTGATTGAAAGCCAACTGTGGGTGTCAAGACAAAACTCTTGCTTGTTCCTGAGTTGATAGAAGCGCCTGAGGGCAAAGTTATGCAAGAGGTTGTTGACGAGAACCAAACAAACTGGGATCAGCCAGTAGTGTTTAGGTCATCAGTACATGACGCAACGGGAGTGATAGGTCCAATTAGGTTTGTTACACGTTGTGTCACACTGACATGATATTTATAGATGACCTCCATACAAATACAACAGCATAAAAAATCATGTTAGGTTAAAATGCAGTCCACTCACGTTTCATGTTAGGTTAAAATGCAAACAAACACACACACACGTTAAACACAAACGTGTATGTGTGTGTTTGTTTGCATTTTAACCTAACATGAAACGTGAGTGGACTGCATTTTAACCTAACATGATTTTTTATGCTGTTGTATTTGTATGGAGGTCATCTATAAATATCATGTCAGTGCGACACAACGTGTAACAAACCTAATTGGACCTATCACTCCCGTTGCCCTCATGTACTGATGACCTAAACACTACTGGCTGATCCCAGTTTGTTTGGTTCTCGTCAACAACCTCTTGCATAACTTTGCCCTCAGGTGCTTCTATCAACTCAGGAACAAGCAAGAGTTTTGTCTCGACACCCACAGTTGGCTTTCCAATCACTTCTTTTATTGTTACACTTAATTGTATTTCCTATGCTAGTTCTTCCTCTTTCTCCATTTCCGTGTGTGTGTGTGTGTGTGTGTGTGTGTGTGTGTGTGTGTGTGTGTGTGTGAAGCTAACATAGCTCAGACAAAATAACGATAATGTATGACTTTCATTATCGTTATGCTGCCGTCGTAACGTTAGTTGCTAATGACAGATACATGCAGTCTGATGTATAGTATTCACGTATAGGCTACTCATAGTACCATATCAATATCTGTAATGTTATTTATTTCCAACTAAAGTCAGAGACACCCCAGTAGTTTTTCACCTAAAACGTATACAAAAAATCTATTTCTTGTGTGTGTGCACTTGATATTGCGTAAACGTGTCTGCTCTGCTCTATCTGAATATCCTCATGCAATAAAGGACGTGCTTCGGTCATTACGAATACTATGTCATGATCCGACGCGCACGCACACACAACGTAACCATACACACACGCAACGCGCACGCACACACACACACACACACGAACACATACAGACGCACACGCAACGTAATCACACACATACATACGACGTGCACACGTTTGGGTTGAATCATGTTACGGTTGTTACATGCTGTGCCGCACTGACCTGATATTTATAGATGACTTCCATACAAAAGCAGGTAACAGATTTAAATAATAATAATTTCATGCTTGCAATATACAATGTCAAACGTCATGTTCAAACCATTTGTCTCTCTCACGTTGTCAAACGTATTATCGTTATGCTGTCGGCAAGTACGGTCGTAACGTTAGATTGCTAATGACAGATACAGACGGTCTGATGTATAGTATTCAAACACCTGACTTGTATGCAGACGGACCTACACGCTTTGAAAGCAAGCGTTGTCACCGTATGATGATAAGCGCTATATACTAGACAATGGTTATGATACATTCGGATACGTGACAAATTAATTGGTGGCGACTCCGCTCTCGAAAATAATCCATCTTAATGACATTGGCTGTCCTAAAAACATACCATATCTATTTCACAGGACGTTATGTATTACAGCATTTTTAATTTCGTTTAGCAACACTCGTAGACGGACATGGGCGATAGCTATTTCTGTATGAAAGTAAGCCATGTGTCAAATTAGAAGGTGAAAGTAAAATGCATCGATTTAGACACCAAACCTCTGAACATACATGCCATTATTTTTATAGTAATCAGAAATGTGTGTGTGTGTGTGTGTGTGTGTGAGAGAGAGAGAGAGAGAGAGAGAGAGAGAGAGAGAGAGGGGGAGGAGAGAGAGACACAATTTAATGTGCATCAACTTTCAAACGTGTACGCTACCCGCCGTATGATATATATACACACACAAGACGACATGTCACTATTTCTCATTTGTATGAGACACTCATCGTACAATCGACTATTGTGTGTATAACAACAACAACATTTAAGAGGTAAGTAAAATATTTGCATATGTTACTAAGTAAGCATAATTTTATTGAATATTCAGATTTTATTTAAATTGAGCTTATAGTCGTCTATTTGATTTTTTGGTCTGTTGCCTAATGAAGCACATGTGCTTAGGTCAGTTACTGTTTTCTCTCGATAAGAACGGGGTTTTTGTTTGATAGGGGTTTGACAGATATTTTTGATGTGTTTGTAGATTTCCAATTTTAAGTGTTCTAAATACGCTGTCCTGCATTAGTATTATACGAGGTTAATCTGTATTATTACATGAGTCATCAATCGTTTAACATAAACATCAATCGAGTAACACAAGTAGTTATGTCGAGTTTAAGAATGACTACGACTCAAGAAGCGATTACCGGGTACGTTTATGTACTAGACATTTAGACAGAATTTACTGATATCACGAGTAGGCCTACTTAAATACGTTCAATACAAAAAGGATTAATTGCCCTACACCTGAGTGCTGTATTTTATGAATGCGTGCGTATTTGCTACATAAGGATTAATATAATTACTCATACGTCTGATCAATAAGATCTTTTGTAAAACTTAATGATTCCGTTGAGATGACGTTTAGACAGAATTTACTGATATCACGAGTAGGCCTACTTAAATACGTTCAATACAAAAAGGATTAATTGCCCTACACCTGAGTGCTGTATTTTATGAATGCGTGCGTATTTGCTACATAAGGATTAATATAATTACTCATACGTCTGATCAATAAGATCTTTTTGTAAAACTTAATGATTCCGTTGAGATGACGTTTAGACAGAATTTACTGATATCACGGGTAGGCCTACTTAAATACGTTCAATACAAAAAAGGATTAATTGCCCTACACCTGAGTGCTGTATTTTATGAATGCGTGCGTATTTGCTACATAAGGATTAATATAATTACTCATACGTCTGATCAATAAGATCTTTGTAAAACTTAATGATTCCGCCTGGGTGATTGTAGATTTATTCTGTACTCAGTTTCTGAAATGTATCAATGAAAATAATGTGAGAGTACCAAATTCATCAATTTTCAAATGTTAATGAAACTGAACGATTGTGGCTGTAGTTAGAGAACAATTCTGTAATTTACAAATGTAACGAAATTTAAAAATGCATTTTCTCATAACAAAATACAACGTAACCTTTCATTTTATATTCAAACTATTCTTATCTGAAACAGAACGTTATATAGATAATACGCTGTCCTGTTTTTAAAAAAATTTATTCAGGTATTAATCTGTTTGTTTAAACGTTGATCTATGTACGTGACCATACGTACTTGTTTTCGTAATGTTTTTTATAATACCTTTCCTGTTCTGGATTTATGTATGTGCTGTGTGTGTGTGTGTGTGTGTGTGTGTGTGTGTGTGTGTGTGCGTGTGCGTGTGTGTATGCGTGTGTGTGTGTGTGTGTGTGTGTGTGTGTGTGTGTGTGTGTGTGTGTGTGTGTGTGTGTGTGTGTGTGTGTGTGTGTGTGTGTGTGTGTGTGTGTGTGTGTGTGTGTGTGTGTGTGTTGAAAGCCTTATGTATATATTTATATATAGCACATAATGTATATGATAATGAAGCAGGTACTGTTATTATTATTATTATAGGAACAAGAAGGATGGATCATAGACTAAACACCTCATCAAAACAGGAGGAGGACCGTCTTCTCCATAAATGGTTTTTTTCTCCGAAACGGTTAACACCTGTAGAAATTACGAAATTAAAAGCAATAGTCAACAGGCCAAGCTCGACTATAAGACCATTTCTAAAAGACTTGATAAACAATTTATAAAACCCCAGCGACCTACATCTCGTGTTTCGAGGTATGAGGACCCCAACGGCGTAGGATAACAGTATTTGTTAAGGTAACAAACTACTTTTAATAAACAATTTTTATCACTGTGTGTGCGTATGTTTGACTGTAGTGCAGATTCTAATTTACAAAGTTTTGATGAATACTATTTGAAAGGACATTAACTTATGAGGAATTAATTTCTATTTTTAATTTATTTCACTATACACCTCTGAACCTATATGTAATTATTTGTAAACTGCGTTACCTGTTGCAGCAACCGTTAACACTAGAACGATTATATTATTATTATTCAGTGATATATACATACAATTTACTTATCATATAATCTGTATTTTTGTTTTACATATTTTGGATGAAAATTACACACCACTCTTTCATACAGTATTTTAAATTAATAAAACAGTGATTTTGTATTATTACTACTGATTGTATGTTTTTGTCTTAGGTTTACCATCAGGGATTAGAAAGCACCGAACCAATGACCTTGGCTTAAGTTAGTGAATACTTCTGTATCGTTGTGTGTGTGTGTGTGTGTGTGTGTGAGAGAGAGAGAGAGTTTGTTAAGCCGTTAACGTATGGATTTGTCATCTGTCACAGCACACAACACAGGGTAATTACATTATAAAGTAGGAATTTCTTCTGTCGTCTGCGAGCGAGCGAGAAAGAGAGTAGACACCTGTCAGTACTTCACTGACAACAACACACATACGTAGTTAATATTTGCCGAATATATATATTTCTAAAATCATATACAGACCTCCCCCTAACAAGATCAGAAGATTTGTATGAATTTCAACCACCGTTTTCATGTGTGTATAATTTACTTTATTTCGCTATACACCACTGAACCTATGTGTGTACTGTTGTAGCAAACGTTAACACTAGAACGATTATATTTTTTTTTATTTTTGTGAACTGTATTACTTGAGGGAACTGTTACATCAGAAGATTTGTATGAATTTCAACCACCGTTTTCATGTGTGTGTATAATTTTAATTTATTTCGCTATACACCACTGACAATGTACACGGTAAGAGAGAGAGAGTGAGAGAGAGACTGCTCTACAAACGCTTCACACGGAGCGTTATGTTAAGAGAGAGAACATGCATGTAAGTAGTTGACAACACACACGCACACATAGTTAATATTTAATACAATGAAAAATGAATACTGTGTTTTGACGACGAGTGAGAGAGAGAGAGAGAGCGTTGTAAGTACGTACATAGTTAATATTTGTCATCTGTATACACCACTGAACCTATGTGCATGTGTAAACTGCAACCATTAAACAGAAGTATTGTACCGCATGAAGACGAGCGTATTGAAGATTGCTAAGCCGTTAACGTATGGATTTGTCATCTGTAACAGCACACACGCACACAGGTAAGTAGTTCATTGACAACAACACACATACATAGTTAATATTTGTCAAATATATATATATTTCTAACAAGGATCAATCACACTGACTGCATTATAAAACTATTAATTAATTATTTGATACATTGAAAAATGAAGACGACGTTTGACAACGAGAGAGAGAGCTAAAATTATTTACTCATCACACCGACTACTCAATGTACACGGTAAGAGAGAGAGAGAGACAGGAGAAAGGGTATGAAACCTTGCATAGTTGAAACGCGTGAGAGTGAGAGAGAGAGAGAGAGAGAGAGAGAGGACGTTACTATTTGTTGACACAGTTGAAACGAATGAGAGAGAGAGAGAGAGAGAGAGAGAGAGAGAGAGGAGAGAGAGAGAGAGAGAGAGAGAGAGAGCGTTAATATTTGTCGAATAAATATAAACTTTCTAATTTCATATACATGCGCGCGGTAATGACCACAGAGAGAGGAGAACGGCTTGAACACAACGTTTGACAACGAGAGAGAGAGAGACATACACAACGAGAGAGAGAGAGAGAGAGAGAGAGAGGAGAGAGAGAGAGAGAGAGAGAGAGAGAGAGAGAGAGAAAATTATTTACTCAATGTACACAGTGAGAGAGAGAGAGAGAGATAGAGAGAAAGAGAGAGAGAGAGGGAGAGGAGAAAACGGTTTGAACATAACGTTTGACAACAAGAGAGAGATAGTTTTACTTACATTCAAATGTGAGTGAGAGAGAGAGAGAGAGAGAGAGAGAGAGAGAGAGAGAGAGAGAGAGAGAGAGAGAGAGAGAGAGAGAGAGAGAGAGAGAGAGAGAGAGAGAGAGAGAGTAACAATTATGATCATATAGTTTGAATTTCCCACCACAGAAGAGAAAAAAATGTTGGCAGATCTGCTCTATACACACAATAATGTAAGATTGGTAACCCTGATCATATATTTTAATATATACACTATATAACACATATTTGAATTTCCCTCCCCCCACCACAGAAAATGTTGACAACCCTGCTCATATAAAATATCTATACACTATAATAATAATACAAAGGTTGGTACACCTGATCATATAGATTTAATATACATTATAACACACGACAAATTTGAACTCATGCAAAGGTTGGTACACCTGATCATATATTTTAATATACACTATAATGCATCAAGTTGGAACCTCCCACCCACCACCACCCACTGATATGAAATAAAAAAACCTCCCACCCACCACCACCCCCTGATATGCAAATCAGCTTTCTTAAAAAAATAAAAAATTATATTCACGGATGCTGGTGGTCCATTGAACCTCATCCCACCCCCTTGATATGCAAATCAATTTAATTAAAAAAATAAAAAATAAAATAAAAAAAATAAAAAAATTTATTCGCGGAAATTCGCGGTGCTGTGGTCCGTTGGGATGCTGCGGGTCCAGCGGAGGCGGCGTCATCTCTTAGATCATGTTTTTTATTGTTTTTTTAAGAAGGCGGCATTCCTTTGTGAGTTAGAACTGTCATTATCCCTCTACTTTTATTATATTACAATATACAAACACAAAACACAAAACAAACTAATACCTGAACAAATACAAATCAATACAAAACACTCAACATCAATTTTCAAAGCAGTCAACATCGAAAATACACAAAATTCTAATATATACACCACAATCACACATTATAATACCAATTTAAAATACAAAAAACCAACAGGAAACCATAACAACAACCAACCAACACACAAGTACTCCACAAGATTCAAAATTAAGAAGGCTGAGGATGGGAACACTAAGTGTCCCGAAACATGTTCCAAATAAGGGCAAAACATCTGGTGGTAAAGTTATTATAAATATTAAATATTATATATATATATATATATTATAACGTTGCAGAACTCAGACCCTATATGGAATCCACAAATATTATATAAATGATAAAAAGTAAAATAATTTAAAGAATAATGAACAAAAATATAAATTGATATTAAGAAAATAAAAAGAAAACGTGTAGACAAGAATAATAAATAAGTGAATAAACTAGACTGACAAACAAATGACTATGACCCAACGCCAGAGATTGGCCAGATAAAGACAATAAAATAATCAAAGGTAAACTAATGATAAAAACACAAATAGAAAATCAAAAGTAGTAACAAGCATGATATAAAGTTAGGTAAAAGGAAGTACACTAACCGTAATAAATAAATGAAACAATTGTTAATAGATTAAGTGTGTTATTAATAGTCTTACAGTGATATAAGAAAGTAAAACATAAAATGTTGAAAGACTGACTTTAAAATCATACTTTAAAAATCCGATAAAAACCAACAGTGAGAGATAGGTAGGAAGTGGTAGTGATAAACAGTGAAGTGATAGAGATGATAAGAAGAAATTCAGAATAAACAATTTATAATCTTAAGAAATAAAATAAACAAAGGTAATAAACCAGAACAATAAGCAAAATGTTGATAGACAACTAATTTCATGGTGTTAGCTAGTAAGAAACAGAGTAGTTGTGAGTGCAATACTAATAAAACACCCTATATTACTAAAATAATCACAAGGATAATTATCACAATAGAATAGATGGTGTCAAGAAACTATTCACCAAAGTTATTTGTTTAGTTAAAAGAGTTGTGTTTATAAGAAGGAATATGGCTGGATAATGAACAGACCATAAACCCATTTTTATGTTATGTTTTTATAGTAGTATTAAGTGCTAAAAAGTGTGTAAGAAATAGTAGTAGGTATAAGTAATGGTATAAATTTGACAATCATAATATTAATCATCATTGTAAAGATAGAAGAAAAAAGAATAATAGACAAGGAATGATTTTGTAAATTAATAATAACATTCATTTACTGTAAAGCAGCCCAAAGTAATTCAAAAAGTAAATAAGTAATAAGTGACAGTAAGCAGAACATATGGAAATAATAAATAATGTTTAATTTGTGTAAAATAAGAAGTTATAGACAGTTACAGCTTAGGCCTATAAAATGCCTCAGAATAAATAATTTGTAAGCAATTAACTATTGTATTTGAAAATTAAGAACAAGTAACTTATGAATTACAATTAACTAACCATAATAGTGTGTCAGAAATAGAATAAACAGAAAAAATAAGTGAAATATGTAATAACATAACACTAGCAATTTTGTCAAAACATTAATACATGACCAAGCCCAGCTTTGTGGGATATCAAATTAATCTTTGAAAGAAAATAGAGACCTATATGTTAATATTTCATACATTGGTAATGACACCAAGGAATAATAGCAATTATAAAATATTTATTCATTTTGAACAAAAACCCAGGATTTATAACAATAGATACAAATGTATACAACCAATGAGAGTGAAGATGGTTACCATAACAACGAAACGTTATTAGATATAAAACCGTTATAAAACGGGAGTCCATTATTAACGATCAAGAGAGAGAGATGCCAAACTGAATTCGATTCAATTAATAGATAAAAAAGGAAGAAATACAATCAAAATTAAAATAATATAAAATCAAGAAGTGGAACATAGATCCATTAAACCAAGGAGAAGATATAAACCAAATTTTAATAAGTAAAAAACAATAAAAACTCTGAATGATTGAATTAGAAGCCGTAAGAATAAGAGAAACCCAACGATGAAAAATTAATGAATGTATCAACCCAACCTGGAAGAAATACCTGTAACTCATCACAAGAAATGACAAGGTTTTGTTAAGTATATTTGAATTACCAGTAATTGCGAACTAAAATAATTAACTTTTTTTTCACAACACATTAACTCTCACTCAGAACTTGGTAACTTAAATTCTTTCAAGGATTGATCGATAATATTTATTAAACTTGTATGTAAATATAGCTTAACCTATGTACGAAGTCTAAAAAATTAACACACACTTTTTAACACTAAGAAACGAATTGTATGTAAACCCTCATAGTATTTAAGTACCATTGATGTAAGGTGGTGTACTTTAATAACATCTTGTTTTCATTTTTTCGTAATCAAAAGAACTCGTTGATTGAATGAATTGTGTAAAATAAATAATAACGGCAGCCATGCTGGTTTAATAAAACTCTTCAGTCAACATAGCCAACCCCTGAGGCATAATTTGTTTAAAGCCGGAGCAAAACTTTTTATAGTAATCTTTTTTGTATTTGAATGATAAATGATTAGCGATTTTTGAACACTAATAAACTAGTACTGATCATTAATAACCGTCCTTTATTTTATTTGAAATACAATATAACATTTGTGTACTTTAGCTGTGAATAAAATTCTTTATCAGGATTGTACGTTGGCAACACGACGAACGGCAAGCGAGTTTTGAATTCCCGCCAGTCCGTGTGGGTAATTTGAATTTATTATCCTCGCACAGAAGACGACATAGATCGGAACTTTTAATTGTTTTGGTAAAACAATTTGGCGCCTATCGGGAAATAAATACATCGATTAAGGACAGATAAGGATTAAACAATAGAAAGATGCGGTACTGGTTATTCGTGCGTTCGCGACAGACATCGTCAGCGTGAGATACGTTATAAATTAACGACAACTTAGTAAGACTTTGAGAGTACGCAGAAGAGAATTATTACAAAATTGACGCCAACAACAGTGGCCTTAAGAATCATACAGAACAGTACGACTTCGTTTGGTTACAATATATACCGTATATATATATATATATATATATATATATATATATATATATACATATATAAAACAACAATACAATAAAAACCTACTTACATAGTTAATTTATTAATTTGCTAACAAAATACATATTCGATTACTGCAAAAACCATAAAAATCATCAAGACTTTTGAAAGATGTCTTAAGGAAAAGAGAAGCACGTTTTTATACTGTTTTTCTACATAAACGTATAGAGGAGGCAGTAAAAATACAGTGACAGTTGTTTTCCGTATGTGACTGTGTTCTTACTCAGCATTCCCTTCTTTCTGTTCCTCAGTGTCATACCCATGGGGGAGAGGCAACAGGGGCTCTATAATTGAGTTGGGGGGCTGGGCGCCTCAAACGTTGAAATTTATTTATCATTAAGCCGTACTACATTAATTTATGTTCTTAAAATACTGTCCTTACTTTATTTTAGAGAATAAGTAAGAGAAATTGTAATGAATGTATGGGATTTTCTTTTGGCAACACATTTATTTCCTGTAATAACATCGGTAGGTAATTTTTTGCTTTATATAAGTGAAGATTATTACATTCTTGTTTTTTATAACTCCACTGTAATAATTTTCCACGAATTTAGAAATGAATTTATGGACCTTTATAAGAACCAATCATTAAAAATAACTAAAATTAACATTTTTCGTGAAATATAAACACTGTTTCTTAATGCACTGTGTCAGATCGTAGGAATATTGGTTTTGAAAAAAAAAGAATTGTGATTGGCTCCGACAATATTTAGAACGGTATTTTTGAAAAATTCTGACCTATCTTCACCATTCAAACCCAACGATACACCACATCTGTACTACAGTACTGTGGGAATTGGCGTACATCTTGCCAGTTACTCAATCGCTATAGACACAGAAGATGGCCTCCAATGGTGGTGCCGAAACGTCTGTTGTAAGCTATGTAGCCTAAACAGCAGTGGCGGCTCGTGAGTCATGGGAGAGGGGAGGCCGGGACTGTCCCAAGAATGTTATCAGTTCGACGAACGGAAGCGTCCTCCCCCTCCCCCCTTGTCCTCTCACCTTTAAATACGCACGCGCTGCCCAATTTCTTGGAAGCTTACTTTTCCTAGCAGAGTTATTGGTTTTGTATTGTTGATCTGATGTTAAAGTTGGTTTAAAATGAAATGGTATTAATTTTAGGTATAATTAAATAAACAAATAATCGAGTAGTTTTTGTTTGAAAATTTCAAACCAATTTTTAACTTTCAAAATAATGATGTGAAGCTGAATGTTTTGTTCGGGGAAAGTGTCTACAGTGAGAGTCAAAGCGTAGAGACCTTCAGGCGTAGAGGCGAGAGACAACAAACTACGCGAGACCCCAAGGCACAAATCGATGTCGACGCAAATTCGAGAAATGCCTGCACAAAGAAAATATCAACAGAACGCGCGATGAAGCAAATAATAGTTATAAACTTTCACTCGCTCGAACTGTTAGTAAACATGCCGTAAAAGAGTACTGGGCATAGAAAATGTTCGCACTTCGCGCTGTCTTTCTTTCTCTTCTACGCCTTGTCCGTCCACGTAACTCAAAATACAGGCCTTGTGTCGGTAATAACTACAGTAATAGCGTCTTAAACTGAAACTTACTTGTATTTATAGTTTTTGTGAACAGCTGCAAAACAGTGACGCACACTCGATACAGTTTGATTGTCTGAACTTATTTATACAATAAATTCACTCGGCGCTCCTTCTTCTTTGCAAAACAATCGATTACATCATCGTACCACGAAGGTTTGCGTTCCAATTTTTGCAGGGTTTCCTTTTCAACTGAAACTAAAGCTAAAGCACTGAGGCGGTCTTGAGTCATAGTGTTCCTTAAGTAGGATTTAATTCTTTTAAGACATGAAAAACTTCTTTCTACTGAAGAACTAGACGCAGGTATTGTTGCTATAAGGGTGAATAATTTGAATGCTTCCGGAAGGATTTCTTTTGTGTCATCATTAGTCATCTGTTTTATCAATTTATTGAGTCTTAAACTGTGAAATTTATCTTTGTGTTTAAAGGAAAAAATAGTTTCTAGTTCTGTTCTTAATTTTTCTTTGTTGAAATGCTCACCATATGTGTTTATTAAGGAAGTCAAAGCATCACTTGGGAATTCTTTATCATACTGTGCAAAGTTTTTTGTCTCACCCAACTTAAGAAATGTTAATTCCTCACATCTTGAAAATCGTACCTCTAGCTGTGTTATAATGTTGTCTAACACTTCAAAATAAATTTGTTTGTAGTAATTTGAGGAAGCGACGTCCTTATTTACAAACTGGTGACGTTTCATAACTGATGATCTGGAGTCAGTAGCAGACTCAGCTGGATGAACTCGTCATATTTCTTATCATCCCTCAGTTTTCTCATATAAGAAATACATTCCACAACTGAATTATTACAGAATTCTGTGTCATTTGAAATTTTTTGAAGGGTTTTAAATAGTAAATCGGTTTTTTCAAAAATCTTTTGAAATACCGACAGCAGAAAAACAAATGTGAAATCTTCTAAATTATTTAAGTATCCTTGTGCCTCTCTAACAGTTACAGCATCTGATGATTCTAATGACTCTGAAAACCTCAATCAATGTCAGTCTATTTGTATGAACTGCACTGATAATTTTGGAATTAGAATTCCAACGAACCTCACTATTTGTTGGAACACGTTTGCCCAAAACTCTATCTAAAACTGCTGTTCGCTTCGACGAACGATGAAAATATGCAGGTATTCCTTGAAGGGTAGAAAAAAAACACTTTAACAGGTTTTATTTTGAGCAACTCTGCTGTAAAACAAGATTTAGGCGGTGTGCAAAGCAATGAGTAAATATAGCTTGAGGTGCGAATTCCCGAACTTTAGCCTGTAAACCATTTAATTCACCTGACATAACACTACATCCATCATAAGTTTGAGCAACTAACTTGTGTTTTATATTGAATTTTTCAAGAGCCTTACACAAAACATTACACAAACCATCTGCCGTTCTGTCTTCATTAACGCCATAAAATCCCCAAAAGTACTCTTGAATTTCACCGTTAGAATCCACTAACCTTACAACTATGGAGAACTGCGTTTTCTCAGAAATGTCTGTAGTTTCATCTACCATGCACGCAAAGAATGGAGCTAGATTGATGTCACTTTCAATAACTTTTTTTAACTCATCTTGAAAGCATTCAATTAGTTCATTTTGTATGGTTTTAGACAATCCTCTAAAAAATCCCATGTTATCCTAGTGTTGTTTTAACTCTGGATTCCTGCTTATTACAAGGTTGAAAATAACTTTAAAATTCCCACGATTAAGTGAATCTTCCGATTCGTCGTACCCTCTGAAAGCAAGCTCCTGTTTACATATTAAACTAGTGACATCAACTAAAATCTTAAAAACCTCCCGGTTTTTTTAACTTCCTCGTTATATTTTTTTTTTTGCAATCTGCTATGTTCATTTAACAGTTCAGATATTTTGAAAACTTGATTTGAAAGGTTATTTAATGATAGGTGTGCATGTAAATGATCCTTAGAGGATGCATGCCTCACCAAAGCTCTAGATAAATTTTTTAAGTCATCAAACACTTCAGCAGACCATACAGTCTTCTTTGTGCTCAGCAATAAACAAGGCCAACAAAATAATTTTGACTTTTTCCCATTACCACATACCCATTTATGTTGGTCATACCATGACGACTGAAAAGATCTACTGCGGTCTTTATACTTTTTTAAAATAGATAACTTTGGTGTGGGTCGTCCACGTTTCAGTATTTCGTTCCTTTCAATAGCACTACGTCTTGAAAACGGGACATTAAGTAAAGATACTAATATGTCATTGTTTGTTAAAGAAGTACTACTCATCTGCTGTAAATCCATGTCACAGAGGTCAGGCGGTAATTCAAAATAGCACAAACACAGGACACACGCGATTGAAATGCACGCGAAGCGACAAAATCTGGCGCGCTCTATTCTGTAACGAGTGCGAGAGGCCAATGCTTCGTTGGCCTCAAGCGCTGTATAAAACACTGCGCGGTCCCCCACCACGCGCGTCTGACCAAGTTTATACGGCATTGCATGGTCATGGTGGACTGCCAGCGAATATTCGGCCTCCGACACATATTTATTATTGGTGCATTCCGCTGCTAATGTGTGCATGTGATACACTTGATTTTACATGTTTTTTTCTAAGATAATGCGTGAACCTGTAGTGCCCTTTTGCAAATATAAGTTAAATTATATTATTATTTATATATTTTTTAGTTTGCTGGGAGTTATTCAGTTATTGGGGAGGCCAGGCCTCCGTTGCCTCCTCTGACGAGCCGCCACTGATAAACGGCAGAGAATAAAACCAACAGTTTTGGCGCCGGCCGTGAAAGCCGTGAAGTGTCTATACCACAGTACTGTGGGCCTGCACGTAGACACCTCAAGTGCAGAAATCTTATTCCACTGATGATGGCAGCCAGTGGAGCTGCCGAAACGTTTGGTTTTGTTTTTAACCATGGACCACGGCCAAACAGCCCGGATAATTTTCACAATTCAAGTGACACCGGCCGTGAAAGCCTAAGGAATAATTTAACAAAATAACTGTTTAGATCCAAATTTACAAAATATTTACAATACCAAATGGGAGCTATTTTTCAATTCTTTTTTATCGTTTCGGCGTCTACACGATCGTCAGGATGTAGACAGAGGGAGCTTGTTCGAGGTCGGGAGGCCCATGAATACTCTAGTTACGCTAAACGCCTAGCATCTGGATACAGAGTTGTACACAAGCACTCCTGAGGAAGGTATCAGAGCGGAGGACACCAAAGAACCCATTATACAAGACATAAGTAACATAACCCTTGATATCTCAAATAGACAGTGCAAGGAAATTATTTTCAGTTGGATACCGTCGCACATTGGTATTAAGGGCAACGAGATGGCTGACAAGGCTCCAAAAACTGATACGTCGAGACCATATCATCCTCACAAACTATCCCACAATGACCTTAAGAAATAACTGCATTTAAAACTTCTGGAGCACTGGAATTATGAATGGCTTAAGTCACCACCCGCCAAGCTATTCCGAGTGAGGAATAATATTTACGAGCAACACTCACTTGCTACAGACTCCATAAGAAATCAAGTGGTCATAACAAGACTCCGCATTGGCCACACACTACTGACTCACAAGCACTTCTTCACAAGTGAGTCTCCTGCTAGTAATCACTGTGACACGGTTTTGTCAGCTTTCCATCTCGTTTCAGAGTGCTCTGCTCTTCAACATCTACAAAGCAAATTTAATATCCCTGCAGATGTGAGAAAAAGTTTAAATGACAAGACTGTAGCCGCCAACATACTTCTCCTCATAAAGGAATAAAGGAGATTCAGTTGTTAACAGCAGTATAGGTATACTACGAACTATGACAGTTATAAGAACATTAAAAATTGTATAATGAAGTTAATGGACTGATATGTTATTATGACTTATTGTTATGTAGTTGTTATATTTTGTTACTTATTGTTATATTTATTATATTTATATTTATGTTATATACCTGCATGATGTGTATTGTATTTATAATGTTTGTTTGTGTTGTGGGGGGTTAATATTTCTCATTTTATTTTACATCATTTACAGAAATATTTACTATATTATGTTACTGCATCAGTTTAAGAATCTGTACAAATTCATTTTTATAATTTTTGTGGTCGCTAATGACGTTGCTGTTGCAGGGACGTTATAAATAAATAAATTAAGGGTCTGCATGCGCACCGCCATATTGAATTTCAAAGTCCATAAGAACAATGCTTTATTCACAACAACATTTCTCCCTTAATCGTAAACGGAAAATTACAAACGAGGTGTAATTTTAAAGATCTCAAAAATCTGGACTGAATCCGCTGTAACAAGTTTTAAAATTGTAATTAGTGTTAACAAAAAAATAAATTATATTTTATAATATTTGACCTCGATTAGTGAATGTAATAAGCAATATATGTGATTCTGAAGTAGCACACTCGCTTCATAATTTCATTGCCTTTAGAAAGATATATAATATGATAATGTTTACGTTTCCGATGACAATATTATTTGGTTTTAAATGAAACTGTGCTCACAACGGTCTGTCAAATTTTAACTAGTGATAACTCTGCAGCCTGGCGGTCAAGAAGGCAACTTTTATGTGGCGGATGGATAAGACGAGACATGGATAAGACAGTGTAAGGTGCAGCGAGGACGGCGACATATGATTAGACGAGACGGCACCGGACTGGAGGGGTATCTCAAGGTTACTGTGAGTGGCGGTAAATTACGTTTTCCAGCGCGTTTGTGTTGTTATCGCTTTACGCTGATGTCTGAATTGTACAACTGTGGTCTGTTTTGACTGTGTGACGTTATGATTCACTGTTTTTTCTTTATCTTAATTATCATTTAATTATTACAATGGGCAATAAAAAGAATACTCGTAAACGGTGGTAAAATCATAGTAGTGAAAGACTAACAGAGTGGAGAATATTAAAATAATATAATTTAGTTTCTGAAGGTGTAAACTTCATAAGAAAAATAATTGAAACTGAAAATTGTAGTATAACAGATGCCGTTGTTATTAACTGTAATGTAGACAATAATATTACAGAATTTAATAATTTACAGAATTGTAATCAGCCTCTAGTGACAACTCCGACGAAAAATATTCTTGTTCAGAGATAATTTCGGGCCGCCGTATCATCGACATTGTGTATTTTATAAACGAAATAAAAAGAATAAGTGATCACGGTACCACATAGGTATACTCGTCGAATTCTGCCGACTAGGATATTTACATCAAACGTCAGTAATTATAAAGTTACATTGATTAAAAACATTTACTTTTATAATGTTTTCATTCTTTTGACTTATGTTGATAACAATGACAGAAAACAAGAATAACCTTTGAAAACCAGCTAAGTCAAGTCTCAAGTACGTTGTAGCTTTGTCAGTGTCCGGTTTTTAGGGTTTGTTTTATTTTTTAAATGCACTTTTATTCCGTCTTCAGATTTGCGAACGAATTAGTTATCAAGTCCCAATGTGTGTGTGTGTGTGTGTGTGCGTGTGTGGAGGGGTATGCTGTGATTTTCAAATTATTTAACGCAGATCGTAAAAGTCACTGTTTGCGAAAGAGGAGGACAATGTTTTTTTTTCTATATCAAAATCACTTCGAAATGGTCGTATATCACGAAGCGTGATGCTTGAACACTTGCAGCAACTGAGGATGTTTCACTCACAAGTTTCGTGGACCCTTCTACAAATTAATTGACCACTGGCTGACACCCACATGATTATACCTACTTTTTACCTGCATATCGGCGCAACTCGACACTACACTTACAGTGTCTACTGATTACAACAATATTTTTATTTTCCGAATACAGTAGGGTATTTAATTGGTAAAAATTATACAGTGAAACTTGGTTTATTCAATGTTGCATAATTCTGATTTTTGAATAATTTGAACTTGTTTTTTTTTTAACTTTCCTAGAATTATTTGATTTCGAAGTGTGTCAGAGATGTTTGTGCTTATTTGATGTTTTTGGTTAATTCGAATAATTCTCGTGGTAATAAATTGTATATAGCGTATTCTTCGTTTTGCTTGGTAAATAAAACTACCATTTAGTTACACTTGTTCATATATATATTTAAAGTAGTACGTTTGTAATTAATTTCTTATGGGTGTTTCTTCTGCCTGTCTAGACAAAAATAACTCTCTCTACACTTATTTGACAGAGTCCTGGAATACAAAAGTCCTACCTACTCAACTCCCTCCGCAGTTGGTCACTGTAGTCCTACAGTTAATTTTTCAAGTTCATACCTAATACGCAAGATGTCTACGTTTGTCCTATAAATAGACTATTTATGGTTTTCCAAAATATAAATACAAACTAGTATTTTGGGTTGTTGTTATATAAAACTTTGTTTCATCCACAAGTAAAGTCAATGGGGTTTTAAATTTTTATGATACGCCTGTATAAGAAATTTTTGGTGTAAAAGTTCAAGGTACTTAGTGTGGTAGAAAAGGGTACAAAAGAAAGCTGACATCGCGGAAGCATTTCATATTCCTGTGTATACTCTAACCACTTTTCTTAAAAACAGGTAGGGGATGATAGAAAAAAGCGAGAGTTCTGGAGAATCCGGAAATTCATAATACGTGTTGACATGGTTTACTCACGCGCCTGGCAGAAATCTTCCACTGCGTGAACCTTTAATTGGAACACCGAGTAATCTGCTATCAAATTAATTAAACCTAATTATAAGACCACCACTGGATAGCAAGGCGATTTTAAAGGAACCTAATGCCTTAATTTGCGTTGCTTAAAGAACCTAAAGTCATAACTTCACCAAGTTTCTCTGTATATCTTGTCTATTGGTAGCCTATATAATGTTTGTGTTAGGTGTTCTCAAAGGTACAATCACTCTGATAGTTACAAAATCTTACACCAATGAAGCCTTACTGCTATGAATTTTGAACAATTTCAGTAACGATAGTTGTTTCTGTACTACAAATTTGTGTAAATTTTTAGAATTTTGATTTTATTCTTAAACTAAAAAGTTAAACAAAATGAAACTATTAGAGAAAGGGGATGTTAAAAATTTTTTCATCAAAGTTGAAGTTTCTGAAATAATAACTCTTTGATATATCATGTAATTACATCAATTTTGTTAAAAGAGGATCGGTAGGCCAAAAATTAAAAAAAAAATTGAAAATTGGGTTTTTTTAATTTTATTATTCTGTGATATTTCCTGATTACTTTGGTAACAAAATTATTGACATCGGATAACTATAAGTATTTAATTAAAAACAAATATATTTACACTACTTTCGTTTCTACGGTAATCAGTTTGTATATTACTATATTATTTTATATTATTATAGGCCTACACATAGCCTTGTTGTTGTTTTGTAATTTTACTTTCAATTGTTGGCACACCTGTGAAAGTAGAAGATGTTGCCATACATATGTAAGCTATTGTTGTTTAGCAGAACAGATATTGTTTAGTTCATATAGAAAGAGTATGCTGAGATTTTCAGTATTGTGAAGAAGCAGTAACATTAAATGAAGGTAACAGAGAGTTCAGTGTCGCCATAGATGGAACGTGGCAAAAGCGTGGCCACACATCTTTGAATGGAGTCGTCACAACCACAAGTGTTATAATGGTAAAGTAATAGTACTGTACTGTCCAAGCACTTTCGTTGTAAAGGAAAGTTCAAGTTCACTGATAATAAATGCTCTGCAAATTAGCAAGGAGTAAGTGGTGGCATGGTACTATCTGGGGCATGGCAAATCTTTGAACGGTCCCTGGCAACTTACAATGTTCGATACACTGAATACCTCGGTGATGGGGACTCTAAAGTTTTGTAAGTATTGTTGAAATCCAGCCATATGGTGAAGATTGCAATGTGTCAAAACTTGAATGTGCAAAAACGAATGGGCATTTGCCTATGGACAATGAAACTGAAAGAGGGTAAAAAGAAACTAACCGATGGAAAAATATTGGGTGGTCGAAACAGACTAACCGATGCAGCTATTTTAGCCTATCTATACAAAAGTACTGTGGGTTAGCAATACGTAGAAACACAAATAGTTTGAAAGAAATGAAGACAGCAGTGTGGCCAGAATACTTCCATTTGCTTTCAAGTAATGCCAATCTAAATCATGGACTTTGTCCAAAAGGAAGTTATAGTTTGTGTAAATTTCAAAAATCTGTAGCTTCAAACACAGAGTACGACCATTCTAAGCATTTTCACTTTCCTTTAGTTGTAATGAAGAAAATAAAACCCATTTTCAAAAACCTTAGTGAATCTGAACTGCTAAAAAAATACCTACATGGAAAATCCCAGAATCCCAATGAATCCCATTTGACCAAATCAAATAATTTGGTCTTGCCTGCCAAAAACAGTGTTTGTAGGCATAAACACTCTTCACTTAGGAGTTTATGATGCTGCTAACATGTTTAACAAAGGGAATATAGAAAGAAGTCCAGTATTTAAGAAGCTGGAAATGTTAGTAGAGAAGAACTTCTGTTAAACCATGAAAACATTTGATTTTTTGACTTCGAAAAGCTCAGTATATGGTTACTGCAATGGCAAAGAAGGCAAGACAAGCAAGATTAACTACAAAGAGGAAAAGGGAAGATCGTGTTTGTTAATTTGTGTACTTTTCTTTATTAAACTATGAGAATTATTTGATACATATAATTATTTTTATGGGATTTATTTATAATATCAAGATTAAATAACCTTGTTTGACACTCAGTAAACACTGCTAAACCACACTTTACAAATAAAATATTTTGAGTGTAGCAAACTGGTGTTAAATTTATGTTTCTTCCTTTCACTAAAAATATTTTAATTTTTTGGAGATGAAATGTATTGGGACCTTATACAGAAAGCGATCGAATTTGTAAAGCGGTTGCTTTTTACTGTTGACCACATTGATTTATTTAGTGATAATGAATATGACATGTTTACTGACTTATTGTTGGAATAGCCAAATTCGCACAAATAGAATATGAGTTGAGCGCCTCCCAGCATCAAATTCTCGTTTCTCACTTTAGCTTTTGATTATAAACTTTGTCGTATTGTTGTGAATACTCAACACAGGACGTTCGAAATTCTAAATTCTCAGAATGATTGACGTTTCATGCACATAATGTATAGCACCATAAACTTCCCAACAATCGGACATAATCTTCGGACTAGGTTACAGTTTTTCACTGTTTGTATCCCCCGTTCAATTGGCAATACAACAGTGTTTTGGATTGATCGCTCTAAACACCTATAGTTGAGGGAACAGTCTCCCGACATGATTTACACCGTGAAAAAAATGGATTTGTCTATGCCAACAGTTGATTTATTATCACCAATATAGAATCAATCAGTAAGACATCAGCGAATTCACATTTCTCTAATCAGTATGTATTTACTAATTTATCACATACGACTTCTGAGAAGTTATAGGCCTAATGACCAAAAAATTCCGCTTTACAAATGAATCTGCTTTGTGGATAAGGCCTGTTTATTGAACGAACAGAACAATAAGTACTGTACTTGCGTTTATCGTATAATTTGTAGCAGTCTAATGTGGGATACGGATAATTTTTTTTTGTGTGTGCGACGGTTGGAGTTTATCAACGACAATAAATATTTAGATTTGAAACTCCAAATGTAAATGGATATAGTAAGTATTATGGCGTATGCTACGAATTCATTTATTATAGGCCTACAGATGATAGTATATAGAAGACATAAATTATTTTGATTATACATTTTTAAATAAAGTTACACAAATTACTTGTTATACAAACTTTCGTACGTTACATACCGGATAGTTATCAAGTAATTCCTCCTGCCTCCGCACCTATGAGTGCGCTAGTATTGACAATGGAATTTTGAATTTAGCGTGCAGAGCCTTAAAAAAAACCGTATACAATATTTCAGTAATCTTAAATCCACGGTACTTGAAAGATATAAATTATACTAAAAAATAATGTTATCGTCGTATTGCACGAAATTTGTATACCTAATTGTAACTGTTTCTCACTGTAATTCTTTATTTTGCCTAATATTCAGTAACATTAAGTAAAAATTGTGTTAGTGGAAGAAAAGACATAGACGGTAGCGAAGAGTGGTCCAGCAAATATACCTCCTTTCTCAAATCTAGAAAGTCTTTTTAACATGATAATGTTTTTAGGCTGGGGGTCATTCCACAAAAATGTAACGTCATCGAAAAACGTGACGCTTCCACACTTTCGATTCCTCACAGTCTAGAAATTTGATATGTAAACGCATCAAGACGGAAATAATCGCTGCTGACATTGAGTTTAGCAAACGTTTTAGTGAGAATAAATTTGGTTTTACATGCTCTGTTTGTGATCGTCTGTGGTTTGGAAATGATTTACGTAATCCACCGAACGTAATCCACATTATACGTTTCAAAAGCCTAAAAACATTATCATGCTTCGATGTTTCGGTTTCGTCGAAATTCTTTGAATGCTTAGGTGCATAAATAGAGAGAGGGAGAGAGAGAGAGAGAGAGAGAGAGAGAGAGAGAGAGAGAGAGAGAGAGAGAGAGAGAGAGAGAATGAGAGAGATTTTTTTAGTATCCGTCTGAGCCGTCAGACGATAGGCTTGTTTGTCTTGGGTCTCCAGCATTTTTTCTTCAGCCTGTTGGGGTACGCTGTTTAGTCTGTTTCGATACCTCTTGTAATTACGTATGTTTAATTTCTTTCAGAAACAAAGATACCTTAAAGCCTTTCTGAATGACGTGGTTTGGCACGTACCACTGTCCTGAGTAGTATGTTCTGGAAGCGCTGCAGGATATGTTCATTTAAGTAGTTGGTTTTTTTTTATTGGTCTACTGAGTCCCCGTTCTTGTACAGTAATATAACTACGTAAGGACAGGAACGACATCTTTATTCAGACGATGCGCCATCCTTCTTCTTCTCTTATGGGTTTCTGTTATCTTAGGGCTTTTCTTTCGAAAGTAGCCAGCCTTTCTACTGGGTTTCTGTTTTCTTTTGTCTCGTGTACACGTTTCGCAGACAAAGAATATACAGCTGGTCTTCTCGGTGTCCTGCACAGCGTTTTGCAAATCGATGCAACTACCATTACAAGTACAAGAATAAATATTATTCTAATTACTATATATAACATGCATGATACGACTAGGTTCAATAGAGACTACTAAGTGCAATAAGTGCTACTAAGTGTTCGATAAAGTTAACAGCTCAAACGGAAGCATCAATTATTTAACACTGCATGCAGTATCTTCTCCTTCATCGTGTCATCATCATCATTATTATTATTTTTGTCGTTATCGTTGTCGTTGTTTATAGATGGACATGGGTTGGAAATATTACAAGGATCAGTAAGTAAATTATACACGTATTTAGTTGATAAATTAGATATACTTGCATGTTTATAAGGTAATTGATTTTTCCGTATTTAGAAGATAGTGCTTCAGTTCGATGACTGGATTTTTAATGCTGGATTATGCTGTTTGATAATTTTTTATAATAAACCGTACTGAAGGGGTAACTAGAGGAAAAGTTTAGCTTGACTTAAGTTTGTGAATTTGTTTGTATTCTTCTGAGAGTGTAATACATATTGACACGTTGTACCGCCTGTACTTTGGTTAAGTTGTGGACTGAGGGTTGTACGACGTCTACCAACGTGTTGGTTAGTATTTCAAGTCACAGCCTGCACAAACGGGTAAATCATAATGTAACCTTACGTGTTTGTTTTCTGTACTTTTGGCGGATTATTTTCTCAGAAGGGCGTATACTTGATTGCTCTGATCTAGTGAATCACGCTAGCTGTGTTTGCTTGCCGTTTTCACGTTTCAAAAATATTAACATCAGGATTGAAACAGCCAACTGCATGTCAGTTCCGGTGAAACAAACCGCACAGATATGCTACACGGATCGCATGGACTGTGATATTATTATTATTTGGTGTTCAGCCCTAAGGTAGGTCAAATGGTAAAAGCTCTCCAAGCTGTCCTGACGCATGCCAGTCTTTCCGTTTCTTCGTAACATTCTCTGATTTTAATGCTATCTATTAACTTCATTCTTCTACGCCCTCTTCTTTTTTCTCCTTCTATGATACCCTCCATGGCAGTTGTAAGCAAGCAGTCTCTTCTTAAACAATGACCTAACCAATTCCTTTTCCTATTTTCTATTACCTTCAGGATTCTTCTCTCTTCCCTATTCTTTTTAAAACTTCCATCATTCCTTACTTTATCAATCCACCTCACTTTTTCCATTAATCGCTAAATCCACATCTCTAATACTTCTAATCTCCTCTTTCTTCAACACTTCCTAGTTCTGTGTTATCTTTACTTCCTTGGTATTTTTCCTCGATGCATTCCACTGTGATATTAAAAGATTGTAAAAAATCATTAAATACCAGAGAAATCGATAGTCGCAATTTATAAATACTTCTATAAAAGCGACCACACTCGTTTTACAAGTTCTATCTTAGACACTTACCTAATACGCAACTTACACAACAAATAATGAAAGTCACCAAATTAAATAAATTCACTAGTTCGCAACTATGCCGGCAGTCTGTAACATCCTGCTCATAACGCACTCCAATCTCTATTCTCGAAACTGACTGGCTCACTACAGGTAAATCATGCACCAATACCAAGCACTGTGTTGGTACATGTGCTTGTACAAACACAGCTAATGTCAATAAACATATGTAGATGAAAATAACATGAGGCTCGTGCGCGTTTGTACAGGATGTAACATAAATGATAGTCTCACTATACGTATTCGAATTCAATATACGTAGGCCTACTACGCATCACTATAAAAAAAAGTTTCTATAAACACAGGTTCAGAAATGCCTGTTTACCGTCTGGCCACCATTTTGGTTTTGTAAGAAGAAATTTATGTTTCAAGAAAGGATTGAGATATCGTAGTGAAATCTGGTACACATAATTACATTAATATTTTTTAATAAACAAAAAAATCACGGTTATTTTGTAATATAAAATTTCAAAATAACGGTCACTTTAATTTTTGATCACTAACAGCTTTGTAAATTTTAACTTTATAAAATTACGGTTTATTAAGTAAAATGTTTTCTATTTATTGTGAACAAAGAGACTCCGATTCATCAAATCCAATAAAAAAGCAACCGAGTTATAGCAGAAAACAGCCTACACATACACTCTGACTACACTTAAAACTCGTTTATCCGAATTTGATGGGACCGTGCCCGTTTCGGATAAACGAAATTTCGGATAAACCGAAACTAGTATTTCAATAATAATACATATGTAAGTAGAGTAACTTTATTTAATAATGATAATTAAAAAGTTACTTACAGTGAACATGACACAATAAACTATAAAACGGCACCGCACTGTAAATTATAGTTTCTACAGTACTGGAACAGTCCTACTGCTTGTTCGTACAGTAATCAATCATAGTTAAGCTTTGAAGCTCGTTTGCTAGCTGCCCGATTTGGAAGTCGTTTCATTTAGGTCTGATTATTGACTTTCTACTTTATATCACGTGGAATCGCTTGTCTACGCTATTAAATATAGATTGTAGCGACAGGAAAATGCTTTTGTCTATTTTTAAAATTTACTAAAAAATGTTTCGGATAAACGAGTTTTTAGTGTATTTGATTTTTTTGTGTCGGACTTCGAGTTGTACAATATAGGCAAAATTTATTTAAAATTATTACTATTTTTTCAAATTAACTCGGTAACAGTAATCTGTAACAAAGTAAACGCTTACCAAGCGAAACTGGTGAGTGAGAAAATATTTGTTACGCTGCATAATCGGTTAAGAGAAACCGGATCTTTTGTTCCCCGGACACGGTTGGATCGAGGTAAATCTTTTATAAAAGAACTTTGGATTTGTAGGGAAAATATTGAACAGAACTGAGGAAAATCCTGAATTGAGTACAAGCAGAATTGCTGTGGTTGAAGATAAGGATCATATGATTGTATTCATGATTTTACAAAGCTATCAACTATAACCGTACCGTCTGCGTATGGTGGAATTACTGCTGGAGTCTAAGCACGTATCCTTCCCCAAACTATCATCTGTAGTATTTCTCAACCTATGGGGCGTGCCTCACTACCAGGGAGCGTTTGGTGGGTCATGAAGTTAGTCTCGAAAATTTATTTAGTACGGTATGTCTTAAAAACTTCTTATATTTATTATTAAATGTGTATTAAGTGTGTATTTCTTTAAGCATACTTAAAAGAGGGCTTAAACTACTTAATGTTAACAAAAATATGATTATAAGCTAGGTGCACGCCCCTACAAGTAATTCTGCTGGCGCCCATGCTTATGGTTCCCTTGAATTGTAATATCCTTGAAGCCGGACCTGGATTTAAAAGGTTGAGAACCATTGATCTGTAGAAAGACCGGCTGTCAAGCAAAGGACCATATCGGGCCGTCATTTTAGAGGCTTATTTTTTAGTAAATTAATAATAATAATAATAACAACAACAATAGCGTTAATATTATTTTACTTTCATCTTTGACAATGCAGTTGCACTAAACAGAGTTGACACCACGGTTATATTTATGCAATCATGTTTTTGCCTAGAGACTACTTCTCTGTTTCAACAAATGGTGCAAACGGTTTTGCTCTCAAGCAACACGACCGACACAGCGTCATACAGTCTGACGCCACTTCAATTCAGTTGAGCTGGCGCTACTGTTACTGCTTCTACGCGACTTCCTTATTGACAGCCGTTCATTGAGATGGTGGTGGTGGTGAATAAATCATCAAGTGAGACGTAACATAACTGATTCATTTGTACCGAAGAAACTGTACGTAGAGTAAGGAGGCTGCCTTGTGAATCAGGTATTGTTTTAAGAAAGGCAATGCACCCACCCTACTCTTCAAGTAGCTGAGAAGCTGACATCGAGTAAAAAATACCTGGAAAAAAGTTTTAGGTTAATGGGCTAAAAAGTTAATAAATACGAATTCTTGATGTTTACATAAGATCGATTATTACTAATTAATTGTGAGGAGACATGGGCGCGTGTGTCAAATACAGATTACCGAGAGCCGACGGAGACGACAGCGATTGACGGGTGTGACTTCCTATTGCACGCAGCAAAACAAAGGAGATTAAATCTACGGGCTCGGAAATTAAACATTCAAACGCGGCAGCCAGCTTCAATGGGTCTTTTGAGTCGAGTTGATTGCGTTCGTGCTTACACGGATACACAGACTGTTTAACGAGCCCCGGCAGGAGTTTTTCAATTTTTTATTACGGGTGCCTCAGCGTAAATAGCTTCAGCAATTGTGAAGTACTGTAGTAGGAAATTACACATACGCACGCGCGTTTGTTGATGTTCTACATCCATTTTTTGCTTCATTTTCTGTTTATTGATAATAACGCTCTGACCTCCACCAAACATACCACGCATTAAATCCATTTTTTCTTTTTTATTTCATGAATCAGACTGCACATGGTATCGCCCTATCGTTTCTCTTCTCTTCTCCTCCCATCGGGGGCGTATTTACGGGGGGGGGGCGAACGGGAATGGACCCCACAGGGTCGAAAAAGTTTACGAATTTTGTCAATATCTTAATTTTGAGGCTATTTTATTATTTTTTCAGCTACGTACGCTAATATAGTAGCAACTCTTTTTTAAAATATAGGAACAGGTTTATTACACAGCATTAGCGTAGGCTACACGTTTGAAATTGAAATATAGGAAAATCAATTCAATCAATAAGTAACCTGTAAACAATGTTGGAATAACGAGTATTTTTATTGTGTTATTACTAGAGATGTACCGACTAGTCGGGTAAGCCGACTAGTCGGCCGTTTTTGTAGTCGGCGACTAGTCGGCAAAAAAGCCGATTAGTCGGCCTCAAATTTTTATGTCATTACATTAATAAAATTAGTATCTTTAAATTAATGTAATAAGGCACAGACAAAAATACGTGTTTTATACCATTATGATCATTTTAATCAGTCAAATTTCTTGTTTACAGTTATTGCTTACTAATAAAACAACATAAGCGTTTAGTTAACATAAACTCAGCACTAATATAAACTCAAAAACATAAACTTCTATGTTAAATCAACATTGTTAATAATTTTTTTCCTTTGGATTAACAATTATAAATATGAACAATCATTATACTTAATTAAGTCTCAATAAGTATTAAAGTTTGTAACCACCTAATTTTAGTCTTTCTTCACCTTTTTCTGTCATAATTAGGGATTAGTTGAATATGTCATAATATTGGTTATTAAACTAAAGTGTAATATACGTAATAACAATAACATCGTCAGTAATAAATAATTTGAAATATTCAAATACTTATATAATTTAAATTTCTGTATTATTAAAGGTAAATTGTGATGAAGAAATGTCAGATTTTCAGCTCGTTCAGGAAGAAGCCGATTTTTTGTTTGTCTCATAAATGTTTTCAGCCTCAAAGAAAAGCCTCTCACTAAGATATACTGTACTGTGCTGGCTGGACAACACAAGTATACTTTAGCAATACGTGCCATCTCAGGGTATCGCGTACAATTTTGTTGCCACCACATGAACGGATCGTCATTTCGGTTTATTACCGGCGATGCACAGTATGCCTCAAGTTCGTAAGCTGAAGAAGATTTTTCGTCGCCCTCAACCTTCTTTGATACTATTTCTTGGTAACACTCCCAAAAATTACGGTGAACTCTAACTTCTGATTGAGAGATTGAAGAGATTAGTGAATTGTTATCTGCATTTACTTTTTCAGAATCATTTCTTTCATTTGAACTATTTTTTAGCGCTTCTAGTAAGAACTGGGATTTCACTTTATGCACTTTTTCTGCTTCGAAAAATTGTAGTTTGTACATTGGATCTAAAAGTGTTGCGAGTGTAAAAATTTTGTTATCTTCTAACTTGAACCTTCTTTTCAAGCCATTTTCCAGTTCAGTTTTCAATTGTATTATTTACTCATTTTCATCAATATAACTTTCAAGGTACCTTAACAGAACTTTAAGATGAGGAATGACTTCGGAAATTGACGAACAGGCAGAGCTAATGATTTTGGTCACTTCTTCAAATTGCTTTAGTAAAGCGATACATTTTTCAAGAAGCTTCCATTCATAGGTCAGCAGATGATCGATTTTGACACAGTGCCCAGTTATGGAGAAGAAAGAGAAAGAGATAGATAGACAGGGGAAGAGAGAGAGAGAGAGAGAGAGAGAGAGAGAGAGAGAGAGAGAGAGAGAGAGAGAGAGAGAGAGAGAGAGAGAGAGAGAGAGAGAGAGAGAGAGAGAGAGAGAGAGAGAGAGAGAGAGAAATGTACATGTTTAAATAGCCATAACATTTTAGAAGTTTAACCGTATGTCACAGTTTATTAAAGAAGACGGTGAAATTTAAATCGCTTAGTTTATAAATTTAAGCAGTGAAACAAATATCACGGCTTAGGTGTTTATACATATTTCTTATACTGGAATATATTTTTTATACCAAATGTTAAAACTGTTGAATTATCTTGTTCTTCAAGTAGAATTTAAAATCTATTTATATATTAGAAAGCCGACAAATCTCACATAGCTAGAAGATTTTCATTATTATATTTTACTTTGCAACAGAAAGCGAAAAAATAAAGTGACAGACTTTGTAAAAAGAAAATCACAACTATAAAAAAGTAAGCAAAGAGAAAGGTAAGAGCATAGATAAATAGCAGACATAGAGGGAATGAAATACGGAAGCACAGATATTAATACACGTAAATACTGGGTGAGGGGACAATTTCTAAGATGAAAAAATATAGTTTTGTATCACCGGGCTTTCCACTGATACTATTCTGCTCTTCAGAAAATAATAATTCTGATGGTGTGGGAAATGTAACTTGTTCACGACCGCATTTTATGCCCCTTTATCAAAAGGTTCACAAGGGTCAAATGAGGTCTCGCATTATCTGACAGAGTTTTCATAACGAAACAGAATTTATATTCAAAAAGGCAACGGCTGTTATTAAGTGAAAGATGTCAGACGTCTAGATATTACCTGCCCTCCAGACTACAAATTAACTCGTTTTAAGACCGGATGCAGACAAAGTGAAGTCAAGAAGCACGAACGCACGCCTCCCCCCCGCACGCACACACACACACACACACACACACACACACACACACACACACACACACACACACACACACACACACACACACTGTGACGATTTAAAAGCAAATTTAAATAGCACAAAAATAAAAAATAAATTTTGGTTTAAATACCGCACGAGAAAATAATCCACCCTCCCCGCTGTACCTAAATACCTGTACCAACTTGTAAAAAGGCTAGTACGGACATGCAAATTATACTGTTATGAAGCCAATACTAATAATCCTTCTAATTTAATAAAAAGACGTGAGAATAATCAATAAAATACCTAACTAAATAAAGAAAGGTAGGATAATTAATAATAGTTAATTAGTGGAAAGATACTAATAATAAAAGTACGAACTACTTTTCTCTAGACTCGTTAACTGCGCCCCCGTCCCTACACACGGCCGGTAATTCAACCCCAGTCGACTCAGAATATCCGACGAGTTAACAGCATCAAAATGTAGCTGCAACGTGAACGTAAATTATTTCAAACTATGTTACAGAAAGTTTGTGTTTTATGGTAAAATACTCGACATGTAGGTGAAACTAAGTGCAACGTAAATCTGATTATGTAACTTATATGTAGATAATGAATCAAAAGGAAAGTAATAGTCGACACATCTCTTTGTAAACCAAAGTTTAAAGTTTAAGGTATATTTCATACCATGTAGAAAGATAACATTAGTGTACATTAAACGAAAATGTGAGAAGTGAACTCGCACGTCCACAAGAAGCAACGACGTCAACATCACGAGCACCAGGTAGCAGAATTGTACCGTGATGACTGTGAACACCTCTTAGAATCGACAATCTTAATGGAGAAACTCTACCTACTACGAAGATCATCCCGGAAAACCGACTGAAGAGGACCCGCAAGAGGACCAGCTGCAGATCACCGTTATACCCAGGTGACACAGAAAAGAACTTCTGTGCTTATATTTTTTTCTAACAACCAAAGTAAAAAACAGTACAAGTTTTGAAAAGACTCTGTCAAACCATGTAAATCTTAACATAGTAATTTTGTATTTACTGTATATTAATCTAATCTATTAATCAATCTATTCTTTAAATAGTTTACATAATGTGGAAGTATTTTGAAATATTATGAAATTAGAACCCGGATCCGTGGTATTTAATGTAATCTAAAACAGTATAGCTTTGAACTCATCTGAGTAACACTTTAAAGAATATAAGAGCTCTCGATATAGAATTTATCAAAAATTTTAAAACATAAAAGAAAAAGGTAATAACCACGAAAGGTAGTATTAATCAAAACATTATTTTGAAGTAAAAATAAAGAGATGTTTCTGCTAAAACCAAAAGAGAGTAAGTAAGTTTGAGTAACCTTGCATGAATTCCTGTTCTTTACAGTTTCCTATATTGTTGGTAAATAACTAGTACTAACAACGGCAGCCAGTTCAATTGACAGAGGCCAATTGAACGGGTTCCCTGTGTTATGATGTCTTGGCAGGAGAGACATTATAACACACACACACACACACACACACACACACACACACACACACACACACACACACACACACACACACACACACACACACACACACACACACACACACACACACACACACACACACACACACACACACACACACAAGGGACTTAAATGTCAAAATTTTTTGAAAAATCGTTAAAAGCGTTTCGTCAACAGTTACTGAGTAACTTCATAAGTGCATTGTAGTAATAAAGGTCAAAGGTGAAAGTATTACTAATGTAGAATATACAACTTATATGAGCAAGAAAAAATTCTTTGCAATGACTAGATTAATTGCTGTTATCACTGATAACAACGAGTGGGTTTTGAGGGTCCCTCCACCTCCTAGAAGGATAAAGATAAAAGAAAATGTAAAAACTAAAAAAAAAAAAATCGTGACATATGTCGGTAAAAGTATCGTGACATGTCGAATTAAATAATTAGGCTAATTAATTATGTTACTATGCGGCATCTTGGGTAGCTGCTTGATGGGTGAGGGATAGTTAAGATTTTCTTATAGTTTTTGAGGTTGTGTACGCTTAGATAATCTTTGAATGCTTATTCAGCTTTCAGTATATAGGCCTGCAACTCGGTTTACGATATTTATGGTGCAGTAATTTATTCCACAGCAAGTTTAATAGTTCTTCTATGTTAATGAGTTTATTGCTTTATATCCAATTGTATATTACTGTACACGATTTTCCCATCCGTATTTAATAACTTTTTCGTATTTTTTAGTTTCGTGCTTTGTTATAATTAATACGTAAGCCTAAACGAACGCCACGTTCGATACACCATTTAATAGGCTATATCTGACACATATTTGTGGCAAAACGAGTAAACCGATTTAACTGCATCTGGTACAAATATTTACAGACACTACTCACAAGGGCGAAATTTTAGAAAATTCGTACAAAACATTTAACGCTTTCAACGTCTGCAGAAAATATACCAGTCTTTATTTTATAATGTAATATGCCATCTTTACTGTTTTATGACTGTTAAGTTTTAGATCTTTATTAATGTAACCATACATACATATTTTCATACATACCATCTTGATTACAAGAAAATAAATATAAACAAAGAGTGTTGTAATTGTCAATTGTAAGTAATGTTATTATATCATGATTGTTATTTATAAGTGAGGCAATAGAAATTTTTAGTTGACATTTGGCGGTAGACACAGGTGTCAGACTGTATACCAGACAAGAAGATGTTTTGAACATAAACATAGTTTTAGGAACTTTCCCAGGGTTTCACCCTTTTTCTCAATAAGCGTGACTTTCAAGGAAGTAATAATCGTAAACTGTAGTTTATGTGCTACCGAAGGTTTCTTAAGCCCTTATCTGGACAAGCAGCTGTGGAGAGATCAAAAGTCAAGGGCAACAGAAGACAGATTTATGAAAAACATAGGAACTCTGAAGAGACACATCAAAGAAGAATTACTTTTTTTTGACAAAGGTGACGAGGTCCAGACAGAACACATAAATGTCGACATAAAGCTGATATCCTTTTGGTGTACGTCAAGTATGGGTCACAAGTGTGAAGGCAGGTGTCGTACTCCGTGAGACCTTTTAATCTAAAGTAGTAAAACCCCACCAAATCGTGACGTAGGGTCACATGATACAGTCTTTGACGAATAATAGTAAGTCTTATAAAAATTGTAAGAGACTACCCTCACTTCAACTAGTTTTAGCCAATCATAGTTAAGGTTTTAGAAACAAGAGAAGGGAACATTCCTACTACTGTAAATAAGGGTTACACCCTACACCCACGAATGTTGTATTCCAGCCAAGCAAACGCTGGAGAAAACAGATTTGACTGTAAGAGTTCTTAGAGAGCTTACGTCTGTCTCATTTTGACTTTTCTTTGATCAGAGTTAGAAGTTCTAAGAGACCCTCTCTAGCCAGTGATAGTCAGTCATACTTTTTTTTTGTCAATTTTGTTTTGTTTAAAGAGTAACTAAAGTAGTTACGTTATTTTGTTGAAACTAAGTAGTAGTAACTGAAGGTACCTAGAGTTGCGTAAAAGTAATTAAATTACGTTAATTCCAAGAATTATTATTATAAAGAAAATTGTAAAAGTTTTGTTATTGCGAATCATCAATATATTGTCTTTAGAGAAGAACGGTTTATATCAATGATTTAAATTCACCTCCGAAGCCATAACAACGAACAGTTGTAGCCTAGCAGCCAGTCGATAGGTTACAACACGAGTTATCTATTTAATTTTTGTAGTTTTACAAAAATCTAACCCTCCCCCCCCCAAAAAAAAACACGGTTGCGCTCCTCCTGTTACACAAACAGACCTAAAAGATCCAAAACCCGTATGGATATAGTAGTCAATGGGATACAGTCAATGCCCCTTCCACGTGTAAGAAACAACAACTTTCACTGGATCTTAAAGCAGAGACAGAAAAATGAATGCGGATTATATGTAGCCGCTAATGTTGAAGCACGGAGACAATCTGAGGAGGCTTAAGCAAACTGTTTAGTTTACGCACGTAAATCAAAATATGGCTGCTAGGTTAAAATTCTTAACATTATGTAGGCCTATAAAGTTGGAACAAAGGTAGGTTAGTCTTTAAAGCAAGCTGTACAATTAGAAAAATAATTATGATATTATTTAAATTACTAAATACGGAGAATGTAGTTCTCTCGATTGAAACGAAGCAATTTCACAAATTTAATACAAACTATCGACATATGTACGAGCGGATACATGAGGGCATTTTTCATTTTCTTAAAACGTTACGAAATGACATTATCAGCAACTTAACGTGCACCATGTGGGAATTGAAAAGCGTGCGTAGTATACGGGTAAGATGGAGTGACCAGATTGTGATGAGAATACGCAGGACGGAGAGAAAATGCGAAGGCCGGAAGAAACAGAGGGAGATTCAAAGATAAAATACACATTAATCGACAGAGAAGGAATAAAAAATTAAAAAGCGGCCTCATCCACTGAAGAAAGCAGTATCATAAGTACTCTTACTATAGTGGATTATAAGAACTCTCCACATTTTTTTCGTGCAATGAAAAGCCTAAAATAAGAGATAATACAAGTTAAAATTAATGGTCGATTCGCAGTCACTATTTTAGTAAGACATTCCAGAAATTACGTAACCATTCTAGAAAGATGTAACTTAACCAAAGCATACGAATAGTCGATTACACGCGACGTTCCTCCCAGGAACCTTGACGAACACCGCCACGAGCGCGTTGGGTCAACACTGTGCCACAGATTGGAGAACATATCGACAGTACGTGACAATACTGGCTTATGAACGGTGTAACGCCACCAGAATCACGAATACGGAACAACATTTTACCTTCTTTTTGAAATTTATTTACGTTGAAGATGATGTTAAACTCTTAAACTTGACTCGTTGGGTACAATTTAAATCTAACGCGCTTTTGACAACTACCGCGTTTTGTAAGAAAAGTAGAAGCCAGATCCATGACTGCCATCCTTTGAACGGAGTGACTCCGTTATCGTGTAGTGTACGATGATAGAAAACGAAATGGAACCAACAGCGTTGAGCGAGTTTATCGCGTAATGGAATATGACGTTTTATCACATAATAGGCCTAATATCACGTGTGATGAATCATAAACGTTACGCTTTCAGTACTTACTCAACGTTTTTGAAGTATCAAGAAAAATTCTCATTTAAACTGTTACGTCACTGGCAACCTATGGTAGTTGATGAGTCGTTTTAATAACGATATTGTTGTGCGTAAAGAATTACTACGTTTGTGAAGAAAAAACTGTACAGTTAACTACGATTTAAAAGTGACTAACAAAATTATTCATTATTTTTCTGACAAGGGTATCGAATTCAGTTTTCGCTTCAAAGAACGCTATCACATAATAATATCGTAACCACCGGAGAGGCATCATCTGGCACTGGGTTCGCTAACTAAACACGGTTGTCATCCAACATGACTGTTATATGTGTTTCATTGAATATACTTTACGGAAAATGTTTATGTAACTATGAAACAGGGTGTTAGACAAAATTGCTAGAGGGCGTTAAAGAGATAGGAACGGGTTTCTGATAATGAGGAAAACAGAAGATGTCTGCAAAAGAGAGATCAACTGAAGAGATATGCAATATTATAAGGAACCGGAAGGAATGATGATGATAAAGATAGAAAACTTCAATGGTTGCTGCACATCGAGAGAATATCGGGGGAGAGTACGGTTAATATTATAGCACGGACAGTATGGGATATAGGACAACTCTGGAAGGGGTGATGGGATGCAGTCATGACGGATGTAAATGAAAAAGGCGTCTTGAATTGGAAAAACCCAAGGACAGATTATTATGAGAAAAATAAGATCGTTATGGATTTAGATAAAGGAAAAAATCTTAATAGAACAACTAGAGATAATATCATCACATTTTTCTTATTCAAAAGATGTTTCGGTAGTTCTAACCGTAGGCATGATTGGGGGGGGCAAGGGGGGGCATTTGTCTTCTCCAAAGAAGAATACAAAATTATATGGACTATTTATGAATTAAGTCTACTTAACTGCATATTATATGTACGGATTTAAAGTTAAAAAAAATACGTATTGTTATATTTCAATTAAAAATGTACACACGAAGGTGGGTTTTTACTCAATGTCAGCTCTGAGTAAAGACCATGTTTGATGTCGCCCATCCCCTACAATCAAATAGGTAAAATTTAGCACCTGGTTCGAACTACCATTATGAACACTCTGTTCTGTTCAGAAGATTGTCAAACTTCCGGAGTGGTATTAATTATTTGTTGAACCAGTTCAACAAAAGATACAATTTTACAACAGACTGTTTGCGTATATACAGGAAATAGATGAGGTATTGAAGCATGAGGACACTGTAAGATTCATAAAGGCTCAACGAATACAGTGGCTAAGTGACCTAGAGCGGATGGATGATCAGCGTATCACAAAGAAAATTCTGAGGACGCAAGTCTATAAAAGCAGAAAGAGAGGCCGAAGGTGGTTGGATAATGTACTGGAAGATCTAAGAAGAATGGATGTGAAGAGTTACACTGAGAAGGCAATGGATAGGAGCATTGGTGTTGGAAGCCAGGGCTCACGTTGGGATGTAGTGTTAAAGAAGAAGTTTGGGTATATACAGGATGTTTATCAAGTACTTGGAGGTACTTGACATTCCCAGATATCATACTTCAAGTCGTAAGTAGATTATTATTGATAAAGAAGAGTAATTCGTTTTAAATGCTACGTAGATTACAATCTACAATTTTAACATGGCATTTTTAAGTTATGAAACTCTACTAACTTATATGGTCATGTTTTCACAGTAAAAAAAACGTGGTTGCGTTTTAGTAAATGAAATGAAACAAATATTTCGAATATTTTGTTTATAGAGTGAAATAAATACAACACTGAATGTTGTTTGACGTTCACAGTTCTTACTGACGTCGCCCCTCAAATGATTCTGCTTGAATGAATTTCAATAAATCCTATTGCGTCTCCGCCCACTCTTCAGTTTCCGATACGTCTCAGACTATGATTAATTCTTGTACGGTCCTTTCCTTATCTGTTCTAAACACATCTTTTCTTCTAATTTTTAATTATCTTTTCTTCATTTTTTTATTATTTAGCACACATACGTGTACTTGCTATGACGTTTTTATACATGATTGTACATGTGTATACATACATATATGTGTATAAAGTTATAGTGATCAAAATTTTGAAAAATTTATAATTTCTTAATCAAGTGGCACGCTCACACACTCGAGTTGACAAACCCAGGCCCGAGTCGTAAATAAGAACGAATTAGGGACACGTCAGACCCGACGCCAGTGGGAAGACAATGAGAAAAACGCCTGAGTACACGCTACAATAGAAAATAGGGAACGTCGTTGACAGCACGAAGTTAGCTACGATTTACAGCGTCAAACAAAACGAACAAAAAGGGCATAGTCCAGCAGCCTGGTTACGCAGAAGTGAAATGGAACACATGCTGTGGGGTTGAGTTGTAACGAGCACACGTATGAACGCTACACCCAGTAACAAAGGGTGCAGAGAAATCTTGACAAATATGTAGACAATAGAACGGATATTCAATGAATACAAGAGATACACACAGCCCAGGATGAAAACACGCCCTGACGTCCAACCAGATTTACAACTAGAAAGCGTGGGACCCGTCCAGGGATGACACCCAACGAAGAGTTGATAATTGGCGGAACGAGCGAAGGGTAAATGAACAATTGACCAAGACGCTAGAGACTCTTAACAAAAGCTATATCGGAGTGCCTCAACAACGTGGAAACAAAGGTTGATAGACAGGCGGAGGAATTGCTCTAGTTTCTGAGAATCAGCACAACGTTCGTCGCTGGAATATTCCGGGGATGTCGACGACCAACCAGCGTTTGGCATCTTCCTAAGGAACTGGTGGAGAGAGTAGTAACGACTTGAACGACGAATCAGGAAACCGATGACAAAAATCTACAAGGTGGTAGGAATTTAGGAACCTATCAACAACGGCCGAAGGCGTAGAGATGAGGAAATTGCCTTCTGGGAGGGTATGATTGATAAAAACTGTTTGCGAGGACGCGGAGCCGAGTAGTAATAGCAGTAAGACGGAGGTAATACAGTAGTAATAGTAGTAATACGGGTAAAACAGTAATACAGTAGTAATGGAGTAGGAGTAGTAGTAATTGAAATAGTTTACGCGACTTAACTTTTAACTCGGTTAATCAATCAGTGAAATTGTAACCAAGTCGCGGTCTTAAGTGAACTTAGACATTCAATTCAATCGCAATTCTACAAAACGTATGTTCGATAGTTTATATGAGTTACCGATAATCAACAGTGCGAATAGATATAACTATCGTTAAATACCAGTGTATACGTGACTCTAAACTACGACCGACACACAACATAATGCAATACGAGTGAGTAACAATCCGAGAGTAAAACAGTGGGTGACGATTTCAGACACTATTCAACCATAATGATTCTCAATTTTGGGCATCTGAACTGAGTGAATTAACACGAACACTATTACGCACATTGCATACATTACGTCCAAGGTAGACGAAATAGTTAGCTACATGAACACGCACACAGCAAACTCTAAAAGCAAACCACTTCAATGACGATGATTGCATCTTAACACTTGAAGCCATAAAACACTTAACGCCAGCGGAGAGTCCAACACCACACTATACATAACGAGAGTGGGGAAATTCAGTGAAGTGAAATTGAAGTGTTCTTCGATCAACAGAGATTACGATGTATAAGGAACGCACTAACGGATGTAATCTTACACCAATGGAATTTGTGGTTAAGCCTTTTGCAAGATAAGTCTTTATGTTTCTTAAATGCTAGTTGATACATACTGCTGCACTGTCTCTTCTTTTCAAAGAGCTACTCCCGAGAGATTTCTGTAAATCTATATAAATCATAAATCTAATAATGTTAATATTAAAGTCATTCATCTGAGCATAATGAACGCATTTAGCTAGGGATAAAATATATTTGATTGCTTATTGTTTGTATGTGTATATTATTGTGTTGTATTTGATTGTACTATATGTTTTGTTTTTCAGGAAACAACGAACGAATATTATTGTGATTTTGTTATTATGTGTTTTGTTATGTATTTGTAGGACATAATTTCATTTGTGGTTCAGTAATTTACTTAATCAATGATATAATAAATAAGTAATTATTACATATATACATATATCTTGCGTTCATTATTGCGATTAACCTTGACAATTAATTTATCACGTTCCAAGTGATTTCACCTTGTAACTTATAAAGAGTCTCAGATTTATGCTAATTATCAATGGACACACCCAAATCGACCATTGAAATGTCAGATTAACATGCTCATGTAAATCATATTGATTTGATAACTATATTGAGTCAAATCCGACAAATATAATTTACTTTTCCATATGTGTGTTAAATATAAATGATACCCAAAGGAAAGTGGGGCTTTATAAATGTCAATTACAACCCCATTTAGTTAAACATAATAGCATACGAATTTAATTAGACCCAATTTATTAATTTATAATTGGATGATTTAATAATTCATAATAATTAGCATAATTGCACTAAATATAAATGATTTACTTTTCCAAATGTGTGTTAAATATAAATGATACCCAAGGAATGTGGGGCTTTATAAATGTCGATTACAACCCCATTTAGTTAAACATAATAGCATACGAATTTAATTAGACCCAATTCATTAATTTATAATTGGATGATTTAATAATTCATAATAATTAGCTTAATTGCACTAAATATAGTTCATTACATTTTGCTTAGGTAAGTACGTAATGACCCAAATGAAATGACTTCATCGTGCTAAAATTAATTGTGCTCGAATTATGAAATTTCAAAATATTTAATAATATGAAAACGATTGAAACTATTATTATAATTATTTGCCCACCAAAACAAAAGTTGTACAACTTTTATTACATGGGACATAAGTTAAACAAAATTGTACATCAGTGTATCTTCTTCGTTTTCATTGCGCTGTTTTCCGATGATTTCTTTCGTCTTCGGGCCCCCAGTATTTTCTTTCATTCTCCCCTGAAGAGGCAATTACTGTTGTATTATTGTTCTTGTTGTTTCATCCTGTTACGAGGATTAGATGTTTATCTCTGTACCGTCTCTTGCTGCAGGCACCACATAAACTGATTCACGGCAATCGACTATGCCCATACTAATACAGTTATATTCTCTCTATCTCTCAATGACACCTTGAGCAAGTCTCGTAATTTCTTCAATTATTTCATAAAGTCACCTTTCATTTCTTCATTATTTCTTTCTTTTCACTATTTAAACATTTATTTAAATGCCTTGTTACAGCACTTCTTAAGAAATGAATTTCTGAGCAACTTGTTGTTGCAGAAGCGGATCCAGCAAGCATTTGGGGGGGGGGGAGTTGACCGTGCAAATTATAAAAAATTGGACCATTCTTTAAAGTTCTGAAGTATAAATGATAGGAATGAATGAAGATACAAATACAGTGTGTTACTAGCAAGACAATAAATTTATAAACGTACAAGTATAAAATCATATCTACGTGTCTCGGTTCATTGTTACTTTAATAATATTCACTTACAGTTTAAAATATACACTACTCATTTAAGGTAAATATAAATAAGAAATGAACATACTGGTAATGTAAAGTTACAATTTAAAGTAGCCTAGTTTTAGTATAAAAGCATGAACCTACATAACGTGATATGAATTTTATATCATATTCGCAGTCACAAACCATTCTACAATCATTAAACGGCGAACAAATTTCGTATGAAGTGAGCATTTCGAGTGGGGATTCACCCCCTCCCCCCTGGATCCACGCCTTGTTCAGCGTGTTGGAAAATTTCATTTGGATTTATAAAGCTAAAGATTGTACCGTGGTTCCCTAAATGTTTACTTTCGACTTTTGGTGATGTTTCTATTTTATAATGTGGGACTATTAACGCACATTAATTTCCGACCTTGCGTTATACATTCATTACTATGTTTTTCTACAGTGTACAGTAAAACTTGCGGTCACCAAATTTGAAATAATGAGGAAGCTGTGTAACGCGGATAACGAGAGATGCCTTTCTGCCTCGCCTAGGTGGCGGAAGAGTTACTGCTAGAACAGCTCACCTAATGTGACTGTTACTTGAGTTACGATGAGTAGACTTGAAGCAAAATGTTTATACGCATAACTACGAAACGCGGATGATAATCAAGAATGTATACGAGAGATTAACAGGATGGTAACGGAAATTAATTATTGTTTTCTAGGAAGGAAGAGAACAGAATATATTTTCTGCAAAAAGAAGATCAAGTGAAGAGAAATGTAAAATTGTTACGTGCTGGCACAGATGGTCGTCTTCGACCAACGTAATAAACGTTTGAACACTAGACAAATGTAACCCGTGCAGTGTGGAAAAAAGGGAGGGTATTTGGAGTTACTCTTTGTCCGCTTATTATATGCTACCACTGATATTATTATAGGTTATCCGTTTCACAAGACGAGGGCCGCGAAAGGTATTCTGAGATTACCATGCTGCCGGTGAACGAACCACAGATCTTGCAAAGATTATAGACAGATTGTAGCCAAATTGTCTGTCTGTCGGTCTACAAGTCAGACGTTTATGTAGCACTTTATATAATATATAACTGGCAACAGATGGGCCAGTTCAATGGATCATTATGTCCAACAAAAACTCGAGGACCTCTTTGGAGTCAGAGAAGGCAAACAATACTACGTGATCGGGATGGATGGAAGTAAAGGTCACAGGAGGTCAAGACACAATAATGGGCTATAGACCCATTGGATAAAGGAGAATGTATGATATCTTTACTTTTCAACAAATCAATACCTTTATACCATACACTATCTCTTCCAATAAAAATACATTCTGATAATTAACGCTGTGTACACACAGTTAACTCATTCATTGTTAATCCCAGGAATATGTTTTACCACTTTACGATGATTAGAGGATCTCAGAAACTGAATTTTTTGATTTTCCTTTCTTTTATTTTTTAGCAACCTCTTCATTAAAAGCAAAAAAATCGTACACCATTACTTTTCTCATCTCCACCTTTGTACACCATTTTATAACAGAGAGAGAGAGAGAGAGAGAGAGAGATAGAGAGAGAGAGAGAGAGAGAGAGAGAGAGAGAGAGAGAGAGAGAGAGAGAGAGAAGAGAGAGAGAGAGAGAGAGAGAGAGAGAGTTCACCTTCTCTTTTCCACCTTGCTTTACTTAATCAAGGAATGTCCATTCTATTTCTTTCAATTTCAATTTGCATCATTATGGGAATACCGATAAGAAACGACCACCTGTACACACTATGCTTCGCCGATGACCAGGCAGTTATAGCCCAGGATGGAGAAGACCTAAGCTACATGGTCAGAAAGCTGAATGAAGAATACACAAAGATGGGATTGGAAATAAACATAAAAAAGACTGAATACTTGGGAATTAAAGATGAAGAAACAACAGATTTAGAAGTAGACGAAAATATTAAAATTAGGGGAACAAACAAACTCAAGTACCTAGGATTCACACTAAGTAAACAAGGCACAACGGAAGAAGAAATAAAAAGTAGATTAGGGCAGACTAGAACAGGGATTAGATAATTACAGTGTTATATGGGACAAAAATATTAGAAAAAGCACCAAAAAAATGATATATCAGACCATAGTCCAAAGCATTATGACGTATGCAGCAGAAGTATGGGTTATTACCAAAAAGAATGATTCTTGCAACAGAGATGGAATATTGGAGGAGGTGCTGTGGAATAACGAGAGCAGACCGCATAACAAACGAGGAGATCAGAAGAAGAATGGAAACGGAAAGAAGTGTAATTGACTATATCGAAGAAAAAAGATTGGTGTGGTACGGTCATGTCCGGAGAGCCCAAAATAGGTGGATCAACAAAGTGACGGAATGGAGTCCATTAGGAAGGAAAAAGGGGAAGACCGAGATCTTGGAGGGACGAAGTGGATGAATCTATGCAACGTATAGGACTTGAGGAAGGACAATGGGAACATCGGGAGAATTGGAAAGCCAGGTTGAAGGAAGGGAGACGGCACTAGCTGTAGCAACCCTATTATATATATTAAAACCACTCCAATTTTGCTCAGTTAATACTTCACCTGTACCACATTTAAGTACATGTTAACTCGAATTTATCCTACCTGACTACAATAATTAAAAGACAGCCTATACTGCTGATAAATTCTGGGCTACTAATGAGTGACTGCAGGCAAGTACTGGGTAAACGGCACCTGTCCCTTCTAAGGTGGAATGAAACGCAGTTTATTGTTAATAATAATAATAAATACAGTTATTGTTGTTTTTAAGTATTTATGTCATGGAATGGAAGCAAAAATGTGACTTTATAAATTGCGTTTCTAAGGTTTCCGTCTGTTTCATCGGATACCATTATTTCTTTTGAAACATAAATGTTCATGTCAGAAATTATTAACGATATATTATGAATTATTAATACCTTATTATAAGTTATTAATAATTCATTATCAGGTGAGAAACGTTGTTCTCGTAATATCTCTCACAGTTAATTTTACAGCGTTTTCAAACAAAGTTACGTACAATCGTTTTGTCAACTACAGCTACAGTCTACAGCTATCTAGTCATGCGATTCATGCACTGTAAACTTTGTTACCACTTAATTAATTTTATTACAGTTGCCGACAATCAGGTTTAACCTTGTTGTAGCATTATTGTCACTGTATTGTTAACCAGTCACACGCGATGTACGTTACGCAACAACAGTGTACAGTATTATTTATTCTTTGTTTGCTTAGTCAATTAGGTCAATTTGCTTAGACACATGGCTAGGAAATCAATGTTCGAGTAAACTCGTCGCTTTTTACGACTGGACTGACATAGCCTTTTTCTTCTTCTTATTGCTGTTGCTGCTGCTGTTGTTCATCTTCTTCTTTTCCTCCGCTCAGACTTTAGGTGAATTCACGTGTTTTGTTTCTGAAGGTAGCGATTCTTTACATGGTCTCCAAATATCACTTTTTGCTGCTTTTAATCTGTGTGAAAAAACCTACCTCTGCTCTTTATTTTCCTGGATATCTAGATTTGAGCAGTAGTCTCATCTGCTGTTCTTATTCTGAGAGTTTTTCTGAAATTCACATTTCGAATTTGCCATCCCTTGTACGCAAAGAACATTTTCGCGTGAGTACTGCTAACATTTGTTTTGTGTCACTAAGTTTCAGACTCATACAAAAGAGTCTGTACCTTCATTACGTAGTTTTCACGCGACTTTGCTTCGGGAGGCGTCTCTAATAGTATTACAAGTTTAAATTTTGTCACTTCTATACCTACATCCCCGTGAAAGTCTTATGAAAGGCAATGAGAGGCAATGGCACGGAAATAATTAAGTTTCTTATAAAAATAATTTTATCTTGGTCTCACAGATAGTCAACACGAAAGAACACAAAAAAGAAATATTAATGCCTGCCTATTAGGCTACAATACAGAATCAATTTGCATGAAAAATTAAATTATTTACCAAAACTTGATTGGCACATATTAGATAGCAAAAAATTTCATGTATTTTCAATTTGTCCCCGCTAAGAAATACTTTACTCAGTAGGGAATAAGTCGGCGTCGTGATGTCAACGTTTGGTTTTCTGTTCGAGGCGAAGGCATTTTTTAGCAAGTACCTACATAATATAAACAATCTTAGGGTTTTCCGTTTTTTTTTTGTTTATCGGCCATCTGAGGACCACATGCCAATTTCAATTCTGTACTCTTTGTTCTTTCCTTTTTTTCCAGTATTCTTTCATCTTCTCACTGTGTCACTTCTTCCTGTTTTCAGTCCACTTTGAACCTGCGTTCTTCTTTCTCCTACCCTGGACTCCTTCCATTTTTAACACTTTTGCCCGAAATACTTCTCCTTCAATTGCTTCTTCTGCATGTATATTATTTTTTTATAAATCCTTTTGGACTTCTTTAATCAAACTTGATGTTGACTTCTTCCCCCACAGATATTTGAAGATTTGCTTTGTCAACCTATTGTCGTCCATTCTATATAAATGACCAAAAAATAATAGTCTTCTTTTTCTCATTGTTTCTGTTATATTTTCTATACTTTGATATATTTCAACATTTCTTCTTAATTTCCAACCTTCTGAAGTTTTCGTGAGCCTAATATTTTCCTAATAATTCGTCTTTCCAATATTTCTAGTTTGTCTAAATTATAATTTAATGCTAGACATTCACTTGGATATAGGCATTCTGCCTTCACTACTGTACTGTAATGCCTTATTTTCGCATTTTTAGATATGCACTGTTATTGTAAATATCTTTAGTTATACCATATGCCCTTTCCATCTTATGAATCCTTTCTTCTATAGCAGATTTTTCCAAGCCATTCTCTTGAATTATCTATCCTAGATACTTAATTTTCGAACCCTCTCTATTCGACTAATATCTGTTACCAGGAATTTTGGCGCGTTTTTAATGTTTGTGAGAAATTTGTTTTTTTTTCTGCAGAAATTCTTAAGCCTGTTCTACTGGCTATGTCCTCTAAAAAATTAACTTATGTTACTGCAGATGTAAGATGTTCAGAAAGTATAGCAAAGTCATCTGCGAATGCCAAACAGTTTATTTCAATACGTTTGTTCCTTCTTCCCGACATATTTTGCATATTTTGATATTTTGCATTCCTTTAATTTTTCATTAACATTATTGATATACAATTTAGTTATTAATTTAGTCAAGACTGTAGCAGAATTCAGTTCAAATCTTTACTTACGATATTTAATCACGTGCTTTGAAGCTACGCCATCACATGCTTTAAGATCTACATATTGTTACGACGGTCTAACCGATCGTCGTATGGTACAGTGGAAAAGAAAATACAAGACACCAATTACGTCACTAATCACCAGCTTTAATTATCACAATTACACAGTTTGTAATCAACAAGATAGTCTCTTACAACAAATCAAATAAAAATTGTTTACTCGCAATAATAATGTCACTAATATTGTTACAACACAAATAAGCCAACCCGATACCAGGGATGAAAAAGATGATTCTAAATATAAAATAATACTTCATATTAAATAAAATGCTTAATATAAATAAAATATAAGGAAAATGACTCGACAAACGACGACATGACCTGACCCAAGTGATTGAACCAACAAAAGGAAACAAAAGAAGAAGGGAACCACAAAAAACAAACAAGAATAAAACCAAAGAAGAAAGTGATTCACCAGAACAAATGAAGAAGGGAAAAAACCCAAACCAAACAAAAATGAAACAAATTCATGGAATTGAATGACTCAATGTAACATGTTAAAATGAACCCAAAGGAGAAGGTGGAAAAACCAAAGTATTAAACAAATACAATAAAAATGAAGAAGGAGGGAAATGAAAAAGAAACAAACCTACAATGAAGGGAAATAAATAAAAATGAAAACTAATGATGATACAAAAACAAGTAATAAAGAATATGAACGAGAGAAATAATGCACTCAAATGTAATATTGGAAACAAGACCAATAATTAACCTATGAGAAAAAAAAGTAAATGTTATTATCCATTAATGGACAATAGTAATTGAATTGAAAGAAACCCAATTAAATAATGTTAAAAATAAATATAAAAAAACAAACTAACCCACAATTTAGAGTTAGATGTAATGTTAAAATATAAAGACATCAAATTGTTCATATTATTAATGATCTATTGTAATGAAAGAGATAGTACGGTAGTGAGATAATAATTAGAGGGATTGCCCATTCAGAAACACTTAAAAAACAAAAACATTTGTGAAGTGCAAAATGAAAGTGTAAAAACCCGAAAGTGTAGTGATAAAGAAAGTACACTAATTAAATTATAATAAACTATAAATAATTTAAATGTGAAGGTGATGATTGAATGAGATTAGTGTAAAATAAAGAATGGTAATATAGTGAATGATAAAATCATTAACAATTAATAAATCCAAAGGAAACACTAAATGATAAAAAGTGAAGTATATTAGTAATTAAGAATAACAGTATAAACTGATAAGACAGTAACTAATTAAAAAAGAATGTTATTATTAAATTTAAGTAAATACAATTATGATTAAAAGGGAGAATGCCCTGAAGGGAAAACCAGATAGTGTTAACATGGAGGGAAAGTAAAGATTGTTTAAAAATTAAGGAGTTAAAAATAAATCAAAAAACACCCATGTTATAAGGGATCGTTATAAGTTCATAAAATTGATGTTGTTTATCACACTAAAAAATAATATAAGATAAGAAGAATTGTAAACAAAGATTAGCAAATAATAGTTAAATAATTATTCAAGCAAGTTTATGAATTGGGTATGGCTGATAGAGTTATACAGACCATAGGCCTAAATATTGTATTTAATAAGATCAAAAAATAGTAAATAATAGCCACATTGTTATTATTGACAAATTAAATAAGTAAAAAAGTTAAGAAATGTATGACTAGAAAACGAGGAAACCAAATAGTAAACCATTATGTACAAAATAATACTGACATAATAATAACAAATAAACAGTCCCAAAACAGAACAATAAATTATACAACCAATTATAATAACAAAATAAAAACCATTAGGCTAAAAGGAAATGTAATTTGAATGAAATAAGTCAAATACCATAATGGCTACTTAGGCCTAGGAAAATGCCTAACTGTCAAAAACAAACAACTACAAATTGTAATAAGTTAACTAAGAAATTAGCAAATCCGGGGCGAATGAATCACCAAGGATAAATTGTAAATCATTTTTAAGACAAAATATTATAATAAGCATTTGAATAAAAAAAGAAATGTAATTAACAAGTATTAACATAGTTGTAACAACATAAAACCTAAATTAACCCAAACTTGTGGGGTATAAAAATAATCTATGAAAGGAAATACATACTACAGTGACAATATTTAATAACTAGGAAGGAAGATAGAGGAATAATAGCAGTCAGAAGATATACTAGGATTTTGAAAAGAATTCAAATTTTGATAACAATGGATTTATATCAATCTCAGCCAATCAGAATTCTTTGGTTACCATAGAAACCACCGTTGAAGACGAAATTACCGTTGAATAACGTTACTCGAAAAGCGTCAGTCTACCAGGACAGAAGCCAAAGTTTGGAAGACAATTTTTTAATAAAATAATGTAAAACAGTAAACGAAGTTCATAACGATGACTGGATAAGAAGCTGACGAACCATTAGAGCAGTCCATTCAAGATCCAGGACCATAAAACTGAGAATTAACAGAAAATTATGACCACATTTTATAAGAAAAGGACGCCAGACCTACTTAAGTCCAAAGATCAATGAAAATAGAACTTATTGCAGCCCAATCCTCTTCCGATCCAATGAATGAAAACACCAAGTCATGCTGATGTGTTAAGTACCATTGAATTACCTTATTTCCAAAAACCTAATCACTCTAAATTCTACTAAAAGTAAATTGATCTCACTATAAGCCGAATATTTCTCTTTCAAAGATTATTTAAGAAAAATAAACACACTGGAAATTTGTTAACATAAAATCTAACCTCTTGTTAAAATACGAACTTTTGAACCACATTTAACGCCACTACAGAACAGATTGTAAACACACACCTTATTATTTATGTACACTTAGAGTAAGGTAAAATACTTTTATTGTAATCATAGGAATTCTTTGCTTTATAATCAAAAGAATCCACCGATTTTGGAACGAAATTAATTGTAATAACAAAACGTTCAGCTGCCATGCTTATGCGAGCACATCGTTCCAGAGTCGATTCGTCACCCCGAGTATAATTGTTTCATGTATAAAGTCGGTGCAAAGTTGTTAAACAACTAATACATTTTAATTGTCAAAAAATTGAAAATATTAATTATCAAACATTAAAATCACTATTACAGGGAGTAACCGTTGTTATTATTTCATAGGGAGTGCATTATATTACTTGTGTTTATTTACGAAGGCTAGGTTTGATGAGCAGCGCTCAAGTTGCCATTTGCACAACTGCCTACACGATTCAGAAGGCGGCACGAGCGGGAATTATTTGAACGCCCCGACCGTCATAGCTGAAAACACTTTATTAAGTAATTTTAATTGTTAAAAAAAAAACAATTTGGCGCCACCCGGGATTAACACACCCCTATATCAAAAACAGGTAAGGTTACTGCTGTGTTATACTGGTAATTACCGCAACGCTACGGACATCGTTAGCGCAAAATTGATGTAACGACCCCAGTGCGAGACGAACGCACAAACACTTTACACACATATAAAACTGTGTACACACATTTTTCAGAGACGTACCAAACTATTCGTTACAGATTGGCTTCCATCGCGGGGCTTTAAACGAAGACGGACGTCGCATAATAACGTTACAATATACAACACAATTGTATTACAATTGTCCCGCACAATTACAAAACACGTAGCACTTCGCCACAATACTACGAACCGTACTTCAATATATCGCAATTCAATCTGAAACCGAACGTCACTGACTACTTGTATTTATACCCCGCCGAAAATCCAGAAACATCCATGCAATAACAATAAAGGAAAACATTAGAGCGTAATTCATTGCGGCCTTGATAGAGTGCGTGCGACTTCTGACACAGTCTAGCTAACGCGTTGAGAATAACGTACGCACACACATTACAGCCGGATTCCTCTGGAAGATTCGATAAACACGTAGATTGTTCTGTAATGTCATAACAATATTTTATTATTACAAAATCTACAGAAACTATTATTATTAATCTCGAATTATTTCTACTTCGTAATTAACTCATTATTGTATAAATTTATATCAAAACCTTATTGAAACAAAAAATTAAGTTATTGTGCAACAAAAGGACTTCATGTAACGAAAACAGAAATCCACGACCTAGCTGTTAAGTTATTCGACATTTACGTGGACTACTCTTCCAATACATTATTATATAAATTGTAATGTTGCAATGTTGTAATATGTAACGTCGTAATTTTAATTTTAAAAGGATATATGTACGTTCAAAATATACGCATAATTAAAAATGCCTGAATTGTAAGTTGTAAATCATTTTTGAACATATCCCTATTCATGAACAGAGAGGCGAGGAGGAGGAGACAGGGGACAGCCAACGTAAACTGTCAACTTTCACGTTTGACGTCAGGTGTTTCTGTCCGCTCTCGAAATTTGTTTAAACTTGTTCCGTTTCATTTCGCTGCAAAACGGCTGTCGGATTTATCCCAGTTTATTCTGTATATATGCAAAGCAGATTTTTTTTGAACGCTGCCATGCGGGGATTCGCCGTTTGTCAGCTCATAACTAGTTTCTCACAGCACGCTCTGGAGCAGTAGGGAGAAGCGCGACAACATAAGCGCGCGCTCCCACATGTACTACACACACTCACTCTCGACCGGAGAAAACAAAACGAGAACAACAGAATGTAACAGATAAAAGAAACGGGTCGTACCTTCACATTCTGTGAAGAATCGTATCGTGTTTTTTATGATATCGCATGGATCACATTTTTTGCCTTCGTGATGCAGTTTTGTGAATTGTTGTGAAAGGGAAATTACATACCTCAAACTACGAACAACAAGAAGCACACATACGTTCTCCGATAAATATCAGGACGTGTACAACGGAAGGAAGAACGATGGCAAAGAATGTTCAGTCTCCTCCAGACCGCATACGGTTGCTTAGCCGAGACGGTGTATTCGCAGAAGGATAGAGAGCAGGCGTTGTGTCCACGAGGCGCAGACAAGTGACGTAGTAAATTTGTTGAGTAATTAATTGATCAATCATTGGAGAATAAATTCTGCAATAATTAATTGAAGAACTGTGAATAGTATATATTAGATTTATTGCCTTTATGAAAAGAACACTTCGATTGATAGTACAAAATGTTCAGTGATTTGACACAAAATGTTTGTGACTGTTTCACATATTGACCTGAATTCACTTTGTAGTCGTTGTTGTGAAATATCGGTTATGTTTACGCCTGTCGTGAGGAATAAGTTGAAGTGATGCTGGTGTGTTCATTAATATGAAACCTGCCTGTAGCCTGCGAACTCTGTCCACCGGTTGTTCGTTTAACTTGTCTTTTCCAATGCTGTTGCAGTTCATTCGCCTTGCTGTCCAACTCGTTTTTGGTTATTCTACCCATTTACAAGCATTTTGTTTACCTGCAATCCTCCGTCAGTTTCAGCGTCCAACGTTCAGAGTATTTTTAGTTACAGTACGATAAATTTTCACTTTTCTTATTTTTTCTCTTAGTACAAGAAAATACGTTGATCGTCACTGGGCAGTAGGATTACTCTGATAGTCTCCTGTATTCAACAATAATACAATTTCCGCGCTGGAAGTAGGTTGTATTTATTAATTAAGACGAGAATAGTCCAGACGTGCCAACAAATCACAATATCTAGGTTATACGTACCTCTTATTGAGTAAGAGTCTGATGGCAAAAACTGCAATGGCCTTGAACCAATTACCAAGCGGTTTTCTTTTATAAATATGATGTTCAGTCACGATAGCGTGCGTGACAATTACACGAACTAGTTATCTGTGCATAATCGATACTCTGGAGTTCTGTCTTTCTTTGTTCGTGAATCTGGTGCTGTTGTTACAGTGTCACTTCCATTTTTGTTTTTCTGCTTCACAGATAAATATTTTCAGTTATAAATGTGTTACCGTCCTGTCTGCTACCCTGAAAGGTGGGGATAAACCCGTCTCCGTGAGGGGTAGCAGTGCGACGGTTTCCCGATTAAACTACGAGTCCAGAAGTGGGTTCGGTCCCACTTATGCAAGATATAGGAATCCTTTGCAGACGGACAACGCCCGTGAACCTCAATATATATATATATACGGTAAAAGAGGATTGTCCCCACGAAATCAAAGGATGGTTGGCGGGAATTTTTCCATTCCTTTCTCAGTAAAGTACGGTGGTTTCAGTTTCTGACTATAGCTGTAAGAGACAAAAGTCCCTCGTTTCTACAACTGATAGTTGGATAGAGAGTAAGCGCCTCCCGGTCTCTCCCGTGGAGACGTTAAACCCAACAATATTATCTGCAATAAGTTAGTTACCAATTCGTTACCAAATTCTGTACGTTACATATAAATTGTTTTTAAAGAAGATTTTTCTATATTAATGATTTATTTATTCTATTTTTAACTTCCCTACATTTTAAACAGAACCGGCAATAAATACTCGCTCTTACGTTAACAACACGGGATGAGACAGCTCTGTACGACACGACAGACACAAACAACTTCCTTACAGAGACGAGGTTTCCAGGTTTAGAGTATTCCGGGCGTCCGTATAACATGTTATATTCCACTAGCCTGAATAATCGTATCTAAGCTGACAGTGGATCTCCAGATTAAGCACTCTTTGTTCCACTTATAAATTAAATTATTGAAAGAATCGTAACAAAGTATTCTTCAATACGAGGGACATCCAGAGAGTACGTTCTGTTTCTAAATACTATTATGGTATCGATGAGGTCGCGCTGTTACGCATGCGAGGCGAGTTAGCAAAGCAATAACGTCCTTTTTAAATAATTGTGTGCTGAGTAAGCTCTGTTGGACGTGTTTATAATGTCGAAGAAAATCGAGACGCCCGCCGCCTTGAAATTAGATGCGTGATTCGTTTCTTGAATGCGAAACACATTAAACCGGCTAAAATTCACCTTCAAAGTTGCGATGTTTATAGAGTAGAAGAAACGAGTGATTCGATGGTATGGAGATGGGTACGACAATTTTTTTAGTGAAGGACGTGAAAATGTTCACGATGATGTACGGAGCGGGCGACCGTCTACAGTGAATGACGATATGGTGTGGGCTGTTGACGAGAAGATTATAGAGAACAGACGAATCACTGTGACATCGGTCTCTCTGTAACCTACTTTTCAGAAATTTCATGTGCATTTTTTCACGAAATTGTGTATGAAAAACTAAACTACCGAAAATTGTGTGCACGGTGGGTTCCAAAGTTACTTACGGAACTACACAACAGGATAGTGTATTGGCTTTTTTGACACGATTCGGATAGTAAGGGAATGATTTCCTGGGCCGTGTAGTTACCGAGGATGAGAAATCGGTGTCACACGTAACCCCTGAATCAAAACAACATTCCATGTAGTGGAGGCACACTTCGTCGCCCGCAAAGAAAGAAATTAAGTCAACGTTTTCCTCTCGGAAATCATGTTCACGGTCTTTTGGGACAAAAAAGGGGTTTTGCTTGTCTATTTCTTGCCTCAAGGCTTCACAATCAACCCTGATGTCTATTGCAAAACGCTAACGAAATTCGTTATAAAAAACATTATAAAAACTAAAACTTCAAGTAAAAGTGTCTTCATCATATTAAACGCCACGGTCAACAGCATCATATACATTAGGCATTGCTGATATTGTATTTAGAAAATATTTACGACCACCCTTCCTTGGTCGATCCATATCTTCCTCTTTCCTTCCGATTTATAGTTGACAATTTTCTTAGAAATTCTTTACCTTCCATTACATTCACATGATGTGGTCCCTTATCTTTGCACTCAACAATCCTGTCATTCGTAGTATGTACGGTTTCATGCGTGACCTATCTTGATCACACCTCTCGTGTGAAGCCCTTCGCTTCCCTCAGAAACTTCTTTTCAGATGCTTGTGTTCTTGGAGTTTATCCGACTTTCGCTGTCACATTTGAGCACTCGGGCACAAAGATTTTATAAAACGCATGAGGTAGCCTCTCAACAAAACACAAAACAGTCTGGAAGTTCTAAAGTGGCAGCCCCACTAGCAGGTTGCCATACAAAATGCTGGTAACATATTTAGGTTAAGGGGATCTACAAAATAATTCTACCAGCAGTTCTCGGAAAATCGGACGAATGTATGGAGAGACATTCAGTTTATTCAACACCAGTGCATACGGCATTGAACACACGTGATTCAATTAGATACGCATGCACGGAACAGATTGTAGTTTCAACATTATACACGTTTACATGAAAAATAGCTTTAATTGCTTTTTAAAAATTCTAAAAAGAACCACAAGGTGTCTACGACAAGTGACTTACTGCTTTACACAAATAACGTTTTAGGTTGGCAAGCAGATTTGAATGCTATTGGATTTTTAAAAAGTTATATAAAACTGAAACGACACGGAAAAGTGTCTTCATCATAATCACCATCATTATCATAGATATTAGGCGTTGCTTCTGCCAACTGTATTAACAGCTCATCCATTCTACGATATGCTATCCTCGTTGGTAACCAAATTGCAGCTTCACCATATAACAAAGTGTTGTTATTTGAATTGCCGACTATTCGAGTCTACGAGTTAAACTTTGTATGTATCGTAACATAAAGGCTTGTATGAAGACTGGAAACAAAGTATCAGAATGTTTAGAGTCATCAAAGGTAAAAAGCACAGGGCTTGTTATTTAACTGTTATATCGATCGAAGACTGGAACCGTTGTATGGGAAATGGGAGGCAACGGACTTGACAAAAGGAGACAGAATATCACTCTATTTTGTTACAAAATAATAAATCCATCTCGTATTCAGATCTGATTGTTGATTCTGCTTTTATACAAGTAGAGTATATGAATATAAAATCGGATTAAGAGATTAAGGAATTGGGAAAAGAGATTTTAAAAATAATCTTTTTTTTTATTAAATGGGGTCCTATGCCGCATCCCGCATTTTCGCCATGTCTCTCTATCCTTCCAATCATCATCTTCAATAGCTCGATCTCTCATGCTTTTCCTAATTCCTGTTCTCCATTGTGTTGTCAGTCTTCCTTTTGTTCTCCTGTTTTGTGGTGTGTAAGTCAATGCTTTCTTTGGCCATCGCTTCTCCTCCGTCCTCATTACGTGACCATACCATAGCAACTGTCTGGATTCTATTCTTTATGCTGTTGTAAATACGCGCCCTGTTTTCCTTTTTATATCTTCGTTTCTAACATGTTGTATTTTAGAAATATTACACGCTCTTCTTAAGAAGTAAATTTTCACAGTTTCTATTATCTTTTTCTATTTATCTGAAAGTTGCCAGCAGTTGAAATGGGCTCCACAATAGTAAAATAATCTATTGTGAAAATAATCTTCGTACGTTTTAAAATGTATGCGAGACACATTTTGTTTTGAAGTTCGTGAGATTATAAAATAAACGGCAACGGAGGTGTGCATAAGACCTAACGTTTAAGGCAAATGATCATGTGACAATTCAAAATATTTGGAAAGCATAAAATTAATATAATAGCTCAATGAGATGAACAAATCGAACGACAAATTGTATTCAAGAAAACATACAAATTTCTGTTGAACGAATGTGTTGGTATAAGATATGGCAAATAAGTAAAACCAAGTGTGACAGATTGCGTATGAAAAACTAAGCGACTCCGTTTCAGTAAAAATAATTTCGTATTTTGAGTAGTCAGACGACAGGTATAGTGTATGAGCCTGTGAAAACAATGCCACATTATAGGCGTTCAAACAACTTAACAGCTGGTCACTGAAAGGGTGGAAAGAACTTCGAATAGGTCTGTATGTAGAAGGCATGGAATCGTTTACAGATTATAGCTTGGATGTAGTCTATACAGGAATAAGTTTTTGACGTTTAGCTGTTCAGGGTTACGAAAAACAATGAGAGTATGCCCGCCGAAAACGACCGAGGAGTTAAATTACAAGTTGAATGATACGCGCACAAAAATATTTAGCAGGGTAGGCCTGTTAATCACAAAATTACAGCAAAATGGAGAAAAATGATCGTTTTGTTAACGCAGTGGGTAACTGACTTCAATCCCAACTGTATTAGTACGTCATACAAACCGCATCAATGGTCTTAATTTTTTATGTGTCTAAAGCAAAACATCCGTGTGACGATGAAATTGAAGAGTACGGAAATAGTTTCCTGTATCTTGTTCTTCTTTCCTCAAGCCAGAGGTTGCAATTTCTTACTTTTCGGAGACGGTCTCTTAATGTCTGCATATTTTCTTCCTCCTTTGATTTTATCCACATTCTCCTGTGTGGACCACTCCCTCCCACTACGGCCATCAATCATTCGCTCGATCAGGGTGATGGTGACTAACCATACTGCTTCTACTTTCCTCAACGATTTTGAGCAGTGTCTTTCTTTAACCCATTATTTTCGGTATCTCATCATTAGTCACTCTTTGTATCCATGGTGTCCCCCTTCATCACGATATCTCTAAAGCTTCAAGGTAGTTCCTTTCCAGTTTTCTCAGGGTTCAGGTCCATATATGCGTATGCTCAAAATGATACTTTTATGCATTTTCTCGGGCTTCTGCATACTATTACCTTAGTAATTAATTTACAAAAGTCGACGTGTTTATGTGTTTACAGTTAATCAATTCATAATAATAAATAACGAAGACTCGCTAATTAAACAATTCATTTTGTTTTACTTAAAAGAGTCAGCAACTGGCGACGATTACATTTTGAATTAGATAATTAACGCATAAATGGTAACAAATGTTAAAGTGGACCTTAACTATCATAACGTGTATTCGTGCGTGCTTTTTGTAAACTAAAGTCTAAATTTACAACTAGGTTGGATCGGACGTGAAATATGTTTACCGCATGGGTATCGGGCGAAAGGGAGAGAAAATCATCGCCACTGCCACCGCCGCCGTCGTGATTACTGCACTGCCTTTGCTTTACACGGCACGTATTTATCCACATCGCTGAACACTTTGGTCTCCCTAGTTCACAACCACCACGGCACTTGTTTATTCTGCTCAAAAAAAAAATCCTGAAATCGTTCGCTTTCGGAAAATGCCAAAAAGCTATTCTGTAAGAGCGCTTTAGAGACGATAAATATACCCGGCACCGGCAATACTTTATTGCATCTGTTGCTGAAACTACGCGGTTATCAGGTTCGAGGAGCTCTGCAAACAACAAGGCAGGAATGTAGACAGCTATGCAGATTAAATGAGGTTTAAACTTTACACAATATGTGTCTACTTTTAGGAATAAACGTACATACATACAGTGTTATATAAGACGGGAATCGTTACGTAACGCGCGATAGGCCAGTGGGTACTTCCCAGGAAAACGAGCACACTTTCCCAATCAGCTAAGTTAGAGACTTATTAACGCGTAGACATCCAGGACTGAGGGTGCGTGTATACGTAAAATCGTTGTATGCAATCAAATAGCCGGTGTTACGCTTACATAATACACAGTACCGGTAACTGAATGCGCCGCGGTTAGAATCAACCGCATACGTTTAGGATGAAACATTAAACATTAAGTATGAAACGATATACTATTCGGTTCTGCTTAATGGAGCGCCTCATAGTTAGAAGGAAAATGAGCTGGTTTACGGTTAGCTGTTCGTGAACACAATTGTAAAAGTTACAATTTGTTTCAACATATTTGCATCTTTTACTGCAAACTGTCATGTTTATCAATAAGTAATATTAATCTCGATAATTTTCTTGTACGTCTACATGGTGGTATGTCTCTGTATTTTCTATTGTCTTATCGCTTTTGTGCTAGCATCCAATTTTAATTTGTACGCAAAACAAATTTTATGTAATACGAAGCTCATTTTTAAACTTAAAAATTGTTCTACTTAACATATGTATGATATCTAAGACGTATAACATAATGTTTTTAGTTTTGTGAGCGTTAAATCATGTCACCTTACTGAACCGCTCGTTCAGTAATCTAGGTCGCAGTTTTAATTCGACAACTTGGCATATGTTTATCTGTCTGTCTTTTTGCGGTATTTCTCACGATCACTTTTGAACACATCAACCGATTTTCGTAAAACTTGGCATGAGTGTTTATACTTTTATCCTATACATCCCTATTGTTTTCATATCAATCCCTCTAAAAATAAGGGACTGGAAGCAAAAATGTGAGGGAATAAAAGTTGTGAAAAAATCACAGAACAACAGAAGTGTGGAGTACCAGTCGAAGGGAATTTTAACCAAAATCTGAATACAGTGTTCATTTTTGAATATTTGTAAATTTTGGAACGCCAGGACCGAAATAGTGGGTCAAAGTTTTTATATAATCGCAAAAAATCCATGTGGGTATCAAATTAAATAGAATGTTACAAAAAATCAGAATCTAGTGTACAGTTAAAAATTGTAAAAGACCGGGACCCAAAAAAGGGATCAAAATTTTGAAAATATTGTAGAAAACCACCCAAATGATAGACTGGAGGGGATTTTAACCCAAATACGAATGCAGCGTTTGCTACGAAAATGTTTTAACTTTAAGGGCAACATGGGTCAAAAATGGAATTCAAAATTTTAAGAAAACTCTAAAAGTCTACGTGGGGGATCAAGTATGAGGACTTAGTTGAAAGTATGAACTCGATAATTTTAGTAATTTGAATGTTTTCTTACACTCCTTCCAAATTTTGGATCGCCTACAAATAGTTTGTAAAGTACTGTATGTTTATATAAAAACTTTATACATCGTTATCGGTTACATTTATTTTGAAAAGTGTTAACTACAGGTCTATATAAATTTATGAAATATAATATTAAAAGCTAGGACTAAATTTTTTGTCATTTAGTAATTACGATTATAAATTTAACTAAAAACAGATTTGGAATTTTTTTTGTGTTTACTGTACGATTGTCTGCTTTACCGTTGCTATTTCATTTAAAAAAAATAGACTAATTTTTATGATACCGTAATTTAAAAGTTTATCTAATACTGAAAGTTGTCTAAGAATTAATGTATTTCGTTCAAAATAGTGAGCGAATTTTGCTACTCAGAGACCATTTCATTCTTGGAATAAACATTAACCTTTCGTCGGTTTTAAATGTTGGTTGTTTATCAGCACTTAAAATTTATAACTATTAAACTAAATAAATAAATCATTGTAATGGTTTAGATGTTACTGAAATATTTTATTAATCTTAAGGTTAGATTGTAATCAAACAAATCAATAAAAAAAACAAATAAAAATAAATGAATCAATAATGAATCCATGTATTAGATCTCTGTAAGAGACGTTTCAGGTATAGCATCCTGTATTTGTTCGGATATATTTTCTCCGTCCCATCATCATATAATAATCACACACGTTTTTAGCTTTCACAGCCGGAGTGTTTGTTTGGAACTTTTTGGATAAAAATCCGTGCTCCACTTTTGGAAGCCAATTTTTAGCCATATATTTCGGCAACGCATGAATATCTCTGGAATGGTCAAGAGAAACATTACTGCAGACTAAACACGACTGTAATAATAGACAACGGCCTTCTACTCTGAAAATTTCGACCAGCAGGTCAGATGTTTTGTTTATCGTCATATTCAAAGAGCCTGTCGTTCCGACGAAACATTTACAGAATTTCTCAAATAACGCGTGAAGTCACATGTAGCGCAGAGTATATTGCAAGCTGAAACGAATACGTCTCGCTGCACATGTTTTTTTTTCAAGTTGAAAGTTAAAACTTGAAAAAACTTTGTTTGTTGTTTTTCCCGTCGTCAAAAATGTTTGTGAATACCAATGCTTTCCTCTACTTTTCACGCGTCAAGAGCGCTCCACTATTCAGCAGTAACCTTCACAGCTATAAGCCTACTTTCCTTTTGCATTCTTTGCACGTATTACAACTGTATTTTCTGACCATTCTGCACTCACACTTCTTACTGTTTGCTACTAATCTTCAAAGCCGGTAATTGATCTACCAGTGTCACGGGTTAATCAAGCAGTTTTATATGTACATTTTTAAAAAGTACACATCATTCTACGTTTCGTTACCTTAGGTGACTAACGTTAAAACTTTTTTTTTGTTAATGGAGGGAGAACTGATAAAACTAGACGGTTCGAAGGCTGGATCATCACAAGAACCCACAACATTCTGCCACATCAGTTCTCTTAGCGATATTAACAATCTACTGTACAATTTATTATAATGTCTTACTAACCGTCGGTTCACCGTCGGTTGATAAGTGGTTTATCAATACTACGTTTTCACCTTTAAATTTAAGCCCTAAAAAAGTCACAATATGCTTGGGTGCGGGGGACCTCTATATTCGTAAGGGTGAAGTGTCCAGAAGATTTGATATAATATTGAATATGTCTAATACTGTAACTTAATATGGACGATATTATATTGAACTACGTAATATCGTTCAATACTTATTTACGTATTTCTTCTCGACATATTCTAATTTTTATAGAAATAAATTACAACTGTTCACATGGTTCATATAAAAAATGGAAAAATATTAAAAATCGTGTCATATTATGAGCAGACTTTTCATATACAAAGCCAGACGACTCATACCGATAAACGTTTACCCAAGTATGGGTATTCCAACTCAGTTACATTCTGTACAGTTTTTGCCTGCAGCGATAAGTATAGAGTCAAGCCGATGAAATGCGTTATCTGCGTTCAGTCGACTCACTTGACAATTTGAACGGAAAAATTTAATGTTAACAGCGCAACAGAAAAAATTCAATACAATTAGTTTTATAGATTGAAAATACTATGAAAAGATCCAAATGGATCCATCAACCAACAGAAAATTGGCAGTTCGAAAGAGAGGTGGTTAGAGCCTCTATGTAGAAATGACAGGAAGTGTGGCGAAACTTGAAAAACGTTTTGTATCTACAACAAAAACAACGACCACCGCCATACCAAGATGGACCTCTTTCGATTTATTTAAATTGTAAATTTTTCTATTATTTTTTAAATATCCAAATGATTTCTGTACCACTATGACAACTAAATGATTCATTAAGATTTAAAAGTTACACAAAAATAAATATCGTGTAGTTAGTCGGACTGTTCGCGTTGAAAACAAATGAATATACAGGAAGGTAGGCTCTCTTTACCTTGTGGGCTAGTCTAGCCACGCTGTAATCATGCCATACCAAGTGGTCTTTTAAGCGCGCCCATTCCATAAAAATTAGTTTCCTATACACAACTCTTTCATCACTATAACGTTTACCGGCAAGAACTTTCAGAATCCATACACCCAGGTTTCACTGAACGTTAAAAATGTTCGTTTTATCTGTTTTCATTATTAAGCGTTTTAAGTTCAGCATACTATATAGTTGTCTTGCAAGCTTTACTAGCTGCATGAAGTACTGTGATTTGAATACAGAAATTTCAGATTTAGTCCTTACATTTAGAAGAGAAATTTTGTCCTATTTAGCGACACAAAACCGTGAACAATAAGAGAAAGCGACATGGGTACTAGTACATTTTTAGACAACTTACTTTCACTAGACTAATTTTAGTTTATGCGTATTGGCGTGCATACAGATTGGACACTACTTTTGATGCGTTCCACACTACGCACACGAATGAGACGTGTAAGCTTGCTGCCTCGTGACGGAACCGATATGTTATACGGCACGGAACACTGACTAGTGTTTTGGAATGGCTATGAAACTACAAAACGTTACTTAAGGATGAGAGGCAATTTTGTATATTTAGTAATCACTTTTTTACTAAGCCATTTTACGGTAACCGATTGTGTTCGACCAACTAGCTAATGACAGTACTGTACAAAATCATAAAGGTAGCTGTATATACCAATGTACAACATTGGTAGCTATATATAGCTCAGAGGATGGTCGCATAGAAGTCTCAGAAGAATTTTATAAAATCTTACAGAAAGTTGTCAATAATATACACATGAATGATTATGTGATAATAGCAGGTGATTTCAATGCACGTGTTGGAAAGTCACCTATAAGAAATGTAATGGGATGTCACGGCGAAAGAATGGAAAATGGAATTGGACGATGCCTCATCGATTTTACCACATTCAACAATTTTAGGATAACCAACACATTTTTCCGATAAAGAGATATATAAATGTACTTGGCAAGCAAGAGGATCTCTTCAATAACTGATTATCGTTTAGTTAATGGGAAATTAGGAAATTTAGTGGAGGACACTATGGTTTTTAGAGGATGTGACGTTGAGGTTTTTAGAGGGGACGGAGAGTAACGGAGAAGTAACTATACATCTTAATTCTTTATTCTGACAAACTTGAATTTGCAGAATGTTGAGAGCACAGCTCCAAAGCAGCACGCTATACATGCACGTTGATTACAAAATCTGGTTATGAACAAACGCTTAGTTTTGTACAGTCCTATCACGTAATACCGTTTGCTGAATCTGAGAGATAAAGTTCATTCGTCTTTTTCTACAAGTATTCTTCCAAAGCATGTTATAATAATACCCAGCAGTAGGCCTACTAGTTATAGTATAGTAGCTCTATTTGCGTCACATGCAGGAGTATACAGTGGTTCGGTAGCCAGAGGGAACCTCTACGTGAGTGAATCCAGGAGAACGCAACAAAACTAGACTGTGTCGAACATTTAATATAAAAACTCATACAAAATTTTCTTAAATAAGCATGATACCACAAAATATCATAGATCGAAGGATGATGGTAATGTATTATTTATACTAAAAAAATGTACTACTTCTTCAATAGTCTATCACTGGCCCTCTCAACTAAAAGTACAGACAAAAATGCAGAATTAAGATTTTGTACTTGAAAAGTTCTTGGTCTGAGTTGAAAAAACCTGTGCATTATCAGTTGAGAATATTTGTGATGTTACATCCGAATAATAACTTTCCTCGGAGCTGTTATCCCGAAGCCGGGTAAAGACCCCAAGTTCGCCGACAAAATTCGGCCTATCAGCTTGCTGTCGGCTACGTCGAACGTTTTCGAGCTAGTACAGCGGGGATTTCAAGATCACCTAAAACGGTTCGACATTCTGGTCCCTGATCAATTCGGATTTCGAGCTGGGCACTTCTCGACGCATCAGCTGATGCGTTTAGTAGAGACCATTGCGGAGGTCGTTGCTCGCGAGAATAGACCGTCGCCGTTTTCCTTGATGCCGAGAAAGGTTTCGATCGTGTCTGGCGTCCTGGACTTCTTTACAGACTCGTGGAGATTCTGCTTCTGGATTGCTGTATTCATTTGATTTGATTCTTCGGAACAGAACCTTCCGGGTGAGAGTAGATAACACCCTTTCTTCGGAAAGGGCTATTACGGCTGGTGTACCTCAGAGCAGCGTCTTAGGTACCCTGATTTTCTCTGTGTACGTCAATGACGTGCCCAAGTTACCTGGAACCAGGTTGACCATCTTAGCCGACGATACGGCGGTCTATGTTGTCGATCGTCGTGCTGAAACGGCCGTTATCTGGCTCCAGGAACAGCTTAACTGCTACGTTGAGTGGGCAGAGAAATAGAGGGTCGCTATTAACAGCCGTAGTCTTCTTCAGGCGTAGAAGGCTCCCCGACAGACTCTACGTAGGCGATACTCCCCTGCCCTGGTCTCCCGGTGTTAAGTACCTCGGGGTTCACCTGGATCGTCGTCTCACCTGACGGACACATTCCGAGAAAGTAGCCCGCAAAACTGCCTATCATCTATACCAGCTCCGACCCCTACTTTGCAGCAGATGCAGCAGCAGAAAGTGTAATTATTGTTATTTATGGTTATAGGCCCTACACTCTATCTTCGGTGTCCTGCGTGTACACCAGATGTAATACTGGTTCCAATGCACTAGTCCCTGACACTACAGCTTTATGTCTTCAAGCAAGCCCTCTTGCTTAATCCCAAACATTCCGTCCTGTAAACAAGATATCCTGTACAATGTATATCACATTGTATGTTCAGGTAATGTGATTAATAACATTCTTGTACTGTGGCTAGATAAAACTTCACACTGTTTTCGTAGTAAAGTCCGATCAGAGTGTTTTGTCATATCGAGGAACAGGACTGCTCATGCTCCGTTCCACTCATAAAGTCAGTTATCCTAAGTACCTAATGTATAGCACGTAGCACGTACAGTGTTCCTGACCCACTGTAGGAAATGATTTCTTTGTCTTTAAATTACTTGCTGTTTTTAAAAATGTTTGTCAAACTCTTCAGGAACTACTCAGAACAGCTGTGCAGGATGGTATTATGTTAATTCATTACGTGCTATTCCTGGTGTTAGTATCATTATATTATTAGGATCATTAGGTGATCTTCCTTCTGATTATATATGTTTGACCTTAAAAAATTACATCTGAGTCTGACATGTCAATTTCCTAAATGCTTGTTTTGACAACTTTTTAAGAATCCTCCAGCTACGAAGTCAAGCGTGAAGCCTTTTATGGGTTCTGATTTCTTCAAAATTTCTACTACGAATATCTCGTAGGGTAGTGTCAGTAAGAAGTGTATTATTTATGAATAGGTTGAGCCAGTGGCGGTATCTTAATTGGTGCACATGAGCACTTGAACCCCCTACATAAACATAAATAAATTAATTTTAACAAACACTAAATAAACTCAAAATAATCTGGTTTAGTTTTATGGTGCAATAACAAAATGCTCGTTCTGGTAAGACTCGGCGAGGCGCAAGGTGGGCGCACAGCTCCATGCGTGCGAGGCTGGGGCTAATGAGTGCGGTGACGTGACCGGGCATTGGCACGGTGGTGGGGGCAAACCTCTCCCGTGTATAGAGACAGTGGTCTCTATATTCGTATATATATTCGTACTCTGTGACAGTGGCACATTCGAGAATCGTTCCAGTTCCACAAGTACATCCTGAACCGCATCAAGCCTGTAGCCCTCGTCCTTCGAGGTCTAAACATACAGGCCGATCCGCAGGTCGTCCTTGACGAACAGTGCGACGCGGGCTACAAGGTTGTGGCAGCCTCTCGGTTGTATACAACCTATGGCTCGCGTCGACCCCTGCCCTTGATCAGACTCCAGGTAGAGAAGGGAGAACCCACCCAGGCCCTTTTAGAGTTGAAAAGGCTTTTCGGGCTCTGCGTTAGCGTAGAGCCCTGCCGTCAGACCGGGAGGGTTTCTCAGTGCCATAGGTGTCAGAGGTACGGCCACAGCAGCTTCGGTTGTCGGAACGCGCCGACCTGCGTCCGATGCGGACTCGACCACTTAACGCAGGCCTGCGCTGTCCCCGACAACCACAGGTACTGTATTAACTCTGGCGGCGTCCATGCTGCAAATAACTGGCGCTGCCCGTTTACAAAGAGCAGCTGGACAAACTTGTTAAGCCAGTCCAGCCTAAGCCTCGACATGTTGTTCAGCCAGTAACATCGGCCAAACACCTCTGAGCCTGTGGTCCGGAAACCAGTCCCAAGGTCTGCTCCGGTTCCGAAACCAACTCCAAGTGCAGTGAGCCCGACCGTAGCTAAACAGGCCACACCAAAAGCCGCGCCCTCGGAACCGGAACGCGAGATACCCGCCTACGCAAAAGTCCCGTTGCCGCAGGACGATGAGGAAATTGATCCTCCACTGCCGCCGCCACCCAAGCCTCACTACCCAAGATCAGGCAAGAAGCAGGTAAACCTCAGGCCAAGAACACGGGCCAGCCAAAACCTGCCACTGGACCCAAGCCTGTCCGCCAAAAGCCAGTGCGACCACCCGCTCCAGAACCTGCCCCCAAGGCTTCCACCGCCGCGCCCCGCCGCAGCTATGCAGCTGCCGCCAAGCGTTCTCCCCAGACATCACCTACCGATGATCTCGCTGTCGTTTCCGACTTTCTGGCAAGCTACGACTTGCAGAAAGTAGCCCAAACTTTCCTCAAAATAAAGGAACGCTTGGCAACAGCCTCGCCCCAAGACAAATTCCTCCTCTTGGTGGAAGCCTGCCGTATTATTGGTCTGCTATGAACGGACAACCACGGCAATCCCTCAAGCAAGACCTCGAGCTCGTGGCGTGGAACGCCAACGGCCTCGCTTCCCGGCATTCTGAGCTCTTAAGAGTTCGTTGCCCGTCACAAGCCCGATGTGCTTCTTATTGGAGAGACGCACCTGACCCCGCATCGTCAATTCCGACTACCCAACTACGTGTGCTACCGGGACGACCGGTCGGATCGCGCAGTAGGGGGCACAGCCATCGCGGTGAAGGCGAGTGTTCGCCATCACCGCGTTGTCCTGCCTCAGCGGCGGAACCTCGAGTGCACCGCGGTTGAGCTCCATGGTGCTCTCGGCGGCCTACTCGTGGTTTCCGCATACAAGCCTCCACAAACGGAGCTCCTGTCGAACGATCTGGAGGCCGTCTTTGGCGCACACAGAAGGGTAGTCCTGGCGGGCGACCTGAACTGTAAGCACCCTGATTGGGGGAGCCGCTTGGTGAACCCAAACGGGGCCCGCTTACGCAGATATGCTGATGCGGCTCGGGTCACAGTCATGGGTCCTACCGGGCCTACGTACTATCCCTCGAGGGCTAACTCCCGCCCTGATGTACTGGACATTGGCGCGGTCAGGGGCGTTTATTGCCCGGTCCACGTCTCCGTCATTTCGGAACTGTCCTCGGACCATTGCCCCATCAGTGTGCAGATAGCTACCCAGCACTCTACCGTCCGCGACGAGCGGCGGGTAATCGAGTGGGAACGCTTTGGCCCGGCGTTCAGTCGCCGCCTACCTGAGCATATCCCGCTCGACACTACCCAGCATGTCGACGAGGCAGTTGCCTTATTCGACACAGCCGTAGTCTCGGCGGTAGACGTGTCCTCCCGGATGAAGCCGGGGCTCACGCCCGACTATCAGCGTATTCCCGAAGAGGTGTCTCAGCTCGCTTGCGAGAGGAATCGCCTCCGGAGACGCTGGTAGAGGACTCGTGACCCGGCTGACAAGGCTGCGTTCAACAGAGCGTCCGGCAAGTTGCGTCGCGACATGCTGGCGTTCCGTAGACGCAACTGGGAGCTAGCTGTAACACAGATGGGTGGCCCTGCCGAGAACCATAATGTCTGGCGGATTCCCAGTGCCCTAACGGGAAAGCGTAAACGCGCGCCTCTCCCCGCACTGGTCGGACCCGGCGGTCAACCCCTTGGCCGCTCCCTCGAGAAGGCAGAGTTCTTGGCTGACAGTTTAGAGCGACAGTTCGCTCCCAACCCATCCAAGAACCCGGCTTTCACTGAGCAAATCTGCCGCGAGGTAGAGCGCTTTCTATCTTTCTATCGGCCGGTATCGCAGTCCAGCCGGAGTCCATCTCCCCGGAGGAGGTCTCTGAGAGGATAGTTCAGCTCAAGCCCCGGAAGGCGCCTGGCCCAGACGGAGTCATGAATTCCGCACTCCATCGCCTTCCGAAGCGAGGAACACAGTTCCTCTCTGACCTATTCAATTCATGCCTCAGACTGGCCTACTTTCCGGTGAAATGGAATAGTGATACCCAAGCCGGGAAAGAACTCTTCTCGCGTGGAAAACCTCAGACCCATGAGCCTCTTGTCCGCGACGTCCAAGGTTTTCGAGCGATTGATCCAGCGTAGGATCCGCGACCACCTAGAAAGACTAGACGTGCTGATCCCCGAACAGTTCGGCTTTCGTGAGCTGCACTCCTCGACTCATCAGCTGATGAGTCTCGTGGAATCCATTACCGAGGCTGGCTGTCAGGGTAAACAGACGACTGCGATCTTCCTAGACGTAGAGAAAGCCTTTGACCGCGTGTGGCATGAGGGTGTCCTCTACAAGCTCACGGAAGTCCTTCTCCCAGATTGCTACGTTCACTTGATCGGCAGCTTTCTGCGAGACCGTAGCTTCCGAGTGAGAATAGACCACGCTCTCTCTTCGGAGAGGCGTATTACCGCTGGTGTCCCTCAGGGAAGTATGCTTGGGCCTCTCCTGTTCTCGCTGTTTGTCAACGACACGCCCCGAGTTCCTGGAGTTAAGTTGTCGCTGTTCGCGGACGACACTGCGGCTTTTGCCTCAGAGCCGAACGCGAGTTATGCGGCAATCAAGCTCCAGCGTCAACTCGACGCGTATGTCGGGTGGACCGATGACTGGAGAGTTGCCGTTATCGCTTCCAAGAGCCCCGCGGTAATATTCTCGCGCAAACGCAAGCGGCCTCGGCCGCTTAAAGTAGGTCCCGTCGAGGTACCTTGGACCAACAGCGTCAAGTACCTCGGGCTCCACGTGGACTCCCGACTCACCTGGCGAACCCATAAACAATACATCCGTCAACGCGCTTCGGTGCAACTCAGTAGACTCTGGCCCGTGCTATCTAATCCGGCAATGACCCCCCGGCTAGGTAAGCTCATAGTCAACTCGTACGTGTTGCCCGTGATTATCTACGCCTGTCCTGTTTGGGGATACCTGGCTCGTGGTCATAGAACAACGCTCCAGCGCGTACTCGACCGGGGTCTGAAGCTTGCGTGTAAAGTCCCCCGGAGGTACTCTTCTCGTCTTTTGAGGAGAGGACTCTGTGTCCGCTCTCTTGATGACACCGTGAGACGCCTGGCGCGTAGATTCTATGTTCGTTCCGACAGAGTGACCCATAATTCCCTCATTGCCGGACTTGGTAAATACACCCCGCGACCAGGTGAGTCCTGGAAGCAACCTCGTTTGCTAGTCCCGGTGGTATAATCCACCAATCGCAGGTCGCTTCAGACCCCTCCATAAGTAGCTAAAAGATATAAAAAGAACTCAAACAGACCCAGTGGGAGGAGTCCTTTCTGAGACTCGGGACACTGCACTACTTTTCATGTGTGGCACATTCGGGTTGTGAACCAGTGCTGTCCTAGCCGTTCGAGGGGTCACGTCACTCGCTCTCCCAGTGTCGCTCGCGCCCAGTATAGTTAGGGTTGGTGTTGGTGATTGATTAGCAATGGCTACCCCATGTCGTGTTAAAAGAAATCGTTTTTTCAAGTATTTCTTTAGAAAAGAAACTCGAAATAAAACAACGTGGTCGTCGACCCCAAAGTTTAATATTGTACAAGTGACCAAAGGTAAAGATAGGGATTTCAAAAGGGAATTTAAAGAATCTTTATACGAAACGACTTCTTGGCTCTGCGGTTGTGAAGCTACAAATAAACTGTATTGTTTTCCTTGTCTGTTATTTGCAAAACAAAGCTATGAAAACTTAAACTGGATTAAGTACGGTGTGAATGATTTAAGTCATTTACCCTCGAAAATTAAACAACATGAATGTTCTCAAGCTCATTTGAACTCCTTGCTAGAGTTTAACTTGCTTGGTAAAGTCGACATACGTCAGCAGTTGGACAGCGCTTATCGGAGGAATGTAAAAGAACATAATGAAAAAGTAGAGAAAAATCGTTAGGTATTGTCAAAAATAATTGACTGCATTAAATTTTGCGGCACTTTTTAACTGGCACTTCGGGGACACGAAAGGAGATGATTCTTCAAATCCTGGGATTTTTCGAGGTTTAGTGGATTTTACTGCTCAGCTTGATGCCGCACTAAGAGAACATTTACGTGACGCAACCATTTTTAAAGGAACTTCAAAAGAAATTCAAAACGACCTGTTCGATTGTATGCTTTTTTTGCCAGGAAAAGATTAAGGAGGAAATAAAATTTGCTGATTTTTCTCTGTAATCGCCGACAAGACAACAGATGTTAGTTTGACATTTCAATTAACTATTGTTTTTTGATACGTAAACCTATTACCTAACGGAGAACCAGTAGAAAGATTCTGGGCGTTTATACATCCCCCCGGACACTACTCAGACTCGATCGCCAGATGCATTTATGACACCTTAAAAAATGTTGTTGATAAGCCGGAAAAGTTAATCTCTCAGAGCTATGACGGAACAAACGTAATGAGGGGACACCTAACCGGTCTACAAACAATTATTAGTAGTACACCAGTATAAAACTTTGCTCGTTAATTAATTTAGTGATTGCTCGAGCTGCTAGACAAAATCAACAAGTTCGAATATTTTTCGTGAATTTGGGTGATATAACAAACTTTTTCAGCAACTCGCCTCAAAGAGTACAAATTTTGGATAAAGTTGTCGGGAAAAGAATCCCCCGAGCTTCAAGCACTAGATGGAATTTTAAAAGCAGAACTGTAAATACTGTATTCGAACATCGGGAAGACCTTATTACCTGTATGGACGAAATAGAATCAACCTCTAAACAAGAATCTTCTATTACCAAAGCTGGAGCAATCCGGCGAATGCTGGAAGACCCAACTTTTGTGTTTTGGCTTACAGTTTTCGATAATATAATGCCACATGTCGATGTTTTATACAGACAAATTCAGCTTACCTATACAGATGCTGTGCGAACAAAAAAGAACGTGGAAACCTTTGTGAGGGAAATAAATAAAGAAAGAGAAAAAATGAGCTCCGTGAAAAGTGTTGTAGACCAGATCCCTCTACAACGCAAAAGAGCAAGACACGAAGAAGACGGTCATGCTAATAGGACGATCGCGGCTAAAGACGTATGTGACGTGATTTCAACGCAAATAAAAAAGCGGTTTTCATTTACATTACACCATTCAGCCGTATCCCTTATTGATCCTCAAAAATTTTGTGAATACAGTAAATCATTTCCTCAATCTGCGTTAGACGAAACAACAGAAAAATACCCCTTTTTTAGACAAAGCAAAGCTAAATACTGAACTGGAAGTGTTTTACCGACGTGATGACATAAGATATACGAATGAGGCTGTGAGTTTACTGCAATTTCTTATACAAAATAATTTGAAAGATTTGTTTTCAGAGTCGTATAAGCTTTTAACCATGTTATCGACAATCCCAATGACTTCAGCTGAAGCGGAACGATGCTTCTCGGCTTTGAAGAGGATAAAAACCTTTTTGAGAAGTACGATGTCTCAAGAAAGACTTAATGCCTTAGCCACGTTAAAACTAGAGAAAGAACTGGTGAAGACCATACTTAAGTTTAATGAAATGGTGATTGATAGATTTGTTTCAAAGAAAGACCGAAGGATGAACTTTGTTTACAAGAAGTTCACTTAGTTTTTGTTAAAGATCCAATTAGCCTACTGATACTTGTCAGTAGTATGTATATAATTTACTATTGTTTCAGAACATGATTGCTATCATTATTGCTAAATTTAATTTTTCTAAGATTAATTAAATAAAAAATCCAGTTGAAGCTTAGTAAACTACAATGTTAGATTCAATTGGTTAATATTACTTACTAACAAATTATTTAAAATTTCTTAGTAATGTCATTTACCTGAATGTTGAAAAATTCTTGAAAATGCAAATATTAAGAGGCACAAGAATTAATATCGTATATTATTATCTAACTATGTGAACCCCTGGAGAGTTTACTCACGAGCCGCCACTGGGTTGAGCAAATTTTATACTCAATTGAAACTGCTGAAGACATGAACCTGCTTAAATTTGGCAACAGTGTAAATCAAAAGTAGATTTAGTTACTTCTGAAAATGTAACTAACGAGATAAGGACCAATCTGGTTCAAAGTAAAGTACACCATCGTTTATTAGTTGGAGTTTGACAATTGAACAGGCTTCAACCTCCATTGTGATTGATTACTTTAGGCAATCTAGATGTGTAGTGTAGAATATTTAAATCTATATGTGACCCACTATTTCTACTGATGTTAAGGATTCATCAGGGTGTGTACCAATAACAACTGATCACCATCGACTCGGCCACTATTGTAATCTTCGTAAATCTGATAAAAATCACGCTTAACATAACTTACGCTTATATAACTGCCGATCCCAAAGTAAGTATCTTTTACAGCAGTACATAAACTATATTTTCTTCCTTATCTACGATTTTGAGCTTAATTTTAAGCAACTCGTAGTCAGTTCAGGCGTGGAAATCCAATCCCGAGTGACTAGGCTCAAACCTACATTTCAATTAGCTCCAATCGGCAGCAATTTGACAATTTAGACCATCTGCTACTCGTTAAACTCCGCTACTTGTTACTGGAAAAACATATTAATGCAATTGATACTATTAATGCAATTTGAGTTTTCCTGCCACCGAACGAATACTATTTTTATTAAATTTAAACTCCACGTAAAGTATAAATACAGTCACTACTCTATAAATAAATTTAAGAAACCAAATAGAATGAATGACGGAATCACGTCACTTTTTTTTAAATATTATAAAACTAAATTTCTTTATCTTTAGTGGCATTATGGGAAATAAACTACAAGTTATATACGTAATGTAGCAGTTTAGAGGAATTAACAAGACCAGACACTGTGAAACAGAGAAAGAAACAAGTCAAATTACACAAATTGGTATGACTAGAAACTAAATTTTACTTTCACGGAAACACAATTTACATGACAATTGCTGTCAGTTCGACTACCGGGTACGAAAGTGTTGGCGGTGTCCGAACGATACAACTGGCTGGCAACCGGAACCTGAACCATTACTGTCACTCGCGGAGAACCGGTCAGATGCTATAGGCCTATATGTCATTTGACAGTGGACTGCAAGTAATGCCGCTTGTGAGTCGTTTCTGTTTCGCCTTCATTATGCATATTTTATTTTTCTTGTCCAAACTCAGATGAACAATAAGAAAGACTCTGCCCATCTGTGTTTCAATCTGATAAACGCTTCATACTCGAGGAGGCCTTTCGGCGACACCACATTTTTTTGTTGCAGACTAGGACACGAAGATGTTGGTGACACAGAAAGGCTCATCCAGGACGAAGAGACTAGTTGATTGAAAACACAAATTGTCAGAGTCAAGGTGAAGGTGAGGGTCAATAACTTTCGTAATGACAACCAAAATTACTTTCAAAAACTTTACTTACTTTTTTTATAGGAGTTATACTTACATAATCCTCTTTCTAGCTTAAAAATAGAGAGTACATTAAAGTTTATGATTAAATGTAAACCAATTTAATAAAAATAACTGTTCACTCGAAGCCACGCTCAGTTATTTTGAGTCCGTCCCCCGGAAATCATCAACCTGTTACACGGTTGAACATTTAGTTTAGAATGTTGTTTCACGACAGGCGGAGAAAACAGTTTGACGGCGATGTAGTTAGACACATACTTCGCAAAGTTTAATTACTGTTAATAACCAGCACGATTACGAGTGAGGTTCATGGCTCCTAAAATAAACTGTAGCGAAAAGAAAATAGAATAACACATACGACCATACACACATACATATATCACGCGCGCGCGCGCGCGCGCGTGTGTGTGTGTGTGTGTGTGTGTAGAATATAAAATTTATCTATACATTTAGTACAAATTATTTATTTTGCGTACTAATTGAACGATGTTTATTTCAAAACTTAGCATATACGTGTCCACAGTTCACCCCAGAGGCTCCTATTTCTTTTGAAATGGTTCGTCCTAAAAATATAAGAGCGAGAGGCAAGATTAGAGGGATAAAAATATTTTAAATTTGCAAAATCATGTGGTTATAAAACGGAATTTTGAACAAAATTTCAATATAGTGTTCAGTTTTGAAAATTTCAAAATTTTAAGACACTAGCACTCAAAAAGGGATCGAAATTAAAAAAAAACTGTAAAAAACCTACAGAGTAAAGAGAATTTTAACCTAAAGAAGGTAATGTTTACTTTGAAATTTTGTTACGAGGACTAAGAGCCAAAAATTTAAGTCCAAAATTTGAAAAAATTAAAAAATTCTATGTGGGGCATCAAATTATGACGAATTTTATTTAAAATACGAACTCGTTACTTTTAATAATTTGACAGAATTAATATCTGTCAACTCCACTTGCAGATTTTGGTCTGCCTTCTAAAAATTAGTAAGATATAAAAAATATACGTAAAAAGTTTACACGTTGTTAAAATGTGAGAAACGACATACTTTCACCTCCTCATGGTGTTTCTCAGCTAATGTTAAGAATTATACGAAGAACTTTAGACTCGCAGCTTTAACAAACTAAAATTTATTAAACTTGATTTTGTCTAATAACAAATATATTTCGTTCAAAATAGTGGACGTGTTCTGCAGCTCAGGAAGCTTCCTGGCATACAAATACGTATTTTTTTGAGTTTTACATAAAACGTTTTACTAATATTTCAGAAAGTGCATATCTCTAGGAAATATGTGTTTGAAATTTCGTATTGGTGGAGATTTACAAAACATATTTTTCTTCAACTAAAGATCAGCCTCGCCGTTTGCTGTCTGGAAATCCTTTGCTCCGCCATCATTTTGCTCATCTACCGAGCAGACCTAATTCTTGTCGGTTGTCCCCTCCGTCTTCCCCAAAGTTTACTTTCAAAAATGGTCAGAATAAATTCATTATGACTGAACATGACTTTAAGTAACGACCTGAGTATGCATAATGTGTAGAGTGTTATTTGCTTTTAAACGTGAAGAGAATGTTATCGTGTCATCGCAATGAAACATCGTGAATGCGTAACAAGACCACGGAACGAAATTGCAAAGAAAATAACTTTCTGTGACTAAGTAGTAAGACTTTTGGCGCTTGTAGTGACGCTGTTGAGTGAATTCTTTCGAAATAAAGGCGCGCAACGCTAATAACGTTAAAGAGAAATAAAGATATGCATTGCTTAGTAAGAAACTTACGAGTTTGCCTATAGTGACCGAGCAGGCCGGATATATAAAACCGAAGTTATTGAAATGGAAACAGCAGAGTATGTTTCATAAACGCCAAGAGCAAGAAGTGTCAACGGTACGTGTTAAAGAGTTTTATTTGTTAAGAAGAATTGTAATAATAAACTGGTTGGTTTCATGCTATAAATACGTTTTGTGAATGGATTATAACTCACACTGAAGATCGCTATCTACGTAATCACACACACACACACACACACACACACACACACACACACACACACACACACACACACACACACACACACACACACACACACACACACACAGAATGTATTGTGCGCGTATTGTGCACAGACAGTAGCGTGCTATTGTGTGCTACTACTTTTTTTCAGTAGTAGATCAAAAATTAAAAAAACTAGAAAACTACTGAACTAATGTCGTCTGCGTGTTTTTGCGTCTTACTTTACGGGTAATACAGCATCAGGTACAGGTACACGCGTTACCGCATCAGACATGTAGAAGAGAAATGGAAGCAGTATATGGCCTGGCAGAGTCGAGAGAAAATTGCACCATCCTGTAACGTACATGAGGACACATTTCGTGTAGTGGGAAATATGAGAGAAAGGCTTTACCAAAACAGAACAAACGATCCTAACTAAAAGGGCAACACAGAAAATAGATAACTGAGAAGAGTCTAAAAAATGATAGGAAAGATGAGATGGTTTCCAAGGGTAGATGGTTATGCCGATTGATACCTGACTAATAAATCTGGGTTTACAAGAATCACGACGAGGGTGGATTGTATTCGACACAGTTGCTATCTGGTCTTCATCTATGTTGTTTATGGTTATTGTTTCTGAACATGGGACTGTTCAGATGAAAGAGATTAGAGGTATCAGACTGTCTGCAAACTTCCGATGAATAGAAAACTGCGTAGCTTCTAATCTCGAGGGTCTGAAAAAACGTGAAATCAATGTGAGGGTCTTGAAGAGGTTATGGAAAAACAGTTACCTCAGATTGTCTGGTTACCTGCATGCTAAGAACCAGAAGAACCCTGGGATGCCGGCAGCACAAACGCTGCTGACGTACTACTGCAGCTTTAAAAGATGGAGTAAGATAAGAGAAATTTGAATACCTAATCTTTAGAGATTGGAAGACATAAAACGTGGAAGAGTGTCAGACGGTACGATGGAAGAATACTTACCGACGCGACGGTACGATGGAAAGACTTAGAGATAAATGCAGAAGAGAGTGTCCATCGAGTCACACCTGCAACTCCCCCCATATTCCGGCGTGCGGAAGTTCAAGGGATTTACGCAGATTTTTTACGTGTGTATGTGTATTATATCCGTGTATCTGTGTGTATAAAATCTGTTCGTTTATATGTAACATATATATATAATTCTTCTTTCTATTTTTATATACGATTCTTTTTAACCTTCATTCTTCGTACGGTTCAGCTTCATTGATTCCTTTTTAAACTTTGCAATATTCTATGGAAAATATATTTTTTTTGCCGTCAAATATACTTCTGAAGGCATAGATAAGCAGTAGATTTAGGAAACGACTTTGCTACTACTTTTTGCTTGCGACCGACCATGAAGGTCAAGACAATGACGCCTTCATGCGGTTAGTGTTTGTTGCAACACTAACCGCATTGTCAGTTATATGCACAATCATAAGGTGTACTCATGATTCTTTACAGCATCAGTCAAGTTACGGCTCAGCGAAAAGTAAATGATCAGATCATAACGAGAAAGAATACGAAGGTAAAATATTTGGATGTATTTTTCACACAGCAAAAACGTTTATAAATGTACAAGTTCAGGTAGATAAAATTACGTTCAGGTCGATCGCCAAGGACAGGAAAAAAATGGAGGCTAAGGTTTGACTGTGAACTGTGACGCCATAGAAGAAGAAGAAGAAGAAGAAGAAGAAGAAGAAGAAGAAGAAGAAGAAGAAGAAGAAGATATTATTTTATACATTAAATATACATTTTTTGGAGGGTGTAGTAATTATTAATATTACATTCAGATGAAAAAAAATTAACAAAAAAAACTTTTAATACACTTACCGAGTACAAATTACAAAATGTTTTATATAAAGAAACACAAAGACCTTCATTTCTTTGTATAATACAGATACACTTTCGTTGTATGAAGTAAAATAAAAGGGAATATAAATGTAAACCTAATTAATGTTCGCCAGAAGAAGAAAAGAGAAATTAGTGTCACGTTGAAGAGATGGTTAAAGTTGGGGCGACAAAGAAACAAAGGAATCGTCACGGTTTTGCTACGTTCAGAAGTAAGCATCGTGTTGTAACAATAAGTAAGCAATTTTAATTCACAGATTGTGAAGCTGTCTTTTTGTCTATGAGAGAGACGTAGATTTCATCCTTGCACAAGAATCCCTTAAAAACCGATATCTCAGCAGCGAGTATTACGATGTGTTTCAGTGACGATGTATAAATTTAGTAGAAAATATGTCTGTGTTTCAAAATCACATATTGCCACTTTAATTGAAAACGAACCTAACTCATCATTATCATTATCACCATCACTTCGTGCATTAAGCATCCAGTCTATTACAATACCATTCATTTCCTGTATCTATCTAGGTTTTTATCTTATTCCCTTTATGGGCTACATAGTTTCTTGTACCCGCTTCAACGTTCATGCCATTTCTACGGTTCAATTTAATTTTCTATTACAGACTAAAGACCTCCTCTTATTTCTCCATTTATTACTGTTTATCTTGATTGTACTATGGTGCTGGAGAAGAATTCTGAGAGTCCCGTGAACTAGTGAGTCAATTCTGGAACAAAGCAGTCCCGACTGTTCATTGGAGAGCCAATTACCATGAGAAGACAGGGCTCGCTAGAAAAGAATCTGTTTCTATAAAAAGTGGAAGGGAAAAGGAGAAGAGGACAACACAGGACTAGTTGGATCGACGGCGTCATTAAAACTGTGCCGGTGTAAAGCCGGCCGTTAATAAAATTTTAGTTAAAGTTTTTTTTGTAATATAATGCGCACGAGAGTATGCTAGGCGACCCTTGTATTATGAGATAAAAGGACGGTTGCGTGCGCAGCTTATGGTTGGGGTCAGCTTGCTTTGTCGGGTGCAGCGCCAGACTACACTTCGCCTGGCTCAGAGAATTAACCGTCTCTCTCACTTCGAATATTACGACGCAGTTTTCTGTCTCCTTATGACTGGCTAAGGCTTAAACGACTCCCGGGTTCTTGAACTAAGCCGGATTCCTGGCTCGCTGATGGCTGTACACCTGCCTAAGCCGTGAACCATGAACAAGATCCTGTCGGAAGAGGGAGATGGTGGCTCGTTCTCTAGGCTGCCCTTGCCAGCTGTGATGAGGTGATATGCACTCTATTATTTTCTTACCAATTATCATTACATCTATGGGCCCACGTGTGCAGACTTTCTGCTGGATTGGGAAGCCGCTGTTCATGACTCAGAACTTTACTAGTTAAATTCAAGTACACTTTTTTTAATAATTGAATTGCATAACGCTAAGTGCACTGCCTGTAAGTGGGTGATGCACTGCGGGAGCGTGCCAGAGATATTTTCACTTTTGCACATTGTACAGGTTGCTGACCATTCTCATATTAGTTTTACAAAATTTATTGAACAGGTTAGTTGCTGTTCCGGCTGGAACAGAGATGAATATATTTAACTTCACTATGGGTTTTCACATTTAATGGCTGGGGGTTTTCCTGGGGTTTTTTCGGATGTTTTCTGGTGTTTAAAAGGGGACTTAGTTTTTCTCTGGCTCATGCTGGTGCAACCTCAGACAGGTTGGAGGCCGGTCAAATTTTGTCAACTACATGCTGGCGCGCTGCCACAGATGTTAGAGCACCACCACATTATTGTATTTTTTTTATTTTTCTTATATGTATATAGCCATTCGGGGTTAATAGAAATAATTCATTATTTTTCTGGAAATATATTAGTTGATTTTGCTCCTTGCACAAGGGCTATACTGATTGTTTTTCTTAACTGGCAAAACACATATTGATTGACTTTCACTGGTACTAACAGCTGTTTAATTTTCTTTAACGACAAAACATGTACTCATTATTTTTGGCAAAACATATATGGTCAAAATTCTCTGAAATTGTAAAGCCCCGAATGATTAATTTCTGATTGTTAAAATACATAAGGATTTTTGATTCCTTCGGAATTTGTGAAGTAAAACAACCGTTTAGAATTCTATAATCACTGTTTGAAATCAGGTGATGTAGTTCTGTCAATTTTTATTTGATACTGTGAAAGGAATTTAAGGTTCATACGCTCATGAGGGGTCATTGATCAGTGAAATGCTAGACAAATGGGCGGTCCGGTTTTATTAATGCGTTATGAAGTATTATCATCTTTCTGGGGTGGCGTTTATGTAATTCTGCAAAACGGGTTGTTGATTGGCAAATATTTTATCACTGCTGGGTTATAAGAATGTAGTTACATGGCCTGCTAGGCGGGTGCATTCCTGGGGCATTTGTGTTCGAATTGATGCAATTGTGAGTTTGTGTGCCTTATGTTCTGTATGTATTTGTTTGTCTGTGTCTAGCTAGCCACAAGAAAGGGGGGGAATTTTCTATTTATATATATATCTGTTTCCTGCATTTATACATATTGGTTATGCTATTATATATATATATATATATATATATATATATTTGTTTACTGCATTTACACATACAGGTTATGCTATTATATTTATATACATATGTTAACTGAATTTACACATTTTGTTATGCTATACACCTGTTGTTTCTTTAATATTGTTGAAGCAGGACTTAAATTATGCATGTATGAATTCTGGGAAAACAATAAATTTGTTATTGTTACATTACGGCTGAGTTTCATTGCAAGTCCCGTCATACTGGACCCGGCACAATTTTTGCTTCTCTAGGTTCCTGCCTAGTCCTAATTGACTTGTGGCTTCTCTTTCAAAAAGAATATTAAAATAAAACAAGTTGTTTCTATACTCATTAAAAAAAAAAAAAAAAAAAAAGGGGGTTACAAAACAACAAATAAGAATATTTAAGATGTCCGGGAAGCAGGACAAGATGTAAGGACTTGGCGAGACAGGGTTGATGGGGTCACGAAGAATAGACTACGACTGAACTATAGAAGAAGAAGAACGAGAAAAGGTCTTCCTCGAAAACTCACTTCGTGTGTTTAGATCTTTGTTTCTAGTGTCCATGAGTTGGCTACTGCCACTGTATCAATGCGGTTCGCAGTGATTGTGGCGATTTAATGAGAGGTGATCATTGTATTAATTAGTGCAAAACTGTAAGAAGGTAGCATTTATTGTTGACAAATTTAACTTGAATTATTGTATAAGAGTGCTTTGTTGATATATAACTGTTGTTAGTCTCTAATTAAATTTGTGATGACTTCATTGGTGTCAGTTATTCTGTTTCCACTGAACAGCAAGACGATCCGGTGTGATCGTCTAACAATAGAGTATCTGGTTGTAAGCTACAGGATACAAGTTTCGCTTTTTCTTCTCCACTCGACTTCATATATGAAAGCGATCACGCGATGTCATATATCGGAAAAGTTTTAATTGCAAATAGTGTCATAGACTTTCAATTCTGTCAGATGTAGAAAAAGCAAGCCGCATGAAATATTTTGTAACGCTTGGTGTATATAATTTTTGGTTTTGTACACCAAACAATTTAATTTTCTCTTCCATTTCTACCACTACTGAAAAAAAACATTGTTGTCTACAACGAATTTTAATTTTCTGTTGTATTACACTGAAAAAAGTGTTTTCCAGTCTTTAAAAATTACGGAATCTGTACATTTCTATGAATACGAGATATTATTATATGATATAATAATATTACTTTATATATTTAACGTTACATTTTAGTAAATGTATGACTTCAAGTTTTTAAGTCTGTTGTATACTTTGATATACTGAGCAAAGCAACAGATTACACATTTTCCCTATTCCGTGCTTTCCACACTAAATACTACATTTCATTTTTTCAGCTCAGCACCGGCCATAAATCAACTGTCTCTCACAGTTGGTAATTTTTCTTTACTTTCACTTTAAACATATCCTTTTCTGAAATTAAAAATATAAATTATACTACGGGACTACAAACGTTTTCTTTGGATAAAAAGTGAATGTAACTGAATTAGTATGGATTTTAGGGTTCACGAAGGCTTCTCCAGTTCGACTATTAGAGATTACAAAGTTAATAGTTTTATACATTATAAAATTGATAATAGTTTATTGGTTTTTAGAAGAATTTTGGAAAACATTTTGCTCTAAGACGTGTGTTGCCAAGTTTTGTTTTTAATTCGACGTTACCTTTAACGGATTTTATTTCACATTACAGAAGAATGAACCATAAATTAGGAACGCATTAGAATTGGCGTTAGCTTTGCTTAATTACAATATGCCAGCAGATGACCTGTGAACCACTGATTCACATAATCAAAAACCACAGAAAATAAAGATTTTAAATGTTATAAAAAATCAAGTTGGCCGAAATACTAACTGCTTCAAAGTGTAATCAGAATGCGCTGTGATAAATGCACAATTGAAAAATGTTTTAGACTATAGTTGTGGGTATGTAAAGAAATGCCCGCTGTTGATTGAGCAAAGAAATAGACGTAAATAATGCTTAGAAATGGTTATTTCTATACAGACCTTGCTAGTGTATTAAATTGTAAACAAACTAACTAATGTGTGACTTTGTCTCTGAGACAGACTGTCCGTGGATGGAGGTAAGTGGCGTCGTCCCCCGGTGAGCAGACGACGGAAAGATATGGAACAATATGCAAATTACCAGTGTAGAAGATTCTAATCTTGTTGATATGCCGACTTGAGTAAGATTCGAGAACGTTCCCTTAAAATGACCTTTTTGTCCTGCAGTGAAAGACAGACAGACACTTGTCGGCACCTGTTTGCAAACACCCTAGTGTAGAGGAATTTTACCTGTCACTTTTGTGTATGAGTGCGTGCATGTGTTTTGTAATTGAATATTGTAGATTTATTTGTGTCTGGTGGGAAATTTCCAAGCCTCTGACGGCGAAACAGGAGTTTCGAAGTCAGTTTGTTTGTGTTGACGCTACACAGTGTAAACTTTTGGCAGTCGAGTACAAAGATTCTCATAACAAAATCTTTAAATGTTAGTAGTAGAATGAAATTTTTATGTTTAAAATTTCGGAAACTGATGTTAGATATTATTGTTTTTTTAAATTAATAATTATTTAATTGGTTAAATATTATTCGGTAGTTTTATAAAAAGTAACGTTTTGGTATATTTATATATTGGATACAAACACATAACTTATAGTATGATATAAATAGATATTTATATATTTGGTATATTTATATTAGACTTGGTAGATAGCCGTCTTCAAACCAATAGTTCTATAACATAAAAAACAACTTACATAAATACTGTACTAATTATTTACTCCAGTGACAGAGAGTCGCATGCAAACGACAGCCATTAAAATTTACAGCTATAAGTGAACGAATTGACTGCTTGCAGAATCCGATTATCTAGTGAACGAGGGCCGTGCTTTTATCAAAAACAGCAAATACACATAGTGTACAGACAGGTTATTTTATGTGTGTTGTGTAATGTGTGTGCTGTTGTGTTACTGTATGCACTGCGTCTGCCTTTCGATGAGTGTAGATTTAGGCCGCTCTATTCGTAACAGTTGATTACCGGATTCTGCAATGTAAGTCAATTCGCTTATATGTATAGTTTTTAATGGCTGTAATTTGTTTGTGACTCTCTGTCACCGGAGTAAAACATTAGTATTAGTATTGTTACGACGGTCTAGTGATCGTCGTATGGTACAGTGGAAAACAAATACAAGACACCAATTAAGTCACTATTCACCAGCTTTAATTATCACAAACAATTTGTAATCAACAAGATAGTCTCTCACAACAAATCAAATAAAAGTTGTTCACATGCAATAAAAAATGTCAACTAAATAAAACACATAACGCACAATTATGTATTGTCCCGCACAATTATAAAAACACATAAAGCTTCGCCACAATACTACGAACCGCACTGTGTAAATCGCCGACAATAACTAAACTGGGCATCACTAAGTACTTCTATTTATACCCCGCTGAGATCCAGAATATTCCATACTAAGCGTCAAGAACGCTACTAGAAAACACCAGAACGTAATTGACTGCGGCCTTGCACACAGCGCGCGCGGACTGGTGAAATCTGGATCAGACTCCGCGGACGCGTGACAAGTGTCAGTGACGCGGACGTTAGAAATTACCCAAATCAATTATGGCTAACACCCGTTTTCCAAATTTAAACACAATTCGAACAAAATTCATCGCAGAAGGCGTTATCAGCGTCAAATCTGGTTAAAGAAAGTCATAGTCCTGTGATCTGAGTTCACGAAATGACAGACTGTGCCGCAGAATGTCGAAACTGCTTCCTTTTGTGGTTACAACGCAAAGACTTCTTTTTCTTCTCTTTCTTAGTGATAAAATATTCAGTTTTAAAAATAAAAGTCGATCACAAAAGTTAAAAAGTAGACGTTTTAATATTTTAAGTTTCCTTGATAGGGCTTAAGGTATATATTATATTAATAAATAATATTATTTTACATTAACGTCAGCGAATGTTATTTTCGCCCTACGGTACACAAGCAGGAAAGCGTGGCTAGCGCGATGTTTAGACAGCTAGACGCTTTAAGGCCGCGAACGTTTCAGGTCACAATTATGCTCAGATTGTATTTAGATTTAAGGTGTTTTGACACTGTAGTTATTTTGTAAAATAAAGTTTATTGAACGGTGACCATTGATGTGGCAATTTGTGAGCGTAAGATGTGATACAATGCATAACCAGCCGAGGGTAGCCTACAGACGGTGCATGCAAACTACTGCATGAAACTGCAAAACAAATAGCTTGTCTGTGACGTCGCTACACATAATGAATAACAACTTACAGTTCGGCTGGACGTGGGTTTAAACGCCGACACTGGGGCAACAGGACTGCACAGTTGGCAATAAATCACTGACACAATCAACGGATTACAACACCGATACATTTGTTTTCAAATGTGTAATTTTACTAAAATTTAACATAAATATTTTATGAAAATTAAATGCTTAAAAAAGGTACAGAGTGCAAAAATTTAAAACGTTCTAGATATTACAACGAATAGTCATTACGAAAAAAAACTGAAAACGGAAGATCTGACGTGCAAGATAACTAATTTCCAATAGGTTCCTAAAGATAATTAAACAAAGAAAAATAAATGTTAGTATTAAGAACTTTCAACCGTTGCATTGAAATGGGTAATCTGGATTTGAAAATAGTAGTTACTAAATTTTTAGCACATAGTAGAACATCAGAAAGGCAGACCAAAGATTTAAATGGTACCAGATTTTTTAAAGGAAAACTCGCATAAAATGGATAACAAAAAACTACATAATAACCGACTTGTAGTGTCTCGAGATATGTTTTCCGATTGAGGCGCCTCTACTAGAGCGAGGTGGAGTTACCGTACAGATTCGGTTAGTGGTGGTGACAAAACTGGAGTATACATATATATTCATAACGAGAATTTAAACAAAATATTATTTTATTTTCTTATCAGGAATGAAGTCCCATTGCCCCAGCGTATGACGACTTGAATTTACACATATAGGGCCTATTATTGACGTAGACTGATAGTCTTATGAGTTTACAACGTATTCTTAACAGTAAATGAGAAAGTTTTGTAAAAAAGTAAAAACCGTATACAAACTTATTATTAAAAGAATTTCTACACATGATTATGAAACAAGGATATTAAAGAAACTGGAGAGATAGATAGATAGATAGACAGATAGATCTCTCGTATATTAACATCGTCCGCATATAAAATACTACTTAATCTGTACTGTGGTGAAAGCTTCATACAACATTAAAATATTGTTTTCATCTTTTAATAAATATAAAAGGTTGGGGACGTATTGAATCCCTTGTTTAGCTCATTTGTTTGTCTTAACTGATTCTGTTAATCCTGTATCGATAAAAAACAGGAATTTTGATATAGACTTTTTATCTCTTTGACAAGACGATTATCAAAATCATCTTGATAATCATATGATGGAGAGGGGAACCTCTTCTGATCAGTATTTTCCAGAGCATATACATGATAGCCTTCAGTTTATCTTATGACTGTTGAAAGTTTATAAAGTCAAATAAATATGAGTTTCTAACTTGAACTCTTTTCTTTTCTCAATCATCTGTTTTAATACAAAAATTGTATCAACTGTAGAGCGGTCCTGTCTAAACCCCATCTGTTCATCGCTAACAATGATGTGTTATAACCTTAAGTTCATTGTCGTTTATTCTAGAATGTATATTATATGCACTGTCTAGCAGACGGATACCCCAATAATTTTCACATTTACTTCTATTCCCCTACTGAGTAGGGTAATTCAGATCTGAAATAAAAGAGTACGATTGGAATAGACACCCTTTTATAAGTTACGTTTTTTATTAAATTCTGTACGTCAGCGTCTCCGGACTAAAGTATTTGACATACAGTTTTACCATTTTTTTTATATACGTTGTGAAAAATAGAAACTTTACCAAGAAAAATATTAACAAAACTGAGAAGGTTTAAAGGAGAATGGAAAAAGCAATTTATATTCGATCAGTACGTACATCGCAACATTAACACTAACTTAGAGATCGAACGAAAGAAATGATTATAGCAACGGGAATACAAAATGGGCGAAACATAACGAAATAACATGGAAGATGATACATGAAATGATAGAGATGATACATGGAATGATAAACTATAATAAATACCTGACGTCTACGGCATGGTAAACATGGAAGAGAAATACTAGAGATGCGCTGGAATAATGATATCAAAAAATCTACTTATATTTTAATATCATTAAAATATCGTCAGGATTCGTCAAGCGATGAACATCTGAAGGAAGTCTTTGTTCTTCGTGTGTATTATACCGATTAATCACAAGCTTCATTTTTTACCCGAGTAAGTAATCATGGTCTAAGATAAACTCTCAAACTGTAAAAGAATAAACAAGCAAAATGATACCGTATTCACCACTGAAAGAAGGTAACACGTTAGTAAACGTCAGGCCATTAGACAGATGATCTTGTGTGTGTGTGTGTGTGTGTGTGTGTGCGTGTGTGTGTGTGTGTGTGTGGTTTTGTGTATCAGAGTCCAAGTTGCATATTATATCTCCGGCCGCCGTCGGCTTCTTGACCCGGAATTTAATGGAATAATTTATATGCTACGCTGCCAACAGATATCCATCCAAAGAATGGGGACGACTGAAGTTTATGCGGCAATAAACAGAAGAGAATATAGGACGGAGCGCTTAATCTGGCAATGGTACCGCGAGATTCGTTGGAGCTTACTTGATTCACTGTAAGACGCTGAATAATATTGTCACTGCGACCCAGAACACAAAATAGTATAACTAGTAACTGTAAGTGCTAACGCTATATGCTGACACATGACGGGATGGGTAATGGACAACGAGGAGCATGTTTCAGAATTTCCTACATTTACTGACAGAATTCCAAGTCCAAGTCCAAGTTGTACGGAGCAGCAGCTAGTCGTGCTCCGGTGGTCGCAGTGTCCGGATGATATCCGATGACTGCATGTTGCCTGCTTGTTACCTTGACTAGCGGTCTCGCGCTATCATAGGAATGGGACCTCCATCGATTTTATTTTGGAGGGATAGGATGATGTTATTTTTCTTGGACCCTGGGACCGCGAAGAGACCCGCGACGGCAGAATAGGGGAGGCCTCGAAGACTTTTCGCTTGAGTAGTAGGAATTACCCTCCCACAAAGGGTAGGGCGCCCCTAACCGCTCAGGAAAAGTCTCCGAGGGCTGCCAAGCGGCAATGTCGGCGCACGGGAGAGAGCGTAGGAGGAGGCAGCGTCCACCAGAGGCGGCACTAAGCACACCTAGGGCGAGCGCAGACCCCCCTCTAGTCTGTCGCCGAGCGCCAGCACGGACAAGAGAAAGAAGGAAGGAGGAGGAGCGTGAAAATACTCAAGGTCGGGGGGATCGGGCAGATGTTCTGTAACTGCTTATGGGGGGTCGTCGAGCAAAGCTCGGGGGCGTTTGTGTCGTCTAGGTGGTGGGCCGACATCTGTGCTTAGTCGACGGATGTGGGGATGGGTCGAGACATAGGCTCGGGAGAATAGGTTGAGGGCTAGGGACCGAACGAATTCGGTAAGTGAAGGAACCTTCAACCCTCGCCTGATGGCATCATTTCTGACAAACCAGGGAGAGTTGGAGATGTAGCGGAGGGTTCGGGATTGAAAAGCTTCCAAACGGGCGACAACGGATGGGCTGAGTAGTACCCAAAAGGCGGGGGCTGCGTAAGTCAGGATTGCCCTAAGAAAGAGCAAGTAGATGGTGAGTTTAGTGCGCACAGGCACTGAACCCCGATGAGAGAGAAAGGGAAATAGTTTGGCTCTGACGCCTCTGGCGCGCTGGAGACTCAGAGAGACATGAGGTGCAAAGCTTAGGCGTCGGTCAAGAGTGACGCCCAAGTACTTTACAGTCCGTTTCCACTCGATTGGGCTCCCTTCAAGGGAGAGGGACTGGCAGCGGGAAGTTAATTTATGAGAAAAGGCGATCGCCTCGGATTTCTCCGCATTGACCGCCATCCTCCACTTCCGTAGCCAGTCCGGAAGTACGGCGAGCTGACGTTGCACCAGGCCAGCTGCGAAATCAAGACTCGCTGAGCTGGCGTGGTACATAGCGTCATCCGCATAGAGCGAGAGAGTGACTCCAGGCTGAACAGGCAGGTCGTTCGTGTACACGAGGTACAGAACGGGGCCAAGGACAGATCCCTGAGGTACGCCTGCGGCGACTGGTCGGACGGATGAGTACGACCCTTCGACGCATACCCTAAAGATACGATCGCACAAGTACGATCGGAGAAAATGAACGAATGAGGCAGGGAGGGGGGAGTGGGCCAGTTTGTAGAGAAGGCCTTCGTGCCAGACTCGATCGAAGGCCTTACTCACGTCGAGCAATACAGCGACGGAGGACAGATGCTTGTTGTAGGCGTCCGTCAAATGGGTAACAACCCGGACGAGTTGAAGGGTCGTCGAGTGCTCCCTGCGAAAGCCGAACTGCTCCTGCCGAATGAAACCATCCAGCAGAGGCGCGTACCGACCGTGCAGGAGGCGCTCGAGTACCTTCGATATGACTGGCAACAGCGAGATGGGTCGATGGTTTGAGGGGTCAATACGCAGCTTGCGAGGCTTGGGGATCATGATGATTTTCGCACGCTTCCACAGGCTGGGGAAGTAATGAAGCCGGAGACATCCATTGAACAGCTCGTGGACCAAGTTGATGAGGCTAGGGGGAGCGTGTTGTAGCGCCGCCGCTCCGATACGATCATCGCCGGGCGCCCTCTTAGGGCGAAGTCGACCAATAGCCGAGACAACATCGGCCCGGTCAAACGGGTCAGGGATGTCAGCTGGAGGGCGGGAAAAATATCCAGATAGGAAGTCTGCGACCTCGGCCGAGTGGACGGGGTCGCAGACGCCTCCGTGGACGGTGAATTGCTCCTCCATGGTTGCGGCAAAGACTTCAGCTTTGCCGGCCGCGGAGTACACAATGCCGTCCGGTGATCTGAGGGGATGGCGGGTCCTTTTGTCGCCATTAAGTCGACTCGCAGCCTGCCAGACAGACTCGGGCCGGACTTCAAGAGACTCGAGGTACGAGTCCCAACGATGTGCAGTGGCATCAAGCAGAAGCTGCTTGACAAGGTCAGATTGGGCGTTTAGCCTGCGTTTGATAGCAGGATCCCGGGTTTGTTGCCATCTCCGGCGGAGTTGGCGCCGAGTTTGGATGGCGAGGAGCACCTCTTCAGGTAGTTGAGACCGGCGATTTGTCTCTGGGACAAGATAGGAGTGTGTGTCCATAGCGGACGTAACGACTTCTTGAAGATAGTCGGCCATACGGTCCGCATCAGCCGTAGAGGCGATGGGGGCCGGGGGGTCAGATGGCACTGTTCGTTGGAGTTCGTCATGATAGGAGCGCCAGTTGACTCTCCGTGGACGAGAGGGGGGTTGGAGAGGTGTGTCCAACAGGGGACGAACAGTGATAAGTACCGGGTCGTGGTCGGCCGAGAGGTCCGATACAGCACTGACAGTGATAGGAATGGCCAGGTCCTTGACAATGACAATGTCAAGGACATCCGGAAGGCCCCTAGTGGGCACGTGGGTCGGTGAGTCAGGACCAATAACTGAGACCTGCAGATGACGCTGAACGTAGCTGTAGAGCGAGCGGCCACGCGGGTTCGTGACACGGCTGTTCCAAGAGGGATGCTTGGAGTTGAAGTCTCCGGCAGCTATAGTAGGTAGTTCGTGGTCGAGGAGGGCGTCCCACTCCTCAGGCGGCGGAGGCCCTCCGGGCCCGGGAGGAAGGTACGCCGAAATTAGGCGAACCTCCCGATCCCCGATCCAGAGGGCCACCGCCGTCGTCTCCAAATACCTAGTATCTGGAGGGGGTAAGAGACGATGGGCAATGCGCCTGTGGACGAGAATAGCAGTACCCCCGCTGGGACGAGCGGGGGGTTGTAGCCGGGGCCTATCCGTGCGATATGTAGTGTACGCCGGAAGCTGAAAGGAAGCAGCAGGGGTAAGGAAAGTTTCGGAGAGTAGGATGACATCTAGGTCATATTCAGTGGCAAAGTTAGCCAATTCGGCTCGGCGAGACGGAACACCACACGCGTTCCATGCCACCAGCCGAAGAGGCCTAGACATTGAGAGGCAGGAGAGTCATGAGGGAGGTAAGAATGGTGACTAGCAGAGACTGGACGTCCTTGGCAGCCAAGATTTGAGGGATGAGGGTCTCAACCCAGACACGCAAACGATCGGCAAAGGTCGGGTCCGAGGACCCTTCCTCCGTCGATGGCGCCTGCGGCGTGGGCGGGGGCACTCGATACATGATACCATTATCGGGCCGAGGTGTAGTTGTAGGCTGCCGAGGCTCTTTGGGAGTTGGGGCAGATGCTGACCTAGTTGCAGCGGGCTTGTGCTGCGTGAGGATGGTGGTCGATGACTTTTTCTTCTTTGGCGCGGGTTGCTTTCGCGACGAGGCCAAAGGAGGGAAAGATGCATCGGAGGCGGCGGCTGCCGCGTAACTGAGCGCTCCGGCAGGCGCTGGACAGGTCGGGGGGACTACGGCGGCTGCAGGCGCAGACGAGGTAGCCGGAACTGGGGCCGCCGGGGCGGCAGATGCAGGGGCTGAGGGTTTCTTGGGGGCAGGTGGGATAGGCTTTTGGGCCTTGGTGATACGCTTTAGGGCGTCATGATAGTGTTTGCACTGGCGAGAGCTTGCCGGGTGAGGTTCACGACAGTTTGCACACGTGGCAGTGGCGGTGCGTTCACGAGGACAATCGCCCTTGTGATGACCTTCACCACAACGAATGCAGCGTGTCGGGTAGTGACAATAGATGCTGCTGTGCCCGTACCGCTGGCAGTTGTAGCACTGCTTGGGTCCGGGTCGGGACTCGAAAGCTGAAACTTTTACCCGGAGGTAAAAGAGAGAGTCTACCTGGTAAATGGCTTGGAAATTCCCTACCTTGAGGATTTTCACAAGGAAGGCATTTCTGGGAATGCGTCTGCCGGGGGAGAAGAGAGGAGTCACAGAGCTGACAGTAAAGCCCAAAAGTTCAAGGGCGTGCGAGATTGTAGGCTCGGGAACATCGGCGGGGATGCCGATGATCTCGACCTTGAGTTCCCTCTCCTCCGGCAGGGCGTAGGTGTAGTAAGGGATACCACGATCAGTCAGCAGTTTCTGGGCGAGCCGGAAACTGTCGATGGTCGTGGTCTCAATTCTGACGGAGCGGCCACCCTGACAAACAGCAGTCAGGGTATTCGCAGGAGCGGCCCGGTGAAGTCGCCGCATGACCTTATCCCAGTCAGTAGGCCGGTCAAAGATCAGAGGCGGCAACCGCCGGGGCGGGGTAGGTGGTGAGGTGGCCGTAGCGGGTCTATCCGTGGCAGGACCCAGCTGGGAAGACCGCCCGGACCCCGCGGTGTCGCCACTGTTTCGCCGTTTCCGGCTACTCACAGTTTGCCACTCCTCAGTGTCCATGGCACTCGTCCCAGCAGACACTGTCTCGGTTTCGGTAGGTAAAGGTTGCGCCAAAGCGCCAGGTGGGATTTCGTGGCCCTGAGAAGGACCGACGGGAAGGTTGGTTGCTGCCATCGGCGAGGTTAACCTACGCCTAGGCTGGTGAGACTTTACGGATCGCTAGCTGGGTAGTGAGGTATACTACTTAATAGCTACAACACTTACCAGGCAACAGACAGCAGCGGAGAACACCAAAACACCACTAACACCAGAAACTCGAGTTCACCACTGCCCGCACAATTGTAACACAGAGCACTAAAGTCAGCTGCATGGAACTAGTATCGTCAAGGTCACACCGCTTACTTACAGCGTTGCCACTAAGCAACAGTTTCCCTTTCTTCCGAAAAATGCTACACTAGTAAGTAAGCCTACTTAATGTAAAGAATATAACAAAGTGAGAAAGTTTGTAATACATGCATTAGAGTACATTGTTACATTGTCAATAATTCTTAATAATAATTACATCACAATTAATATATTGTTAATAATTAATTAACAATTAATTTCCGTATCTTATACATAACATTCAATTCGACGCGTCAGCTATAGTTTGTTTGAACGAATTTTATACGCATCCTGTGTCTTAAGCTTGCCCCATTTAATTATTGAAGACACCGCACTATTCGTGACTCAGAAAAATATTCTATTTTTATTTCCTGCGCTGCTTATTAATTAAGTAAAAAAATTAGAAGTATACTATAAGATGTTACATGCACAAGTAGCATAAAAATAATGGTATGTATAAACGTGAAACGAATTGGATTTCTTAAGAAAATAAGGATAATTTTATAAACAACAAATACAAATGTCTCATGAAATAAATTTAAAAAACTTGCAAGATTTTTAAAAAACTTGTAAACGTTTGCTATGATGACTTTACTTTGTTTTCTAATGTCCTCTCGGCCCGCACGTACACCACCGCTGCTTGTACTCGAACTAAATGTAGGATACTGTTCCTCAATATCACTCATAATAAATACAAATTATTGAAATAAACTAATACACACACTGTCTACAATAAAGACGTCAACCGTTCACATGAAACGCACAAAATGTCTGTCAACAATACTAAGGACGATAAATATTTTGGATGTTCGTCTCTTCCTCACCTCGTCCACCCAACCTACTTGGAATGGGGTACTGTAACTGAAATGGGATTGGCTTTTGTCACAACAGCGACAATTTTGTTTACAGAAATTGCTCAGTCCTATTTATCTTTGTGCAACGGAAGAAAGGTAGTAGCGCGGGCAGTAAACATACACATTTTTGAGGGGATTATAAAATGACAAAGGCATTCATAAAAGTGTCAGACAGCAATATTTACCGAAAAGACATGCCGACAGGGTATACGCAATGTGCATACCAAATGTGTACATATACCTAACAGAACTTCCGAACCATATGGCTTAGGAATGACCGTGTAGAGAACAAAAACAGATTCATTTACAAAGGGGAAAAGACCGTGAGTATGAGAAAATTAAAGCGACAACAGCAGGCAAGGTCAGCGTTCTCAGACAACTGTCAGTCTGTAGGATAACCGCCCATGAAGAAAACAGTAAAACTTTAATAAGTAAGTGCACTGTACGGAAATCACAAAATAACTGACCTAATGGTACTTCGTAAAGTTAGGGTGTGTATTGCTAAAAGGTTTAGATTCTAACATAAGAAAAACCAGCGCAGTATAAATAGTAGTTTCAGAGAACTGCAAATCGTAACAAAAAAAAAAGCCAAAGAAACAGAAGAAACGCAAAGATAGAAATTCTGTAGATATTTACGCGACAACAAAAAATATGTTGCCGACTCACACAAATTTTTAGAGCTCAAATACTGGCGCCCAGAATTTAACTGAGTAGTGTTACCCACAACTAATTATTCCTGATAAAACAAATTCATTTACGCGATACGCATAAATAAATTTGAAACGAAGAATATAATGTGGATGTATGAAATTTGTTTTCGTAACACTGCTAAAACGCTACACACTGTACTAGCCGGCAACAACGCTGGGCGAGGGGCGTGGAGGTGACAGGGAGAAGCAGTGAAAGTGAGTGACCTTGACGATACTACTTCCATGCAGCTGACTCTAATTGAATTAAACACTTTGTGAAAGTTTCAGCTTGATAGAATAAGTAATTACTGAGTTATTGCACTCCAGACAAGCTGGAGCCAGTGTTGTGCAATGGAAAATTCCACGCACAAGAACAAGAAAACGAACGACGCAGCCTACCTTGGCAACAGCTCAGGGTAGACTCACTGACAGAATTCTGGGGGCTCACATGATTCGTGCATCACATGTTACCTTGACTGCGACGGTTCCAAGTCGGATTGCGAGTCTGAGCAACTGGCGAACTGTTTACGCTGATTATCTTGTGCCTTGCGAAGTCGTATAAGTGTTACATTAATTTTAGCTGAAGTGTAATACTTAATGCATGAGATGACCGTTATCCTTTGTTGTGAGTAGTGAGTAAAGGATGTGTGTAGAAGAATTATTGAGTACATGTGATTTTCAATAAAATGGTAATCATCATCTCTGCCAAAGTTTTGGTCGTCTATTCATACATATTTAAGGAAATCCCCAACCAACGTGGTTCCGTCTAGTTTCTTAAAGGCCATTTTATTTATTCGGTGTATAGTGATCTATCAACATCGTGTTTTCTTGAAGCGTAGAGCATTAAAACTACATTGTGTAATCCAGTGCTAGTGCGTTTTGGTACATCAAATTTTAAGCGGTAAACCGAACAGCGAGATATATTTCAACAGTATAGATTCATTGATCAATTATATACTGACGAGACGCCTTAAAAACTGTGCTGAAGACTGGAAGCTGATGAAAAAATCAACCGAGTATAAAGTGTGGAGGAAACATGCATATTAATTACGGGCAAGATGGAAACATGATTTACGGATGTGGGGCAAAAAACTGTAGAGTGAAAAAACATGAAAGGGAGAGTACTACCTTTGGACTTTCATGGGTTCTTCGTGTCACCTTGTCCGTTTTAATTGTATGGATTTTGAAGTATCCTTTTTCTGTCATTGTGAAAGAGACTGGTTTGTCTCAACCAACGGCAAGAAAATTAATATATTCTTTCAGACAAATTCTTGTTGTGTCGCTAATTGAAAATTCTTGTAAAATTGGGGGCACAGGGGAAACTGTACACGTCGATGAAACCGCATTTGGTAGACGGAAATTCAATCGCGGGCGACTAAGTAAGATTCGTTGGGTGTCGGTGGAACCCAAAAATAATCAGTATCCTTCCATATTATCTTAAGCGGCTAGAGATACATTCTACAGAAGCAGTTAAGAAAAATATATGGTAAGTACTTAAAGACATCAGTCTTATTTTGTTAGGACAAACAGTAACAGAATAGGTACTGTTCAAACCGAGTACGCTCATTTTATTTTAAAATGTACCTCAAACAATTTCACGGGGCCATCCTAAATTTTACCTGTTATACCTGCAGCCATTGTATTTTGGAACAATAAGCGACCCTTTAAAGGTCGTAAATGCGATGGTTTACGACTAAAGCAGGCAGTCTGACTAGATGGCCCCGTCAGGTTTCCACGACCAGGCACATGGTTAAAACTTTACCTCGCCGCTTTGTATTTATATGCATTTTACTTACTGATTACGATGTACTGACAGCCCAACGTGAGAGTCCATTATTTTGTACAGTTTCATTACTGTTTCTCTTCTACGCTGCCTGTCAATATAAGAAACGATATAGATATAAATGTAAACTAGAAAATTTTTTTTTAGTGTACCTGAAGCTTGCCAAAAATATCAGGACTGGTAACACAACATTCCGGTCACCTCGGTGTTCGGTAATCAGGTATCATGTTCTCGGTATCAGGTGATATAATTTACCACTGCCCTGACGTAATTGAAACCCACAAGCTCTCGACACACAGGAGTTTGTTGGATTAGCAAACTCCGTGAACAAATTCATTATTGTTACAAAAAAAAATTGAAGAAATTAGCCGTGTAGAAAAACTAAATAAGTATAATAATGTCGCGAGTAGTTAAATATTTATATAGGGTACTTAATTTAAATACAGATTTAAATTAGTCAAGACACATTTAAAAACTAAAAAAGTTGCTATTTGTTTATGTTTTTACATTAAAATTAGAACGCTATAATAACCATTTACTTATTTACAACAAAATTTCTAAACTACACAAAACGTCAATGGAAAATTACAATTATACCAACCGGTTGGGGGGGGGGGGGGTGACTGGATACGTACGATGACATTCTACTGTGACTAGAACGCGAGTGGTCTATTGACTGTCGTAGCCGCTGGTTCGATTTCTGCTTTATATTTTCCTCACGAATTCCAACTCATGGACAGTAACTGCGTACAGTCGAACATAAAACGTAGCAATAAAACTGTAATCTCTTCACATTAGATTTGAATTGGTTTACAGTATAGCCCTATTCGATACATTTACGCCTGCGAGGTATAAAACTTCACTCGCTTCCAAACCGGGGCGTCCCCGTCGTGGTTATCAGTGGCGTATCTAGAATTTTGCCTTGTGGGGTCCGGGGTCGGGTCGGCTTCATACAAAAAAAAAGTCAAGACTAATCAACATTACTATCTTTAGTGGCTGAAATAAGTCCCATTAAAGTAAATGGTAATAACACAATAAATAAAAATATGAGATATTGAAATATTGAAACATTGTTTGCAAGATTCTTATTGATTGAATTGATTTTCCTATATCCCATATTTCAAACGTGTACGATAATGCTGTGTAATAAACCCGTTTGTATATTGTTACGTAATGCGGAAAAAGTATTACACCATTACAAATCATTCCACGTGTTTCTCGGATGTTCTAGTGGAATCCGGCTGTAATGTTGTATGCGTACGTGATCTCAACATGCGTTAGCCAGACTGTTCTAGATTCGTCAGCCTCGTGCACTGTGTCAACGTCGCAAGCAATTACGTTCTGGTATTTTCTAGTAGCGTTCTTGACGCGTAGTATGGAATGTTCTGGTGTCTGAGCGGGGTATAAATACAAGGATTCACCGGCGATTAGTTTCAGTTTGAGTTGCGATATATTCCAGTGCGGTTCAAAGTATTGTGGAGGAGTGTTATGTCTTTTAAAACTGTGGGGGACAATTGTAATACAATTGTGTTTTATACTCATTGACATTATTATTACGCGTGAAGAATTTTTTTTTGGTTTGTTGTAAGAGACTGTCTTGTTGATAAAAAACTTTTTAACTGTGATAATTAAAGTTGGTGATTAGTGACTTAATTGGTGTCTTGTATTTTATTTTCCACTGTATCATATGACGATCACTAGACCGTCGTAACAATATTTTAAAAAGTGTTACTACTACATTAGAGCACACAGCTGAAAAAATAATAAAACGGCCTACAGAATAAGAGATTAACAAAATTTGTCAACTTTTCTACCCTCTGGGGGGGGGGGGGTCAGGTCCCGTTTGCCCCTCCGTAAATACGCTAGTGTGGGTTACAAATCATCTCAGCGTGAAGCGTTTTGTTTATGAGTCCAGCTGAGATACAGACTCGAGTGTTGCATGAAGTTTAGCAATGTGACATCTAACAGGGGTTCCAGTGGAAAGGACCAGGAAAAGGACATACTGTAAGATATTTTATTGTGCGTGATTAATTTATAATCGGCTGGTGACTGCAAAAATGTACGCTAATCACGCGACTCTGCTAGAAGTCATCGGCGAAACAAAGAAAGAAGTGGTCTAATTTACAAGGGTGCAATTTTACCTCTCATGCTGTATGAAATTCCCGTATGGATCAATGAAATACAAAGCCAACAGAATAAAGTAGGCCTGCATCAGGGTTCAAAGGCTGATAAACATTAAAACTGCAAAAGCTTTCCGCACATCGTCAAGCAAAGCCTTATGCACACTCACTGGTTACCGTTAGACATCCGTCATATTAAAGACAGAGGGAACAGTAAAACTGTACCAAATAACAAAAAAGGAAAAGAAAAGCGAACATAGATCGATTATAAAATAGAGTCCAAGAATTGGCCTAATCCGGCCAATATAAACATAATAAAAAATACTCGAGAGGTCAACGATGATAAACTACAAATTTTCACTGATGGCTGTAAAAATAAACACGGAGTAGGTGCAGGTTTTGCCATATTCATTGAAAATGAATTTATAGGAAAACTAATGCTCATACTCGATAAGAGATGCTCAAATAATCAAGCTGAACAACTTGCAATTCTGAAGGCATTAGAAGAGATTCACGGAGACTTACAACATATAAAAGAAGTAAACCCAAAGAAAGCGACAATATATACGAACAGCAGGATAAGAATAGAATCAACGAATAATCCTGGTAAACATAACTACCTTACAGAAGAAATAAGAAAAGCCACAACGATGCTAAAAAGCAATAATTGGAGAATAAATTTCAAGTGGTTCAAGGGTCGTGTAGGAGTTTATGGTAACGAACTGCCAGACCGACTAGCAAAAGCAGCAGCACGGAATAATGAACCGGCAATCTCTTCTGACAAAATACCCAATAGTGCAGTTATTCAAGAATTAACCAAAAAAACTACACGTAAGTGGGAACACGAATGTAAGGAAACAACGAAAGGTACAGTAACTAAAGTGTTCTCCCTAATATCAAAGACAGATTACAAACAAAACTCAAAATGACTCACAACTTCACGGCAATAATGACCGGACACGGAAAAACGAAATCTTACCTCCACCGTTCCAAGTTAATAAACGACCCAATGTGTCAGCGCAATGCAGGAGAACAAACAGTGGATCACATCATATATGAGTGTGAGATGTTGAAAAATCAGAGACAAAATTTAATCAATAGTGTAAAAAAGACAGGAACTTGGCCACCTACAAAAGTAGATCTTATAAAGAAACATATAAAAGAATTCAAAACATTTATCAGTGCAATAGAAACTAGTAAGTTATTTTATTGTAAATAATGAAATATTGACATATAAACATGTTAGCTATGTTATGCAATACGTATATGTTATTACTTGATGTAAATGTATAGAAACACATTGTAATTCAAATATGGAAAAACTAAGCATGTAGTAGTACACAACTGTAATGGAGTATGGTGTAAAGAAAAGAGTCGTATAAAAAGCAGAGCGCTAATACTAACTGAAAAGGTTCAGAAAATAAGAGTATAGAAGTGGTGTTCCGGAAGCGGTTAGCTAGTTATAGTTGTGAGTTATGTACAGTGAACTGAAGCGATAAGAAGTGTTATTAGTGGTTGTTATGACTTAAGATTCGTTGCGTGTGTGTTGAGAGCGTAATATTGTTAAGTGGTATACGTGAATTACTGTGTGCGCTCATCTGTGACGGCTATCTTGTATGATTTACTGCGATAGTGTTAATTAAGTGACATTTACTGTTTAGTTCAATACTGCGTGTTGGGCAATCTTAAACTTGAAGAATAGTTGTATACGAGTCATGCGATTCAGATTCAGCTGAGGCTACTAATGGTCGGCCAATGCGAAAGTGGCCTGCTATGAGGGCACTTAAATCTCGTGGATCACTGGATAGGGGGTTAATGGGACGAGAATTTAAAATAGCCTCCACCCTAATAAGAAGTTAATGGAACTATCAAACTAAAAGATTAGCCCGGCCAGCCACACGCTATAACTGCGATTTTATGGACTGAATTGCCATCTACCAAAGTCCTCCCTGATGGGGAGCAGCATGGGGAAGAAAACGGAGGTTAATATCCCTGACCGCCTCTTAGTGGGATTCATTGAGCAAGAAATGTTGAAGCTCCCTTCCTAGCAATGTTCTGGTGCCAAGGAAGTTGCGGCACAGTCCGAATACACATTCTGTGGGCAACCATACCGGCCAAGAACATCTAAAAATATTTCAGTAGAAAGCTCCAAGTCAACCACTTTGGTAGTCATGCGGATGAAAAGGCACACATAGGTCTTGATTTGAGAGGCCTTACGCAGTGCCAATGCCCTTGAAAGATACGGTCCAGCATAATCCATCCTCACAATGGCAAATGAAGCGCAGCAGTTTAGACAACTCCTGATGGCCTGACGAGCAGACAAGATCCAATAAGTATCTGACAACTGACTTTTTCAGTACACAATCATTGTTGTTTCGTTTATTGGAACTGCAATTGTAGTTTGGAGTAACGAATTCTCTGGTTTTCAATTACCGTACTTTATTTCCAGTCTTTAAAGTGACGTGCGACAGTGCCGACTGATAGTACGTATTACCGACAGACATTTGAACACTGGATCAATTATCTCTTTCTCAACTCTGATAGATAAATAAACAAGCCATGCAAATTATTTAGGAACACAAAATAATTTTTGTTTACTTTTATACACAATTACTTAAAGCTTACGATTAACAACTTATGATCACTGATTTGGTTATCCTTTCCACTGATTTTGTGTCGTCAACGTGAAACAATAAACACTGGCGATACGCCGCTACGCACGCGTCCACGGCGCCGTTTCCGTTCGTGGTGGCACGTGTATGATAATTGAACATGCGGTCGTTTGTGGTAAGTACGTAAATAGGTGTTTTACACTGTTTGTCGAGGATTACAACTGATGTAATTCAGATGTTACGGCACGGTTTCAGCCGTCTATCGTACAGAATGTGCAATCGATCCTACAGAGAACAGAAAATTCTTAAGTTTTTTCTGGCTATATTGATTCGACCCGTCATTTTGTTACGCAGGCGATTACAAAAATAGCTAGTTTTGACGTGTCTTAAAATAATAAAAGGCTCTGGCTTAAACTAAAATTATAGTTAGTTACTTACCAAACACAATTACTCAAATTTATCAAACATCAAAACTAACAGAAGGGATTAAGGTCTCCATTCTCACGGTTTTCGAACTATGAGTGAAAATTTAAATCTCGCCGTACGCGGTTTCAGTTGATTACTCTTCAATTAGCTGTGTGTTATACACTCTCCGTTCCATAAAACATTTTCGCATAGGGCTATTTATTGTCTACGCTCCGAGAATTCGGTAAAAATTATTACTTATTTAATATAACTGGGAAGAAAGGTTATTAGGTTTCAAAACTAATGGAACATATTTAAATCGCAGTCATGATTACAGTGCTAAAATTATTCCAATAAAATCATGCATTTAATTAAGGTGAGAATTTTAATTGAAACCATTAATGGTTCAAAAGTTTTAGGTCTTTTTTTTTGAAAGGCGAACTCATGTAAGAATTCTCTCGGACAAGGAACAGAACTATTTTTCAGGCAGGAGAATTATTATTTTAACCTAGAGGGCAAGATGGTTCGGTTTTAGGAGTAGCATACAATAGCCAAAGCGATCAGTTTTAAGACATGCACAGGTCTTGATCGCTTTCTGTATTAAGCACAACCTGGTGCCTCGAAGAGGACGAGAAGTAGGCGTTGCTGGGAACATTAGTCTATATAGTCTACATAAGACTACAAGTATGAAAGAGCCTCCGGGTGGTCTAGTGGCTAGCGCCGGCGATTGATGCGCTCGTGGTCCCGGGTTCAATTCCCGGCGGAGGCTCCGTACGGCGTGCACTCAGCGTCGTGAGGCAGAACTGAGTAGCCTCCGAGATAAACAGCGGCGCCTTCTGGCTGCGGATACCGCAACTAGCGGTTGGCGGCGCGTTGTACTAGCCATATAACCGTCACACTAAACACAACAGCTGCGCTGTATGCCACAGTTCTTTAGGGACTGTTGAGCAGATGTTTATTTATTTATTTATTACAAGTTAGAAAAGGAACGTATTCAAAAGATTCTCAGATACAGTAACCTCTTATTAAACTTCCTTGTTCGTGTTTCCCCAAACGAGTATAGGACGTTTGTGTTAGAATACCTCTATTATACAAGGTGTGTGTTAGAATAGCACTAAAACAACTACAGTTCTTCTACTAGCGTGGAAATCAGTAAATTGCGCGTTGCTTTTCTTCTGTAAAGGGACAAAAAACAAAAGAAAATAGTGTCTTCAACCCTATGAAAAGAATTGTTTTTGGCTAACAATCTTGCTGAATGTTTTTTTTTTAACGTTGATCTTATTACCGAGAGGGATATGAAAGTCAAACAGTTTATCATTTCCATACAGACTGCTTGAGAGTCACATAATAAAACGAAGCAGACATCTCTAACAAGCTCCTGTAAACCATTTGCTAGTGAAATAACCTTCAACGTCTGTTACCCTTCCACAAATGCCGATTCTCAAAACTTGATATTTTGTTGTTTATTAAAAATTATCGTTTAAATTCTGTGTGCAATTAAAATTTTTATTCCTAAACCTAACCTAACCTAACCTACTACTACAGTAGCGGTGTGAAGGAGGGGTGATTACCATACCACTACTACTATAACACATTTTTCGTTTCTGTTTGGAATTTACGATTCTACCTTTACGCTGTGCAGTTATTGTTTTATTTTGCAAAGTTACTCTTTCGTTAGTTATTTACATTTGTTTCTTCTTACATACGCTCATTCTTTCATACGTTTATTTTGTGTGTTTTTTTAAATTCTTTACATTCCTTTCGTGTTTATTATTTACGTTATTACTATATACTTTTATTCTTTATATTGCTTTATTCAAAATGAATCTGATAGAGTTGCTAACTGTCGCCTGAAATGAGGAAAATGCGGTTCGTTTTTTTCAAAACAAAGGATTAATTCAAATTCACAACCCTAGATTATGTAATTAATGTAATATAAATAACCGTGAAAATAAAATTAAAACCCTCCTAATAAAAATTAAAAAAAAAGAAACAAAATAAAAAGAATTGAAGGCGTGCGTGCGTTTAATAAAATAAAAATAAAAACACAAAAAGCTGAAAAAAATAAAAAGAATAGAATTGAAGCGTATGTGCGAGCGGAATTAAAGGCACGCGCGCGTGCGTGCGTCATATGAATGTGCGTAATGTATGCTAATCACTCCTGCTTCACACCGCTACTGTACGAGAATGGAATGGCGGGAACGTTGGCGGGGGAGCTTGACGCTGCCAGAGTTGTTTGTAGACACTTTCTTGAAAAGACCCGAAAATCGTAACAAGTTCTAAATCAAATCTGAACTCTAACTTAGTATCGTAAACAGAAATCTTAGCGGCTTTTTCTTCACGAAAAATTAATTGTAATAATTTAATTAACTGTCACCCACTTTATTGTTCCGGTTTTACATATTCGAACAAAATGGTTTAGAATAAAGAGCCGTTTTATACATTCTTAGTTATGTCCTTGATTCCACTAACTCTACTCTTCTCAGATAAAGTTCACTTCATCAACCGCTATGCTTGTAGGAATGTAATCTCCGCGCTTGACGAAGGACAACTGACGCGATATCGTACTGTGAAACGTGAAACTTAACAAGAGGTTTGAGTGCGTTCGCGATCGCGTTGCGTTCGGATCGCATTCAGTAGAACCAACAAGTAAAATTATTAAGTAAAATTTCGTTATCAATATGAAGACGACATGTTACACACAATTTATTTCGAGGCTCAGATGCGTTGTTAAAACTTGAACGTTTCAATGAACGCCAAGTCTGACGTTTAATTAAAACAGCTTTCTCACACCTCTCGGCCCCTGTTACTTAATTTGACAGAGCGTTGGCGTGTTGATAACAAAAGCGTCTTTCGTTACGAAGGCAAGTAATGTCGCGCCGAAAGAATGTTGCACTGAGCACACAATAAATAAGGAGAAAACTTCGTCTACGGAAACTTTGTTAAGTAACTTTGTTTGGACGTAGTAGGCTTATATGCAGCTGAAACTTCAGTAACAATCAGTAGGCTATGTGGCAACGTGAAGTATGCCGAACGGTCAGAAAAGCAAAGCGTCTCTCAGAGTTTTTGACAGTGTTGCAGTTCTGAGGATCGTTTAGGGAAATTAACATATGTTTGGCCCCTCTAGAGTACTTTTCTCCCTTTCTCCTCAATTCGTAAGGCGGTACTTTTCTTCTTTAGCTGCCTCTCCCCTCTGATAATCTGTAAATCACGTCACAGTAATTTCTCAATCTTAGATTTTTCTTTTCTAATTAATATATTAGGGTTTAGTGCGTCTTTCTAGAGTTCCCTCTTCTCAGTTATTTAGTATGAGCGAAGAAAGTCTTGCAAGTCACTGTCCTCGTCGTTCTATGATTGAAGCCTGGACAGTGATTATAGATCTGAATTTTGCTTTACTTCATTAAAATATTATCTAATTGCCGTTAATTAATTTGGCAAGTGCTTGAGGTAAATCAACCTCCGGCAGCCACTTGACTCAGAATTCAGGGAAATTATTTATATCAACACGGAGTATGTTTCCACGGACAGAACAGTAACGACTGTCGGCTGTAGTACTAATGCGACACTTACGATGCCGAGTTAATTAGTCAATTAGACTTATCTCACTATGTCTTACTTAATTTACCGTCATTCGTGGTAGTATAAAAACGTAAACAACAGAAATAGGCGATTTTGGGTACATCCATTGGTTAGTGCTAGGCTTTTGAAAGGTGCCTTCACATCCCTATTAACTGATTTGTGCAACGATGAAGACAAATTTTTCATCTACCTTTGAATTAGTAGAAGATCATTTGATGAACTCTTCACCAGAATTGGGGACATGATACGTTTCCAAGACACGAACAAGAGACTTGCAGTCAATCCGGTGGAAATATGTGCTGTAACACTGACAGAAGATTCTTTCACGTTGTTTCTTCTTCCCTACAATATGCATACCTGTGCAAAATTATTAACTGTGCAAAATCTTCACTCGAACAAACAAAGTAAAAAAACATGTAATCCCTAATCTTGTGTTGTGCCACGTCATTTTTTAAACTTGCACGCATAACTGTAAATAGTGCTACTTGTATAGACGATATGTGGATTAGAGCTAGAAATATCCATTAATTTACTGCAAACATATAGTTTAATACTTGTATAAGTGATCATCATATGATAAGTTTAGTTGTAGCTTAAGAAATTATACTCAAAAAAATGAACATCAAAAACAATTTACAGAGAAACTGAATTTTAAAATGCTTTCAGATATGGCAGAACAATGACTGGTCTCCTATTTTAGCCGTAATTCATGCTCATATTGGCTTTCCAATGTTAATAAGGTTTATAAATAGTTTAATATGTACTTGCATTGAAATTTTATTATAAAATTGCAGCATAACATACCATGGTTAAAAACTTAAAAATCTTAAAAAAGCACAAAATAGGCAAACGAGGAGACCTTTTGGCGTAAACGTTTTAAATCATCACACCAGTTTAAAACGGTCTTTAAAATACGCGTTATCATTAACTAGAGGGAAACATTATGAATGTCTTTTTACAAGTGCAGGGGGAAACAATAGAGAATAATGAAAATACATAACTAGTATAGTGGGAGAAAAAAAGACAAAGATGATGAGTTTGTTCACGGACGGACAGCTGATAAGCGACCAAGTTGAGATAGCAGAGTTGTTCAATTCACTTCACGTCCCAAATTTCCCTCTACTTCTTCACTTCATCGATCAAAAGTTCTATGTCCAATGATTCGGCCATTGATAAGAAAAATAAAACGAAAGAGAGCACGTCACAGAAAATCAAAATCGTCTGAACGTCGACGTCCGTGTGTAGTCGTTCAATACTGCCAATGTACTAGCACACCGCTCTCAACGCCGCGTTGCAGCAGTCCCAGCGGTGACAAAAACCAACGCCGGCCCAACGCTAGTCAACAAACTCCCGGACGTGTGTACTGGATAATCATATTCTATGTACTGTTGAACCGCCGAGCGGTAACGTCGCGTCGCGTCCGTGTGTACCTAGCCTTAGAGCCATCGGTCTAGTTAAACTGAATGTTTACGAATTTCTATATCCAGTATTTCCGTAACATCTTTAGTCTTTCTTATTGGAACAAGAATACGTTGTCTGACTAAGAATTCATATATCTGTGATTTATTTTCCTCAATTAAAGATGAAATACATTTTCTTAGGAAAAATGAATAACTGTATTAGATAATTGTTGCAGAATTTTGTCCACAAGGGTGTTAACCAATAAAAGTATTCCACATTTATGCAAAATACTTTTCAGCAGTTAGCAATATGTCAAAATGCTACTACTAGTTTACAGCTCGTTTACTATGTTGGTGTACCTCATTCAAGCTTCGTTTATTGACAAACTTACATCCCGTTTATATTACAAATATGTACCGGGCTGTTTGGCCGTGGTTCAGGGTTTACAAACAAACCAAATGTTTCAGCAACACCACTGGCTGCCATCTTCAGTGGAATTCGTAGACGTTTGACACTCCGCGTTCAGGTAGACTCGAATTCCTGGAATTACACTGAAGATGGCAGCAAATTGTGCTGCTGAAACGTTTGGTTTGTTTGTAAACCCTGGACCACGGCCAAACAGCCCGGTACATACTTCTAATATAACTGACACCGACCGTAAAAGCCTTAGAACAATATTACATCCCGATTGTTTACCTGTCAAACATCATGTCTACGAAACAGATCAGTTATTTCCTCGTGCAAATTTTGTGGTAATGATAAAAGAAATAAATGCCACTCAATTTAGTCAAACCAAGTTAGCATATTACTGTGGGGAGTGTGGTAGCATTAACGTACGATGTTGTCAGTCTGTACCAGTGGCGTGGCGTGGATACATATCAGATGTTTTAGAGTTAGGTCTAAAACTTAGGGTAAAAATTAATTCTAATTTTTTTTAGTGTCAGATGTTCCTTTTAGCATTCTATTTAGAGCCGAAGTATTTTTTAGTATATTTTCTATTTTTCGCTGGGAGGAGAAGAGAATCCTGGTTCAACAGAATCCGACTCCAGTATACTTATACAGAATACATTAGAATACAAATAATCGAATTAAAAATAATCAAGAAAACCAGAGAAACACACAACTAAAAGAACAAAATATAAATTGGAACGCAGTAACTGCTACAGTTCAGTTCCGAAAACGAACAAGCTACTAACTGAGCGTTTTGCCGGTTAGTAGACATTAGACGGACGAGTGTGTCCCCCTCCCCTTTTGTCATCTCAGTAACAACTACTATAGCACGGGACTTAGCATTATAAGCTTTGAGGTTACGCAATAGTAACAGCTCTTCCCCGCCCCTCGCCCAACAGCGTTGTCGCACGTTACACTTGGTTATGCGTAAACAAACGCGGGGAGTGAAGAGACATGGCGATAGCCTCGAAGCTTATTTTGATACGTCTCACACAATAGGAGGTCAATGACCATACGCAGTAAAAAGTTGTCGATCTGGGCAGGCAACAACAATAAAATGACAGTGCAAGTGTCCAGTAGTTCAAAAACTACGCTATGCTTTTTCCAAGTTTCCATACTAATATCGTTTGAATTTAAAATTATAAATAACAGTTTTTACTGTGTAATATCATTAATTTTCTTTAATTTTCTGTACTGTTGCCGCCGGCAACAGCGGTTACATGGACGCCACGCTACTGGTCTGTAGGTATTTGTGTCACCAGGTGCCACCGAATACAACTGTAGAAACGATTTTATTATTATGGAGACTAATTCGATTAAACAGAAATGATGCCATAATTTAGTTGTTGCCTTCATGTTATTCATTTCCAGGCATACTTGTCATTATTTGTTCCCAACATCACGTCATAGTCTGGGTCGACCTATATTCCTTCTTTACTCATAGTTCAAGTTACTACCTGAAGACAACGACGTGATTCCTTTGTCAGCGATTTGCTTGTGTATTTTCCAACTTCAAATTATTTTCGTATTTCTTCATTACGCACTTTAATATTATCTGGAGCACTATATATATTTCTGCTGCCTTAAATCCGTTTCCTCTGACATTCAGCACCTTAAATACATAATAGTGTTGGCACACCAACACTTGCCGCAAACCTTTGAAATTTATCACGTTTTGGTGCCATGTCTTTCTATGTCACAAATCAGTTCACAGCACACGTGGCAGTTACTGTGGTCTTTTTTTACGCTGACTCGTTTGACCTTCAGTCTAGCGACGTTTATGATACGAAATGTATGATAATTTGCCGAAAACAACTTGCCCAGTTTTGTTTTTTTGGGGAGGGGGCAGCAAAATGACATTATATATTCTAGTTTAGTTGAGTGTGAATTTAATTGTTTCTTCTGTTATCCTCGCTCCTTCCTTGCTCTCTCTACTTGTTATTCCTACCGTATTCTTTCTATGCTTCGTTGAGAAGTCTGTCAATTTTTATATTGTTATGTGTTAACCGTTTATGTTTCTCACCCGTACGTAACTGCAGATTAAATGGATTCCGCTTTATCAATTTGTCCCAATGAAGCTACTGGTTTTATTGAAAGAAATTTCAAAAAAGTAAATAAACCCACTTAATCATATACAACTCATATACAGTGAATGAATTTTATATACAGTAATTTTATATACATATGCAGCAATGAAGAAATTTATATAAACACCCACTGGTAGTAGATGTTCCTCATACACAGTAACTACTTATTTATTTATCAACACGTAAATACTAATACATACAATGTTACAATTACTGTTTCATTAATTAAATGTACAGTATACTTATGTTGAATTATTGAATATTTAATAACATATTAATCACTTACATTACTAATTAACATACTTTGTTATTAATAACCTAGATGTGGAGTAAGAATATATTAAAAATAATAAAAATTACAATACTATACTGCAGTTGCAGATGGTGTAAAAATTACACACGTAATGAAACTTCACGAATGGGTCTAATTAAAAGTATAGTCACATGATTAACTTTTGTCGTCGTTTCGTAGACGATCTGTCAAACTATATCCCTTAACTGCTCTTAAAAATTTCATTTCCGTGGCCTGTATTTTTGAAATATCTTTTTGCAGGAGAGTCCATGTTTCACATCCATACATTAAAGTCGGCACAGCCACGACCTTATAGAACTCTTTTTTAGCCGTGTTTCCCTCTGCGTTCTATTCTTCAATAGTCGTCTTATTGTTCCAGAAGTATAACTAAATTTGTTTAACTTCCCTGAGTATTGTTTGAAAACATCACCCAACCATCTGCTTTGGGATTTTTCTTCTAGCAACAAAGTTCTACAAAATTTGAACGAATTTCTGCTTCTATTGTAGAGGGTTTCGTTGCCTTCAGCATAAAATAATATCAGCCGAAGTTCAGATATTATTTCTTCGCGTCTTGCATTGATATCAGTTGACCTTTGTGTACCATCCTCATCAATTTTGTCAGTCACATTTAGGCCAATCACAGTCTTTCAATCCTTTCTAATATGACACCGTCTCGTTTTTCGTTTTCATTAAAGCATTATATATTTTCATTAATCTGCGTAACGTTTTTCTTGATTTGCAACTTGTCGTATGCTGTACTCTGCGTTTTCCTATAAATGTTGCTTCTGGCAGCAAAAAAGTCTCTGGTTTATCGACCAAAATAACAAAAAAATAATGGAATTTTGAGTTGTTGTTAGGCTTATTTTTGGTCAAACGTCTGTAGTAGATAGTAGTGGTACATGCAGTTGATTTATATATAGTACATCCTGTAGGCAAAAATCTATTTTTTTTGCAATCTTATAAGTAACGTATTCCAAAAATGAAAAAAATGTCTTCTTCTTCTTCTTCTTCTTCTTCTTCTTCTTCTTCTTCTTCTTCTTCTTCTTCTTCTTCTTCTTCTTCTTCTTCTTCTTCTTCTTCTTCTTCTTCTTCTTCTTCTTCGTCTTCTTATTCTTCTTCTTCTTCTTCTTCTTCTTCTTCTTGGGCTATAGCCCGTTCCGACTTCACAGAGTCTCTGACCATTTTTTCCAGGTTCTTCCATGATCTCTCGTCCTCACTGGCCTATATTCAAACGCTTGTTTAGGAATACGCGTGTCTACCATGCTTTCCACATGGGGCTTCCAATTCTGCCTGTATTCCTTTATTCTCTCCAGAACCGACTGTAACTTCAGGTCTTTCCGTATGTAGTCGTTTCGTAGACGATCTCTTAAACTATATATCTTGACTGCTCTTAAAAATTTCATTCCCGGGGCCTGTATTTTTGAAATATCTTTTTGCAGGAGAATCCATGTTTCACATCCATACATTAAAGTCGGAACAGCCACGACCTTATAGAAATTTAGCTGTTTCTCCCTCTGCGTTTTATTCTTCAACAGTCGTCTTATTGTTCCACAGGTATAATTAAATTTGTTTTACTTTCCCTCGATATCGTTATCGTTCCTATATGAGACATCACATCCCTAATAATTAAAATGTGATACCTGCTCCAAAACACTATTATCTTCATTTACAATTTTTGTTCTTACAGAGTTCTTCCCTAGGAAGACCATCATTTTTTGTCTTAGTGTTTGAGATCTTTAGGTTGTATTTCTATCAGATTGTATGCAAGGTATAAATAGATCTTTGTAACTCATTTTCATTCTTTCCTATAATTATTTGGTCATCTGCGAATAGTAATGCGCGGAGTGCTAAGGGAAAACAGCCATCGCTGAACCGAATAAGCTGCGGTACAACACCATTACCATGAGCAATTACCTATGTGTGATCCTGTTTTTATTTATTTGTTGGTAAATATTGGCTAGATGAAACGCTTGTTCCAAATAATCTGTGATTCACATTAGTCTCAATCCACTGTGTACGCGCGCGCACGCGTGTGTAATGTTTATCGTTTTCAGTAGTACCAACTACGGACGGTTTAGAGTCAAAATATCTCACAGTATACTGAAATTACGCCAGAAATGTTGGATCGTTTAAGAGCGTTAAACACGCAGACAGACAGAATCCTTACAACCTTATTTGCATAGAAAAAATAGGACTGTAGGGGGTTTGTAATGGTGTTCACGTCTGTTAAGTAGTGGATGAACATCTTTACAAGCTAGTTCTTTGACATCATTACAATCATTTTAAGATACGAGATTCGTCCTTCTAAAGCGAAAAACAAACAAATCAAGCGATTCTAGTAAATTGGAATGAAATAATGACGCAAATCACCGCGCATAGAGTGGATTCGCTTCCCACAAAACTTTTAGGTTTAATCAGGCTTAATGCTATCAAATTAAGTAACAGGCTGCAGTGCTGTGAGAGGGTCTCTTTAATTAAATGCCGGAATTGCGTGTGCTGAAACTGAAAATATACTTTACTTTTAGCGCAGCGTCTGGGGTCCGGAGTAAATAACCGAGTAATTTCCTGAAACTCAATTATGTGTATTAACAGCGTCCTGTCAATTACGAATTACGCAGCGATTAGTCTTCTTCTACTACGCTGTAACATTTTCGAAATGTTTGTACGCACAATGTAGTTCACATATAGTGTATATGTCGCGTATATAACCGTTTTTACGACTAGGGATCATCTAATAAAATCTGATACAGGTGTATTATTATCGACACACACACACACGAATTTATATACAAATGTTAATACATGATTTAACACTTTTTTTATAACAACCATATATTTATTGTGACACCAATTTATACAATAGGCCTACGTGTTTTGTTAAAATTATCAGTCATCATCAAATATGTTATTCTGAAAATACGAGGTGTGATAAAAAAATTTGTACAATTTGGTTTTATTTGATAAATGATGCTTGACTCATCCTTGTGTGTGTGTAGGCCTATATTTCCCGTGAAAGTAGTTTCAGTCGGGAATAACACGATTATACAAACGTTTTTTCCAGTCTTCAAAACGTTTCTGGTACGCACCATTTGATATAGCCTTGAGCTTGGTTAATAATTTTTGTTTCATGTCTTCAACATGGCAAAAAGTTGTCCTTCCGTGTAGTTTTCATTATTGGTAATAGAAAAGATCGCATTGGGACACATCTGGGGAATACGGAGTTTGCGATGTCGTTATGGTGTTTTCTTTTGTGCAAAGTTCTTGAACAAACAGTGATGTGGGTCCTGCTGCATATCGGAGTGCAATTTCCATAAAGTATCGTTCCGTAAATCTGATCGTTTTTTACGAGTAGCCCCACACAAGTGGCGTAATACGCCAGAATAGTACTCTTTTATTTACCGTTGCGTCTAGCAGCGAAAATTCACGGGACACAAAACCAAAATCTTCATCTGACTACCATGATCTTCAAGTCATTCACGACACCGTGAAGCTTGTGAACCGCTTGTTCATGAATAGAAAACTCGCCAGAAGCCTTCTGCAAAACTTTCGCCATGATAGCAGTTTAACTCATAGTTTACACAAAATACATTACTAGGATTTGGGGCAATATTTCTCATTTTATTTTGCAATTATTTAAACAAATATTTAACTTACCAGTACCTGTATATTTTGTTGCAATGTTTGTCTTCACTAAGCACCTTCTATTTTAATATATGTTACTGCAACTGTATCAGAATCTGTACAAATTCATTTTTATAATTTTTGTGTCGCTAATGACTGTTGCTGTTGCATCGACCTTATAATAAAAAAATAAAAAAGATAAAACTACTAGGATTTAATAGTATACACAATAACGACATTAATACACTTCAATTCCTTCCTTAAAATAAGGTGGCCTGTTCACACTTATAAAGTTATGTAACTCTGGAACAACTCCTGGACGAATGACTCTGGAATAGGTAGTCCCTCCCTCTTAATAAATGTCAACAGTTTCTTTAGACACAACGGATGTGAGTAGGCCTTGAAATTGCAGACGGCCGCAAAAGACTGAAGAGCCAGCAACCAATGGCCAACAATATATACTGCAGAAGGTAACTGTAAGTCGCTGGAATAAAGACCTTCGGATACCCGTAGTAACAGCAGTAATGATGAACTGTTTTTTAGTAAACTTTTTTGGAATAGACTCGCAATTATATATCCTGACAGATCCAACTGAAAGGAGTTTATTATAATCACGAATTACTCAACAAATAAAAGTGATAAGAATGAAGGCTGGCGCAGCCAATCTCGGGATTCACAGCGCAAGAAGAAGAAGAAGTAGAAGAAGAAGAAGAAGTAGAAGAAGAAGAAGAAGAAGAAGAAGAAGAAGAAGAAGAAGAAGAAGAAGAAGAAGAAGAAGAAGAAGAAGAAGAAGAAGAAGAAGAAGAAGAAGAGGAAGAAGAAAAATAGAATGGCAGAGTGACCTTGTAACCAGAAGGTAAAGAGAGGTTATTATTATTAGTTATCCCTGAATCAGAATGTATACAGAAAATCAGAAAAATGACCTGAAAGGAAACAACAAGAAAACATGCACTGTACAGTACTGTTTTGTTTTGCTGGGCTAAATCAGTAAAGAAAAACATGACCTAAAAATATGGAAAGCATTGCTTAAGGTTAGGTAACTTTAGCATATTACAAGGTTAGGTGTAGTATTTATCATATTACAAGAAACTGACAGCTTACCTTATTCCAGTCATTTACAAATTCCTCTTGAACTTCCTTGGCCCAAATCAGTCTTTTCTTAGCCATTGCAGGTGTGATTTTTGCCTTTTGACGTGGCCTACGTGCTAGCAGGCCAGCGGCATAAAGTCGTCTCCGAACAACAGACGGTGATACTTCTACACCATATGCTTTCAAATTGTCGGACATGTCTTTGCTTGTTGCCCTTCTGTTTGATTTAGCCATCTTAACTAGTATTCGCTCCATTCGTGGACTCATTTTGGGTTTTCGGCCACAATTCCCTTCCCGTTTCGAAGTTAGAGTATCACCACTTTTGAGGGAGAAATGTTAATACGCCTGACTGATTTTTGTGAAACCTCAAGTTTATAGGCAATTTCACGTTGAGAATAATGTTTTTCTTTTAGAAGGGACTCAATCAAGGCCTTTTTTCTTGGTGAGAGGTCTGCTAACTTTCCCATAACCTCACATTCAAGAAACACAACACTGATATCAATAAGGTTCCAATAAAAACAGAAAAAATAGTCTGTGTTGATAAAGAAGAACGGAAGTATCACTAAATTCACTTAAAACTTGTCACATATTAATTAAAAAAACACAAAAAATATAGTAAAACGATAAAATTTGCTGTAGGGCAATAAACAGCTGATGTACGTGTATTAATAAGCACTGCTGCCATCTTTGAGGGCATTTTTATAAAACAAAAATTTTCCCAAAAAATTATTTTTACTGAAGGACAAATAACTATAGGTGATACATAAAAATATATTAGTGGACTGTTAACACAGCCCTGCAGGCTTGTTTTTTGGCCAAAAGTAGATGAATACAACAAGAATGTTAAAAAACAGACTTTGAGTCTAATAATTTGCACACCTCTGTATTAGCCCATACTGGACCGTAATACAGAAGTATCCCCTTATTCAGAAAAAATGTGCATAAAAGTACATAGGCTACATCTGTAAGTGCACAGGAAAAATGTATGACTCTTTGTAGGGAATTTATTAAGTACAATTCGGCTTAAACAAATTTTGTAGTGTATACCAGTGGCCGTGAAAAATAATGGCCATGAAATCAAACGGGTTGATTCTTGAAGTCACGAATCGTGAATCTTCTGTACACATATGTCTTGTACACATATTATATTATTAAAACGAATGTATTCTTTTTAATACTGAAAAATTCAAAAATTAACTTGGTTTAAATATTGATTCTTTTAAATTGTTTAAGTGAAGTGGTTTTTCACATCGGTAGAGACAGATATAATGATAAAGCTAGACAGGGTAGGCGTTACATCGAACGCCACTTTGCATCCAGTTACCATTCGTTGAAACAAACGTGTGTGTTGACCGCATAATCGATAGCTTCAAAAGTGTGTGTGTGTGTGTGTGTGTGTGTGTGTGTGTGTGTGTGTGTGTGTGTGTGTGTGTGTGTGTGTGTGTGTGTGTGTGTGTGTGTGTGTGTGTGTGTGTGTGTGTGTGTGTGTGTGAAACGTTCACTGTGTGCAGTTTCAGTACTCTGCAGGTACAGTACAAGCGGACGTTTAACGCCATTATTAGGTAAAGTCCATTGTAGCAAGACGGATAGTACATTGTGGCAACGGGAAAGTCCATTATGCGTAGTGGTAGAATGCACGTTTTGCTTTTCTGATTAACATAAGAGTGAACTATAAAAGTCATTATGTCGCAGTGGCGGTTCGTGGTTCTGACAGTTGGGGGTTCAATGTCTGAATGTTAATACACTAAGATAAGAGCAATTATCCCATTCCAAATAACACACGGGGTGGGTCCCAACATGAAGACATAACTATTGACAACTTTTAGTAGGTCTAATATTAAGTTGTGTTTATGCTGTTTGTAAATTATTCTAAAAATATATAGTTAAAATAAAAGGATAGTTAAATATTTCTGTTTAATAATTAAAACGGGAAGCGGCCTACCGAGTTCCTTAATTTTACATTTATCTTTAATAGAGAGAAAGAGAGAAGAAAAATTTGTTTGTAAAATAGATTGAACACTATTCATTTTACCAAATCAATGCACTGAACACAAAAATAAGAAATACCTGAACACTTAACACACAAAAATAAAACCAGCAAACACTTTGAAGGTTATACACGCTTCGATCAGTTTAACGTTAATACAATTATTTAATGACTAGGGTCTACATGAAACACACTTTATTTTCGGAATACAATTACTTCACTATTTTATTTTATTTTAAGATTTTACTGCACAGATTTTCATTGCATTATAAATGAAATAGAGAAATCTGACACAAAACTGATGGTAAACGGACAAATTGTGTGGTAAAAATCATAATAATGGCGAATGGCGGTATTATGAAAATGTTAAAATTCCCGGTCGGTGCGGTTCGGCCGTCGTCGGAACTATTCGTCTCTATCGCTAAGACTCGGGATTAGCGACTGTTGAATGTAATTTTGTGTAAACTGATTTCCCTCTCCAAAGCGGTCTACACAGTCCAGGAGGTGCTAAGAGCTGTTTTGCACCTCCAAGCAATAATAGCGAGCAATTCGTCTATAACGCGAATTCATTACTGTTCAGTCAACAAGATTAATCCCGCAAATCTTGTTATTTAAATATGAAACCATTATCTCAACAAATCCTTAAACATATTTAAATTATTTAGAGGGGTTCACTGAACCATTAAACCTTATGGACGAGCCGCCACTGTTATGTCGTTAATGATGTTAAACAGAAGGCACGGGGAAACAATCATTTTAGTCTGATATCAAACTGCTTCGCTCTTCAGTTATCTTAAAATGATATCAATAAATCTTATATTACTCGACAGTTTTTCATGACACAGAGGGGGAGATGTACTGACATGTTTTTGTTAGATTTCCATTATGTTTATGGTCTACACTGCGCATTTGTTTTCTTTACGTTTTCTTTACAAACTTACAAGGTCAGCGTGTGAATGTTCTGAATACAAAGAATATAATCGCATCCGAAATACGGGTGGTGATCACTTTGGTTTAATAACCATCGTCACCGTCAAAATAAAGTATTACTGAATTAATTCTCAATATGTATGGATTATTTTTAAATTAAAAATCACTTTTATTTCTTATGTTTCTTTACTTATTTAATATTTAAAATAACCACTTTCCCGGGTGACACGTATAAATTGAGTACCATTTTCACAACGTCAAATTACTATGGGAAGAAGAGCATTTTGGAATGGAATTAGTTTTGCATCGACCTATGGACTAAATTTTGGATACGACTATGTAATGGTCTCTCCAGAAGAAAGAAATTTGTTTCAACTCACTTTAATTATATAACAAAAAAAAATTAATGTAGCTATTCTCATTCGTGCGTCCTCAATATACAACTTTCACTCACATGTTAAATATCAAAAATGAAAGATATTAAGGATTTTTATCATAGTGACGTTTCTAATCATTCAGGTATGCTCGGTAGTGTGCTGTACCTGTCACAGTATGTCACAGACACCTGCAAGGCCATAAAATGTATTGGGGAGTAGGACAGATAGAAACGATAGTTCAACGCGGTGCGTTAGTGTGACGTCACCGTGTGCTACATATGAGACAGCGCACCGCCAGATAGCAGCCCGGTGTCATAATCGCAACAGAATAGTGTAACAATTAAAAACAACTGCAAATATACACACTACGAGTACTTTGACAAAATCATCACTGTGGCCCATATGTATCATCCGTCACTCGTATTTTCCTGTGTCTTGTTCTTTTTTTCCTAACACTTTGTCTTGAGGAATGTTTGAAATAAAGTCCTTAACCTTTATATCACATGTTCTATCAGCTTTTAGCTTTCCTTCAGGCTAACTGGCTATTGACATTTTCCGCTGTAACCATATACATTGCTTCGAGGTAGGGCTTCTCCTAACGTCACAATTTCAAACTCCATAAAAAATGATAGTAACCATCATAACAATTATAAAAGTATCCTGAAGATTACGGTGATAACAGTGATGGTGCTAATATAACCCCACCACACCGCTACTGCTACTGCTACATCAGCAAAATTTAACTCTTACCACAAACAAAATACGTTCTACGTTCACAAATAAGCTTAAACGTACTTAGGCGGATACTTTAGATCTATAATTCACAGAGAACGTCCTACTGGGCAATATCGGATATCCTAATGTATGAAATATGTCTCTACAACTGAAAACAAAAAGTTCTGCGATATATTTTATTTACGACAAAAAGCAGACTTACTAAGCGAAGCACAATTAAAATTGTATAAAATACATACTTATGATGAAACGGAGGTGGTTGTGGCGGAACAGTAAATAAAATAGTAAAACAATAAACAATAAACACGATTATGATACAATAAAAATAACAACGTTAATAATAATAATAGTATTAATAATATATAATAGTATTATAATAGTAACGTTAATAATATTTGTATAACAATATACAAAGGAATTCGCTTTTTAGCTTTACTGAGACTTGCTATAATTTCATTGCAGGTTCCAAAAAGATGAACGGCAAACAAATGGCTGCAATCTAACTGACGTTATGAAGGTTAGCGTCGATTTGACTGCCATGCTGTATCGGCAAACTGTCTGCAGACACGCTACAGTGATTTCTCCTCAGTGGTGCTTACTCCATCTGTTTGTAAGTTTAAAGTAAAGCATACTTATCGACTGAACAACAGTGTCTAACAATAATGATTGCTTTCAATAAACTGAAATAACATTAAATTTTACGAAAAGTGGTAAATTAAGCTAAAAGAATTACGGAATATTAAAAATTAAAATTAAGCAATTTATGTAAATCTTAACTTTCAGAATTTTAATGGTCAGTCTCAGGCTTACGTTACAAAGAAGTGTGTGTGTGTGTGTGTGTGTGTGTGTGTGTGTGTGTGTGAGAGAGAGAGAGAGAGAGAGAGAGGGAGAGAGAGAGAGAGAGAGAGAGAGAGAGAGAGAGAGAGAGAGAGAGAGAGAGAGAGTACACGCGAGCGTTTTAATTGGTTTCAGAAATGGTTAGAATCTGGAGGTGACTACTTTTTTCTTGTCAAACTGCTTCTAAACTAACAGAAAACTAGAATATACATTTATATTGTAAAATTATATTAAAGTACGTAATAATTTGTTGGACACAATGACGTAATTTCGCACTGGAGGCCAGTCGGCGCTTATGGCCTTATAGCAGTATACAATTACTTGCTGTAAGCAGAAGACGTAAGGGCCACTTGTGGGTTCAAGTGTCAAGAATTGCTATAGGATTAAAGTTCCCACAAGTGACATAATTAAAGTTCCGCTTATATAAACTTGATACCAGTCGAAACGCACTGAACTTGACAGAAATCGATAGATAAGTAAATTCGATATCCAGTCGAGACGCCAGTAAATCTGATACCGGTCGAAAGGCAAGTAAACATGATACCAATTGAAAGGCAAACTTGATAAAGTAAGCTGACAAGACGTAGAGAAGCAACAGTATCAGAAACACTGCAACGCTTAAGCGTTACGTTGATATACGCATCGAATCACTGATTTTTGATAAGTTGTGGGATAAGTGAAAGCAGAATATTTGCTGTTCTGACGAAATGTTTCTTTGTGTGTCTTCACCGTAATATACTGGCCACAGAAACACGCGTCGCGCCCTGTCGTCGTCGTTGTCATCATTCTCCTCCTCCTCCTCCCCATCATAATCGTCGTCATCATCAGCATTATCGTCCTCGTCGTCGTCATCATCATCACCACCACCACCAGCGTCATCACATCACTACTATCACGACCAGGAGCAGTCTTCCCCATTGCTGGGCGCCTGTTATCGCAATAATTCGCCACGAATGCTCTTCACGCCTAGTTCACTGTACCGTAGTGCCCTATCATTCGTTTGTCATGGATCTTGCAAAGGATGTGACGATTTAAAAGGAATTTAAATAGCACAAATAATTTTTTATTTAAAATGACATGTGAGAAAATATTTAACTCTTCCCTGTGTACTTATATGCCTGTATCAACTTGTAAAAATCTAGTACGGACATGAAAATTACTCTGTATTGAAGCGAAAATTAATAATTATGATAATTAAATAAAAAGACGTAATAATAATAATAAGAAATACCTAATTCAATAAAGAAAATGTAGTATTATTAATAGTAGTTAATTAGTATGATAATAATAATAATAAAGTACGAACTACTTTTCTCTCTCCGCGCGAACAGCTCCCTCTCCCTACTAACCGCCGCAAAACCAACCCCAGTCGAGCGAGAATCAGAGACAAGGTAACAGCTTTACCATGTGTCGTGAAGAAAAAGTGTAAATATAAAAAATTAATAACGATGTAACTGAAGGTAATCTTTCGTGGTGACAGACTCCACAAGTAATTGAAATGTGGTGAAAGTAAAACGAGTTATGTAGTTGAAATGTAGTGAAATAACTAAAAGTAACTAACTTAGCCGACACATCTCTTTAAAAAAGGAAACGAAATGTTTAAATTGTAAAGTATGTTCTATCCAAACATTATAGAGTAACATTAGTGCAGTTAAAAGCAAAATGTAAAATGTAAAAAAAAAGTGAACACCGTACATCAGGAGTGAAGCAACAACGACAAACTCACGAGCTTCAGGTAACAGCATCCTTTCGTCATGATCGCAACTAAGAATCTACAAAATCAATGGAGACACCCGAACGACATCGTAGAACTTCTAGGAAACGCAACTGAAGAGTAACAACAAGAGAACCTGCCGCTGATCACATTGTATCAAGGTGAAACCAAACCATTATACTTTTAACAATGGCAACAAAAGCAGTATATTTTTGAAAAGACTTATTCTAATCATGTAAATGTTAACATAGTAGTGTCTGTAATTACAATAATGAAATAGTAATCTGATGATAGTTAAAGGTAAAGGGTAATTCGAAATTTGAGCAAACTAATATTCCAATAGCTTGCATAATGTTGACTTATTGTAGAGCATTATTAAGTTAAAACCCGGATCCGAGGTATTTAATGTAGTTAATAAATATATAATTTTTATTTTGCTCACCAGAGTAACCTGTTAAAAAGACGTAAGAGCATTCGATGCACAACTTTTGAGTAATTTATTTTTTTAACGTAATAAAACAAAATCACAATAATATTTAAATTACTATTCAAGAAAATATAATAAAGAGATGTTTTTGCTAAATAACCAGAGAGTGAGTAAATTTGCGTACCTAATCCTAATTCCTGTTCTACATATTTTCAGATTTGTTGGTAAGTAATTGTACTAACATCGGCAGCCGGTTTGATTGAAAGTAACCAATTAAACTGGTTCCCTCTGTTATAATGTCTCAGACAGGAGAGACACTATAAGGACATACGGTGATCATTGGAATTTTTATGTCTACCGGCCACCAATCTAGCAAACGATACCTAAACGATAGAGTTCTACACACTTCCATTCAGGGGTGTATTTTTAAGGGGGGGGGGGGTGAACGGAACCGAAACCCCCTTACGGTCGAAAAAATTGACGAATTTTGTTAATCTCTTAATTTTTAGGCTGTTTCGTTACTTTTTTCAGCTGTGTACGCTAATATAGTAGTAATTCTGTTTTAAATATACCAACAGGTTTATTACACAGCATTAGCGTATACGTTTGAAATATGAAATATATGAGCAATTCAGTCAATAAATATCTTGTAGACAATCTTTCAATAACGCGTATTTTTATTCTATTATTACCGTTAACACGGTACTGTTAATCTGTAAACACATTAATGGGACTGATTTCAGCCACTTTAAAGCTAATAATGTTGGTCAGTCTTAACTTGGTTTGCCTTTTGTATGAAGCCGATCCCATCCCTGACCCCCCAGGCCAAATTCTAGATACGCTACTGCTTCCATTTTATTTTCTTAAATACGTTTATGTTATTATCTATTCTAGTCTGGTTGCGTATACATTGTTTTCCTGTACGTCCTTCTCGTTTCTAATGTAGAGTTTTCTACGCTTCTCTATGGAGTCTAGTTTTTACAGTGTTTCACGATTCTTCGTCCACTGCCCAAAATTGTAACCCATATGTAATTTGTAGACAAAACGGACTGATTACTACAGCTCAAACAAGCTCAGTTTCCTCAAACATAATATTTCCTCATATTTCTAATATTCCTATCCTAATTTTATTTACTCACCAATTTCAGCACCGCGTCTCCATCGTTTGTTGTTACTTTGCCAAAATATTTCACTACAGTAACAACATCAGATCGTTACAGTCAGTTTTCATTTGCTCAGCCGGAGCAGTCTTGTTGACCATTACGTATGCAATTTTTACACAACGTGTTTAAATGTACAGGCCTATTAATTATCACTTCAGTCGTTAGATTCTTTAGAAAACAGAATGACGGAGGAATAACCTATTTCCACCGCTTTTGAAGTTACCGGTACTTTATCACAATGTTTTAAAATGTACTGTCACATATGTCTACTTGAAATAAATTAAATATGCCCATAAAATGTTTTCCATTTCCGACAGCATCTGGTATTCACGCAGTCGGCCTATTTTTGTCGTACATCACTGAACACGAGAATGCAGCCAATGCACAGCCACAACTGCAACAGTAGACTAATATTGATTTCAGTCGTTTCCAGATGGCTCTGACGTATCTAGCCGTTTTCAGACGGTTAATTGTTCAAGCTATAATTGTTGGCGTCTGAACAATCTGACACGCCGACACTACAAATAGCCAACATTGTACCCAACATTCTTAAAATCGATTTTTCTTGTCTGGTCGACGTTGTCGTAGTTTGTTATATGCCGCGATTTAAATATTATTAATCAGTAAAATTATTTTCCGGCGTGTTGGGCCGTAGTCCTCGTTTTGTAGAGCCAAACGTTTCGACTGCAGCTGCAGCAGTCATCTTCAGTCTGCTCCTCTGGCGACTAAATGACGACGCGACACTAAAAAGAGGACGACAGCCCAACAGCCCGGAAAATAATTTTACAGAACATAACTCCGGCCGTGAAAAGTTTAATGTTATGATTATTAAGAACTGTTTCAACTAGGAATTTAACTGACTTGTACAATATTATAAAAACTAAAAGCATCGTTCTATTCAAGAATAGAATTACCACTCAATTAATATTACTAATAATATGATAGATATTAGTAATTCAATATTAATATTACATTGAATTAATAACAATAAATACAACAATAATAATAATAATAATAATAATAATAATAATAATAATAATAATAATAATAATAATAAGAAGAAGAAGAAGAAGAAGAAGAAGAAGAAAAAGAAGAAGAAGAAGAAGAACAACAACAACAACAACAACAACAACAACAACAACAACAACAACAACAACGACGACGACGACGACGACGACGACGACGACGACGACGACGACAACGACAACAACAACAACAACAACAATAATAATAGTAAAGTATAAAAAATATAACAAAAACAGTGAGAAAAAGAAGACTAGTATTTTTTGAACATTTATACAGAATGGACGACAATAGGTTAACAAAACAGATCTTCAAATATCTGTAGGGAAAGAAGTCAACATCGAGTTGGATTTAAGAAGTCAAAAATATAATATGAACGCAGAAGAAGCAATTCAAAGAGAAGTTTTTCGGGCAAAAGTGTTGGAAATGGAAGGAGTCCAGGGTAGGAGAGAGAAAAATGCAGGTTCAAGTGGACTGAAGACAGGAAGAAGAGACATAGTGGAAAGATGAAAGAATAGTGGAGAAAAAGGAAGGAACAAGGAATAAAGATCTGAAATTGGCATGTAGTCCTCAGATGGCCGATACAAAACAAAATAATTTTAAGGGAGAAAAAACTTTTTGTACCTTCGGAGGAAACCGTCTGTGCTCTGGTGTGTGGGACTCACATCAGTCATGGACAATCCACCCTAGTTATTGTCAATAATAATAATAATAGAAGAAGAAGAAGAAGAAATAAAAATAATAATAAACCACTCCTTTTACCATCTGAGATTGTACCGTCCCTTTAACTGCAAGGGTAACTGAACATATCTTTGTATAATCGATATTTTCAAGATAATCTGTCGCTGATTAGTTAGTTCAAGAGCTAAACCCTGTTCTTTTATACAGAGCTACTCTATTTTATTGTGAATGTTAAAAGTGTTCAACTCGTCCCGAACGTCATTCCACGCAGTACCAGACAACAGTGCTGGCATAGCTACTGTATAATGTTACAAATCGTAATGGTGAAAATTGAAACAGTATGTTTAAATGATATCATCATTAAATACGGAGAAAGTGAAATCTATGTACTGTATTCGTATAATATTTTGAAAAATACATACAAATATGTTTATCAACTAAACTATATATTATTGTAGGTCTGTTTTTATTAAACTGTATGTATTTAATGAATTAACTTTTACATTACTACTACAATTGAATTTTCACCATTAAAGTCTACCTTATTATATGCGATTAATAATTAAACATGTTCGTCAGAATGGTTAACAATTCATTTAATTGATTTTTATATTTCTTCTAATTTATCGTACCAATAAAAAAGACATCTTTATTATGTAAATGATTTATTATTTAAACTTTTACCCGGTTTTTATCTGGTTTCCTATTATTATAATACTGATATTATAAAGGTAGTTGATACTTTAAGTCTTTGTTGGGATATTAATTACAGTTAAATTTTACCAATTACTTATTTTAATGCTGCTTCATTATTCTTTTATTTGTCTGTGTCACATTTAGGTCGTGGGTTAAATTATGAATCATAAACACATTTTGAAACCCGTTCATTTGAAATTACTATTTATTAGCGATAACAAAAACGTTTCTCTTGCCTTACCGATGTTGTACGTACTGCAAGGGATTTTCCATAATTTTTTTGTTATATAAACTGTTTGTAATTTGTCTTGTCCTTTCATGAATCATATCTTATGTACAATTTATATGCTAAGTCCCTGTTTACCGGGCCATTTCCAACCCTTTACCTTGAGAACGTAAATCGTATTTTAAACTAGTTCAGTAGGAAGGAATATTTTCTATATTCAGTTAGTATTTAAATAAGTAGGCTACATAAGAATGGAAATGATTGCAGCTCAGTAATACGGATAACGGGTCTAGTTGTACGGGTGAAGACTAATTATTCGGTAGAACAATGTAGTTTGATCTAGATCTTGTCATCTCTTGTAGTAAAGGAAATTTTATACGACTTGAAATACTGTATACATTTATAAGTACGGTAATTATATAAATTATTCTTTATATTTCAATAGGTGAGATGTGCATATAAAATAATAATTTCACTCTTAATATATGATAGGATGTTTCAATGAGAATTGGTCAAAGTAAAAGTTGCGTGTTGGAACATTGTAATATAGAGAATAAGAATCATGTCAAAATTGTTAGATTAAGTTGATTTTTGACTGTATACAAAAATATGTGTGTTGTGAAACAGTGCGAACATATGCATAGGCATATGGCGAGTGCGCGTGTGCGCGTATGAATAACTGTGTTACGAAATAACAATAAAAACAAATTAAATTAAATAACTTTTATGTAAAGCAAATGTCCGACATAAGACTTATACCAGAATGTGTATAAAAATAAGACCTATCTGGTAGTAATATTTGTTAGTAATATAAAGAACAAAATATATGAGTTTTTTCATAAAAAAGGTTTAATCTCCCACAAGAAAAGCAATAAAGTTATACCGGTTTTATTTGGACATTTTACATTGTTCATATAAATTTCTTACAAGTAAAATGTTATCTAGACTGTAGCGGTAAGGGTGAAGGAGCGTTTTGACCTATGAGATTGGCTAATATATCAGTAGATTTTATCCGTTGCGGGATGTAAATCAGTTTACCTTAGAAATAAGAAGAAGCAGTCTCGTTACTCTCTACAACGTGTAATCATTAACTCTGATTCACTACGTTAGGTCTGTCAGTAGTTACGAACACTAGTAGTAAAGTGCGCGACTGAATAATCGAGTGCCAATTCGGTAAAAGTTCAAGATCGTCCGTTTAGGCATTTATGAAAACATCAAGTTGCCAGAGCTATATAATTAAGTAATAATTAATAATTCAACATTGTTCATAGAAGTACCCAACCAGTAAACGACCCTGAGAGCTGGAAAACAGGAGGAGATCCTGAAGAAGACCACAGGAGGAGCGGCGGTATCCTGACGTCTACATGGAAGGAGCATCTGTCGACACTCATCAGGAAACGAAGAGAAACATCGCATCATTAATCAAATCAGGAAAGTGAACCCATTTATATAAACTAAATAAATCATTAAAACATAAACTAAAAAGACAGAGAAACTTATAGGAATTAAGATACATGTAATTAGAGTGTAGGAAGAATTACTTTTAAGTATAAACTGAAGGTCAACAGAGACTGTTCATTAATTTTTATTTACAACAGAAGTAGTAATTTATTTATTTTAACAGAACGATTAATTTATTTTATTTTGTATTAAAAACTGTCTATTAATTTTTGTTGTGCTAACATAAACTGTAGTAAATACTGTGCAATCTATAAATTAAGGGAAATCTTTTATAAAGCCATAACATTTCCATATCTAATTATTGACTAATTTATTCTATGCGACCTTGTACTTCGCAATATATTTAATTTAAAGGTCACAACAACTAGACGTGAAAGTCGGAGAGAGGGTTAGATTCCTCATCTGTGACAGGTATGTGTTTATATAAGTATGTGTATATGTATCCTTCCTTACTTATTTTGAATACATTCATTTTGAAATATACAGGATTTGTTATGTATTTTATGTTGCTAAGTTTGTACGTTATAAGACCTATAATAATTGTGACTTATTAACGTATGACACGATCTCTCGATAGTAGAAATCGTGTACTGTGTTGCTCATATTTTTACTCACAACGCGCTCCGAGCACTGAAAAGATTTTTAGCACATAGGTTGTTGCTAAAACAGCCTAAAGATTAACATTCGGAAACCTTTCAAGTACTAATGTGTCGTTAATTGCACAGCACTTCCCGGAACTGTCTCTGTGCACCAACCAGACTGCATCGTTAGTAAGACGAGACTACCGTTCGTTTTGAGTCCATGTTGCCACAATTAGTATTCATGAACCGCAGCTTATCGCCTACGGTGGAATCGACCCATTCGCGTGCAGAAACATGTCAACAACTTATTTTTTTTTTTTTAATACTTACAGTGACGCGAGAAAAAAAATTAATTTCCACGAAACAGTTGCTTTGATCCGACGAGTAACGCTTTAAATGAGAGAGAACAATATTTAGTCGTCAAAATAATAATTCACAAAACACATCTGTGGTTTAACTAGGTAGCGAGTCGAGTAACTAAAGTACTGTTTGCTGCGCCTAAAGGGTCATGATTCCAACTGCAAATACTGGAACTACAGTTTGTACAGAGATCTGTTTTAATAATTGTAATGAATGAATTGCCGCTTGAGCGTTCGTTGTGTGGCTGCGGTCGTAATCACTGGCCTGGAAACTAATGCTGTAATGTAACTAAACCACTCGCTACAGTACAGTGCAGCTACAGTACCGAGCTAAATACTGTACGCTGTCCTGCTATAAGTGACTAACCATAACAGCATACTACTTTATTTCAGAAGGCATTTCAGTAATATGAGTAAGCATAGTCAGGTTATTCATTTTATTTAAATTAGGCCTAATATTAATTAAAGTTTATACATCCATATATGTACAATAAGAACATATTTTTTATTGTTTTCTTTACAATGTTTGGCCGGTTTTAAATTACTCTTATCATCAGAAGTATAACACACACACACACACACACACACACACACACACACACACACACACACACACACACACACACACACACACACACACACACACACACACACACACACACACAATGTTTTATATATATATTGCGATGGACATTCTAAGTCCATATGGAATGTAAACAAAAAATATTGCCGTATGACTTCATATAGAGAAGATCTATGAATAAGTAGAGATTACAGTTTTGAACACAGTAAAGCAGTGAATAAGGAACACTGTTAAAAATGTTTCAATATTTTTAGACTTAAGTAAGCAACTTTAAGCGCAGTGAAATGTTGCATAATAATATTAGCCGCGTGTGCTAAGGTACGTAATTATTTTATGGGATATTCTTAAACATCACGTTAGTATGAATAACTATTCTAAATATGGTAAATTTTGAAATGGGCCTTATATAAAAAATACTCGTAATAAAAAGATCTACCTGACGACAGTAGTTGTTTTAAAAATTAGAAACTGAATGTATGCGTTTTTGAGTAAAAACATTTTGTAGCCATAAACTCGGTCTTAAAATATTTCAAGTTTTTTAACATTAATTGTTCTGTTTCTAAACGTTTTTTTACAGGTAAACCTATTATCTGTATGAATATCATGAGAAGGGGTTACCGAGGAACCAATCAAATTGCAAGAAATTCAGTTTAAAAATTAAAATGTGAACATACGGTTAGTCTTGCTTTGTAATTCATAACTAGTGGACGCTGCGCTGGTTCAAGAAGTCTGGTTACGTAAAGTTCTATAGTTATTGTGTAATTTATATTTTTCTAAATTAATGATTATTATTAATACCAGTAGTGAGTGAAACATGTTAAAAATAACTTTTAATAATTACATAGTTGAACATCCTCCCTTAATCTGTTTTTAGTTATAATATATTTTACTACGCTATATGTTGACTGGTATATGTATAAGCGTTTTCTGTACCAATCTAATACTAATTGTTGATTATTACTTTTATAATTAATTAAAAATACCATTACATTATAGTAATTTAAATTGTAATAGTGTATAAATTAAGTTCTGTGATATTATAATTTTCTCGTTGTCTTAAAGAAAACATTTGAAGATGTAAACAAACTATCTCAACTCCTTCACATTTACAATGATACATACATACGCACGCAGACGCGTGTACGCACACACATGCACATACACAAACACGTTCACCCAGATAATTGTTCTGTTGTGTTTGACATTTCTTTTGTATTCATACACACGTCCTGATGATGACAATAAACATTGTTGAAACGTCGACACAAATAAGTTATAATTTGTGTTATATTTTTGACCGAATCTGAAAGTGTAGCGAATTCAAATATTTGGGAAGTATTATTTCAGAAGATGGAACAACAAAGAATGACATCAAAAATAGGGTACAACAGGGGAAAAAAGGCTATTCGTTTGCTAAACTCATTACTTTGGTCGAACAAAATGAAACTTCAAACTAAACTGACAATCTACACAGCTATTGTGGAGCCCATTTTAACTTATGGCTGCGAATGCTGGCAACTTTCAGATAAAGAGAAAACGATGATAGAAACTGTGGAGATGGATTTCTTAAGAAGAGCGTGTAATATTTCTAGAATGCAACATGTTAGAAACGAAGATATAAAAGGAAAACAGGGTGCATATTTACAACAGCAGAAAGAATAGAATCCAGACAGTTGCTATGGTATGGTCATGTAATGGAGGATGGAGGGGAAGTGATGGCCAAAGAAAGCACTGTTACACACCACAAAACAGGAGACGAAAAGGAAGACTGACAACCTAATGGAGAACAGGAATTAGGAAAAGCATGAGAGATGGAGCTATTGAAGGCGATGACTGGAAAGATAGGGGGAAATGGCGATCGAAATGCGGGATGCGGAATAGACTGTAGGACCCCCGCTAATAATAATAATAATATATTTTTGACCGATCCTCACAAACCATTCACTGAAAAATTCATTGATTGACGGTCACTACGAATTTAAGGATATAACCATAAAATTACTGCAGATCACGTTCCTAAACTTAAATGGTAAATCAGTTTTATTATTAAGTGAAACAGGCTCAGGGCTACGCAGAATAAGTATCTACAACAACACGATAACATATAAAAAGTACGACAAAAACACTCTCTTACACTGAATACATAGCCTAATAAAAAATAAATTACTACAACACTATTCTGACATATAAAATACGACAAAAACACAGTCAAAACTATATAAAAAGAAACAGATAAAATATCTGTACTTAAACAGCAAAAAAGACGTTTGAATCAAAAGAACTGCTATGAAAATAACAGCTAAATAAGTCAGTGGGCTACCCCAACTGACATGGCTGCCGTTTCATTTATAATCGTAAAATGAAGTGTAGAAGCATAAAATATACACGGCCTCTTTCCCCGCTCAAAAGATCAAAAGACTTCTCTTAATTCTACCAGTGAACTGGGCGTATGACGATTTGAAAAAGAAAATCAGAATCGTATACTCTTTTTTTTTAAACCGAAAGTCGAAATTGTCTGAAACTCATTAAGTGGAATGGAAGGTTATGTCTAATAACAGGGCTAGAATAAAAGATTATACACGTAGTAGTGTCGCATAATACTAATGTTATAAAAACACATACCTACGCAACTGTTTAATCCGTACAATGCTCCGCTGGATCTGTTATACTGTTCGTTATTCAGATATCGTCTCTTCAGTTTGGTACGCAGCACCTGGCGCTCTCACAGAACCGTTAACAGAGTCGGGCAATTTGTGACTTTCACAAAAGAAGGACACTCAGAGATAAAGTTGTATAGGTTACGGCCATCCTCACTTTTTTAAATGGATACGGAACATGAGTAGGCTACTACCAAAAGGTATACAATCACATAGAAGCAGCAAAGAGGAAATTTATGAGCTGCGTCATAGGATGTTTAAGATACGACAGAATTACAAATAATATAAAAAGATAAGAACTGAATCTGATATTCCTACTACTGTATCTATTTATCCATGGTTGGCAGATAGTAAACTTCAAGGGGTTGGCATATAGGTAGATTAACTTGACAGGTTATACTGTCTCTTCTGGAACGAAGAAGAAGAAAAAGAATAATTTGACATTGCTTTGTAAATAAGGTTACAGTGTGTAACGGCCGATGGTGATGTTTAAGTCGCTGAAACCTGTATAAACATTAATGATGATATAATGGTACTGTCAGCAAAAGTACTGCTTTAGACTGAACTCTGTGTACCTGAATGTGAACTAGAGAGAGAGCGTAGACACGCGCACACGAAAACACGGGCAGTGGTGTAAACAAACCAACTACTACTGAGAAATACCGATTCACATTGCATTATCAAAACGCCTCAACGCTCACTTTACTTTTATATAAAACAATACGTTTCTACGAGATTCCCGAAAACTCTTAATTTGCACGCATCATTACAATTTCTGTTTTTTCAATTAACAGTTTCCTTTTACTTCTACATTTCTTCTACTCGAATCCCACACTTTTAAACACTCGCATTAATGATTTAGCGCCCCATGGGAAATGGATTCTCTCTTTCACCATAGGTAGGAGTTTTTAGCAGTGAGCACAACATTTTGATTTTTATTAAAATCACGATCAATATTTCTTACTACACACTTACCGAAATCGTCAAGAAAAAGTTTCCTTTTCTCACATGTTTTAAGTTTTTCCCCGGTGTGGAGAGTTTTCCTTCTGGACTGCCTTTCATTTGCTTTCACAAGTATTTATCGATGGCTTCCGATTTTTTACAGTAATACGCAGCTTGTTTTGTTCCTTCATACAGTGGGTACGCCAGTGAGTTTCATTGTTTTCCTTCATCAGATTTCTCAATTATATTACTAATTACTTCACGATCTTCACTGTGAACAACGAAACTTCATTTCTTTTCTTTCGATGACTCTTGAAGAGATATTATTGATAGACAGTTACAAATAAACAGGATAAACACAAATTACAAATGAACAGGATAGTTCACTCACTAACTGAAAGTAACTAAAAGTACGCTAATCCTACACGCAGTTCACAAATTCGTATTGTTAATATTACTATAACAGAACTACTTGAAAAGTACTAAGCTGTAAACACAATGCCAATAATCCGTAGTCTTCTAACGCACTTAATACCGCAACGGTGAAGACCAGACTGCAGTAAAATTGCAGAGTAATGTCAGATTCCTTTGTGAGTGGATGCCGGTCTGACTGTGCACAGGGCACGGCAGCTGTCATGAATCATTGGCCTTGACAAACTAACGCTCTAACACAAACACACTCATTCATACTTTATCCCCTACATCAGAGACACAGAGTTCAGTCTCATGCTTATACTTTCCTGTTTGCAAAATATTAAAAGGGTTAATATGCAATGGCGAGGCATCTGGCCATAGGGACATTTCACGATAACTATTCGTGGTATCTGGCCATCGGGAAATGTATGCAAGGATAAATATTAGAGTATTTACATTCGAAAGCAAAATATATTCAAAAGTCTTCGTAAACTGAGTGAAGTAAGCTTATATCACAACGAAACACTATTCGCTAAAATCACCATTACACCAGTCTAACATCACACAGCGAGTCCAGTCATGGCTAGTTTCTGCGAATCTCGGGGAGGTTTGGTCGCTCTCGTTCGTTTTCGGAGCACACGTTTCGTGATGAAATATTTACAGATTGTACGATCTGTGCAAAAAACAATTTATTGTTTAAGTAACGAGTATTTCAAGTTACGATCAATCGACGTCGTGTTCTACAACTGAAGGTGAAGCTTTTTAGTTCGAGGAAAAAACGTGAATTATTAAGAAACGACAGAATTACAAATAGCCCTAATATAAAAAGACAAGAAGTAAATCTGATATACTCTAAGGACGTAATTATTAAATATTAATATTATATTAGGCCTTGCCTAAATTAGTAGAGCCTAACTTCCAATTTACAGAAGAAAATAAATTAGAATCTTTTTATTAATCAGTATTTCATGGAGTACGTATTAGTTCGTCAGTTTCTGTAATTAAAGTAAAACGAATCAGACTCAAATATGGTTATCAGCTCAACTCAATTCCCACACCGTGATATCCATAAGGGAACGTGGGTAGCCCCAGATGGGAAAACAGTCAACCAGATAGATCATGTGATCATAGATAAAAGAGCAGCTGCAAGTATCATTGATGTCAAAACCCGGTTCTGATCACTATATGGTGCAGATAAAGTTTAGATGCAGGGTGGCCGTATATAGGAAGGACAGACTCAGAAGACAGGAAAAGTTTAACACAGCGAGTTTAAAGGACCCAGAAAAGGTACAGGATTATGCTGGGAAAGTGAGGAATAAATTGAACGGGTCAGTCGCAGGAACAGTGGAAGAGAAATGGCAGAGCCTTAAGTGCGCACTCCTGGAAACCGCCAGAGAGGTGCTAGGAATAGAGGAGAGACGGAGGCAGGAGGACTGGTTTGAAGAGGAATGCAGGGAGAGTATTGCACGGAGGAATGAGGCTCACAGGAAGTATTCTCAGTGTAGGACTAGAGAAAGGAAGCAAGAATATGAAGAGAATAGAAGACTGGCAAATAAAGTATGTAGAAAAAAGGAAAGAACTTTTTAAAATGGGCTGCTTCTCAAAATGGAGCAGGACTTTGCAGATGGAAGAATAAGGAATGCTTATAAATATCTTAAGAATCTCAGGGAAGGTTATAAACCATCTACAACACTATGTAGAGACAGAGAGAATAGAATTGTCAGTGATCCAGAGAAAATTAAAACTATCTGGCGAGAGTACTTCGATGGCCTCCTTGGTGGTATGCTACAGGGAGGAGAAATTGTTGCTCACACTCCGCGGAATGCAAACATTGGGGAGATGGAATCTGACCCACCATCAATTCAGGAAATAGAAGAAGCTATTAGTGCCCTCAGGAACAACAAGGCACCAGGTACAGACTTAATTCCTGCAGAACTGCTTAATGCTGGAGGTACTGATGTGGCAGTCGCACTGCACTCCTTAATCGTGGACATATGGCAAACGGAACGAATCCCCATGGAATGGAATAAGTGCATTAGATGCCCAATTTATAAAAAAGGCGACAAACTTCAATGTAGAAATTACAGAGGCATTTCGTTGCTGTGCACCTCCTACAAGGTTTTTGCGTACATCTTGAACCAAAGGTTGAGACCCCTAACAGAAAATATAATACGGGAATACCAAGCTGGAGTCCGACCTGGAAGGTCTACAATCGACCAACTCTTCTCGGTAAAACAGATACTAAGATGCGGATGGGAACGTGATATTGATGTGTACCAGATCTTTGTGGACTTCAGGCAAGCGTATGACTCTATTAATAGAGACAAACTCTACACCATAATGCATGAATTTGGAATACCATGCAAGCTGGTAAGATTAACGCAAGGGACTATGCAGTAGACTGAAGCCCAAGTAAAGGTGGATAGCCAACTAACTGAACCCATAAATATTACACGAGGACTAAAGCAAGGAGATGGGTTAGCCCCAACACTATTTAATATTGCATTGGAATATGTAATTAGAGGCTTATCAATAAATAGCTCCAATCTGTTAACAAATAAAACTGTACAGATAGCCGCATATGCAGATGACATTAACGCCATGTCAAGACGGATCACGGCAGCTAAAGAAATATTTATAGAGCTTAAAAACAAAGCCAAGGAAGTTGGGCTAGCCATAAATACGGATAAAACAAAAATGTTTATCCAAACAAGAAGGGACCAGGTTCATAACAACATCGAGATAGAGAAGGACACAATTGAAGTGGTGGACAATTTCACGTATCTCGGAGTGAATCTAGCAAAGACTGGATCAGAGGAGCCGGAGATCCAAAGACGGACCACCATGGCTAACAAGGCGTACTTCGCATTGCTGTCATCATTTAGGTCTGGGGATGTGCACAGGGAAACAAAAATGAAAATATATAGGACTGTCATCAGACCGGTGTTATGCTACGGGTGTGAGGCATGGACAATCACATAGAAAACAGTCGACAGAGTAGACACCTTTGAAAGGAAAATCCTCAGACGCATTATAGGCCCAATACAAGAAAATGGCTCATGGAGACTGAGATACAACAACGAACTGTATCAAATATATAAAGAGATACCAGTCTCAAAATTTATAAGAATTCAAAGATTGCGTTGGGCCGGACATGTTATGAGAATGGAGGATGGCAGGAACCCTAAGAGGGCTTTGCTGGGTACATGGGAGGGAACGAGACCTACAGGTAGACCGAGGAAGAGGTGGGAAGATGGCGTTACAGAGGACGCGAGAGACATGGGGATAAGAAACTGGAGGAGGGTTGCAGTGGATAGAATGGGTTGGAGGCGGAGATTGGTGGAGGCCAGGGCCCGATTTGGGCTGTAGCGCCATAGGAGAGAGAGGGAATCAGACTCAGTTGAATATTACATATTCTGATTTCAATTCTATTATGCTCCGCAAAAAAATTGCATACTAAAACATGTAAGTTGTGTTTTCTATTTAATGTTAAACAATCAGTCTACATAATAATAAAATTTAAGTACATTTTGAGCACTTTCGTTAAAACGAGCGACGAGGACAAAAATGACACCCCTCGCCTTTTATTAATTATGTTAAAACAAATTGCCAAATGATTGGTTGCTTGATTTGCTAATTCTTCAACTTTGTTCTTTAAGATTAATCCTGCTCTTTTACAACTAGTAACCAATTCTTTAATTACACTTTTCAATAATTTCTTAATTTAAACACAAATATCAGTGGTTGTGATGCAACTAATAAATTAAAGTCGAATTTCTCTAATCCGTGTTCGTTTTTTACTTGACAGTTATTCATTTTCAAAATTAAATTTCTACAACTCTTCTTCGAACGTTTTCTGTGTAAATTAGCAATTTAGTAATGTCATTGTACGGTAAACATAAAAATTATATTTTCGGCTAAATTTTGCACTTCTTAGCAATTTTCTTGACTACAAACGACACATCTGTATAACGCTGTTTTTTGAATGTTTCAGTTGAAATTAAATTGGAAGCCACTACTTTTGTATCATTATTATATTTTCCAGAAATTTTTGTATGGTATTATTTTCCTTCAGGATAGAAATATAGACAAATTGTTTGTGGCTGTAACTTGTGAACAAAACAAATCTGGACTCTATATTATATAACATTTTTTTCTTATTTTTAGCTACAGCGCACCGAACGAAATAGTGTCCTTTTTTCTTGGAACTCGCTGTACACCGGAATTTTATAATCTAAAAATCTAAACCTAAAACAGACTGGTAAGTGAGAACGGTACGTAATTCATTAGTGTACAGCGTTTTACTGCATACAAAGTCTGTTATGAAATCTACTGAGAAATGCTCGTAGACAGTGAATGATATAATCAGTCAACTAAGGCACGGGTCGCGTTTACTGGTGGTTCAGTTTGACCATAGGTGTGTCGTTTGTTTGTTATTATAAAGGCGTTGAATGATAATTGAAAACTGTATGAAATACGTGATGGCAATACGTACAATCGCGTTACTTTACGGTGGCCGCTCCATAGCTGTGCGAAAAGTTGTGGCAGTGGGGAGACCCAGTGTGCTCAGTTGTAACACTTCATTTCAAAAACGTCCGTCTTACTGTTGTAACAGCGGATGCCCTTAACTATTTAATTATTACAACTCGGGTTTTACACATTGTTGACATTTCCGGATTTCATTCAACTAACTACTATTTATAATTTTACTCAGTATTACTCGAAATTGTATCAAATATGTATTTGTAATACCACAACAATGTTATTTATTACATAATGTAAATAATAAATAATTACTAGTGTAAAGCAAGCAAGTGGAATACTAATAAAAGATATAGAGAAATATAAATCTAAAATGACCAGAAATATGCTTTATGCAAGTGTTGCTAAAATATTATCTAAACGAAAAAGTGGGTAAAATATATGTTACCATGCATAAAAATATGCATACTTTATATAAAATATCACATAAAATCGAGCCCATTAATTTTTCTTGCATTTAATACCATTATTAATACAAAATTTAAAATTAATATGTAAGTAATGAATGTAAGTAACTTACCGACTTATAAAGAAGTATATACAAAGTCTGAATGAACTGGGAATTCAGTATCGTTCTCCAAGTCCGGCGATGTTTCTCTGTCCAAAATTGCTTCAACACCGGAGATACAGCTGCCATCACTGAAGAAGATTCAGCGCTTGATAGATTATCGCCGTCGTCATCATCATCATCTTCGCCTACGTTAATTACAATCCTATCTTGCATTTCATCTATTAATCCTTCTCTTTCCAAATATTCGTCTTCAATTTTAATTACATGTTCACAAACTGATGTCCATTGTTGTTTTTCTATTGATTGGCATGCTTGCCTAGTTAAATCTATTACGTTTTTATTATCAAAAGTGGTGTTGTTTTTTGCAACAGAGTGTTTAAGTTGAGCCCAAATAAGTTCTATCGGGTTTAGGTCCGGATGATACGGAGGTAGACGAATAACAGTGTGGCCGTGATTTCCTAAAATACTATCTATTTTATAGGGTGTCTCTAGCGGTTTATTTATTTTTACTAACTTATATAGCTTATAATGTAAATAATAAATAATTACTAGTGTAAAGCAAGCAAGTGGAATACTAATAAAAGAAATAGAGAAATATAAATCTAAAATGACCAGAAATATGCTTTATGCAAGTGTTGCTAAAATATTATCTAAACGAAAAAGTGGGTAAAATATATGTTACCATGCATAAAAATATGCATACTTTATATAAAATATCACATAAAATCGAGCCCATTAATTTTTCTTGCATTTAATACCATTATTAATACAAAATTTAAAATTAATATGTAAGTAATGAATGTAAGTAACTTACCGACTTATAAAGAAGTATATACAAAGTCTGAATGAACTGGGAATTCAGTATCGTTCTCCAAGTCCGGCGATGTTTCTCTGTCCAAAATTGCTTCAACACCGGAGATACAGCTGCCATCACTGAAGAAGATTCAGCGCTTGATAGATTATCGCCGTCGTCATCATCATCATCTTCGCCTACGTTAATTACAATCCTATCTTGCATTTCATCTATTAATCCTTCTCTTTCCAAATATTCGTCTTCAATTTTAATTACATGTTCACAAACTGATGTCCATTGTTGTTTTTCTATTGATTGGCATGCTTGCCTAGTTAAATCTATTACGTTTTTATTATCAAAAGTGGTGTTGTTTTTTGCAACAGAGTGTTTAAGTTGAGCCCAAATAAGTTCTATCGGGTTTAGGTCCGGATGATACGGAGGTAGACGAATAACAGTGTGGCCGTGATTTCCTAAAATACTATCTATTTTATAGGGTGTCTCTAGCGGTTTATTCATTTTTACTAACTTATATAGCTTATAATGTAAATAATAAATAATTACTAGTGTAAAGCAAGCAAGTGGAATACTAATAAAAGAAATAGAGAAATATAAATCTAAAATGACCAGAAATATGCTTTATGCAAGTGTTGCTAAAATATTATCTAAACGAAAAAGTGGGTAAAATATATGTTACCATGCATAAAAATATGCATACTTTATATAAAATATCACATAAAATCGAGCCCATTAATTTTTCTTGCATTTAATACCATTATTAATACAAAATTTAAAATTAATATGTAAGTAATGAATGTAAGTAACTTACCGACTTATAAAGAAGTATATACAAAGTCTGAATGAACTGGGAATTCAGTATCGTTCTCCAAGTCCGGCGATGTTTCTCTGTCCAAAATTGCTTCAACACCGGAGATACAGCTGCCATCACTGAAGAAGATTCAGCGCTTGATAGATTATCGCCGTCGTCATCATCATCATCTTCGCCTACGTTAATTACAATCCTATCTTGCATTTCATCTACTAATCCTTCTCTTTCCAAATATTCGTCTTCAATTTTAATTACATGTTCACAAACTGATGTCCATTGTTGTTTTTCTATTGATTGGCATGCTTGCCTAGTTAAATCTATTACGTTTTTATTATCAAAAGTGGTGTTGTTTTTTGCAACAGAGTGTTTAAGTTGAGCCCAAATAAGTTCTATCGGGTTTAGGTCCGGATGATACGGAGGTAGACGAATAACAGTGTGGCCGTGATTTCCTAAAATACTATCTATTTTATAGGGTGTCTCTAGCGGTTTATTCATTTTTACTAACTTATATAGCTTATAATGTAAATAATAAATAATTACTAGTGTAAAGCAAGCAAGTGGAATACTAATAAAAGAAATAGAGAAATATAAATCTAAAATGACCAGAAATATGCTTTATGCAAGTGTTGCTAAAATATTATCTAAACGAAAAAGTGGGTAAAATATATGTTACCATGCATAAAAATATGCATACTTTATATAAAATATCACATAAAATCGAGCCCATTAATTTTTCTTGCATTTAATACCATTATTAATACAAAATTTAAAATTAATATGTAAGTAATGAATGTAAGTAACTTACCGACTTATAAAGAAGTATATACAAAGTCTGAATGAACTGGGAATTCAGTATCGTTCTCCAAGTCCGGCGATGTTTCTCTGTCCAAAATTGCTTCAACACCGGAGATACAGCTGCCATCACTGAAGAAGATTCAGCGCTTGATAGATTATCGCCGTCGTCATCATCATCATCTTCGCCTACGTTAATTACAATCCTATCTTGCATTTCATCTATTAATCCTTCTCTTTCCAAATATTCGTCTTCAATTTTAATTACATGTTCACAAACTGATGTCCATTGTTGTTTTTCTATTGATTGGCATGCTTGCCTAGTTAAATCTATTACGTTTTTATTATCAAAAGTGGTGTTGTTTTTTGCAACAGAGTGTTTAAGTTGAGCCCAAATAAGTTCTATCGGGTTTAGGTCCGGATGATACGGAGGTAGACGAATAACAGTGTGGCCGTGATTTCCTAAAATACTATCTATTTTATAGGGTGTTTCTAGCGGTTTATTCATTTTTACTAACTTATATAGCTTTGGTTTAAACATATTAGGTGTAAAAGGAATGTTTTTATTAGATAACCACTGCATTAACTCAATTTTGGAAGAATTTGATGTGGGACATTTTTCAGTTTGGTAATTGTGGTATGGTGCATTATCTAATACTAACAATGAGTTTTTTGGTAATCCCGGAATTAGCTTTTCAACTACCCATTTCTCGAAATTTGTCCTATTCATATCCCCATGATAATCACCTGTTTTCTGTCCCGATTTAAAAACCAATAAGGCACCATCGATGAACCCTTGATCTGTACCCGCGTGAACTATTATGAATCTGTCTCCTTTATTTAACGGTACACTCGCTCCTTCACCACTTACGTTGTACCACGACTTCTTTACTGCATGAGACGTGTGTATATATGTCTCATCTGTGTAAACGATTGGCCGATTTTCTGTCCTGAATTGTTTTATTTTACTAAGGTATTCTATTCTTTTTGCCCTTATCTCTTGATGTTCATTTAATACACTTCTATTATTTCTAGTCTTCTTCCAATTAAACCCTAAATTTATAATGACTTTCCTTAAACATGATAAGCTACCATGAAGCTTATCATTTTGACACTAGACTTAAGAAGTTCATGAAGTTTTCGTAGCGTATGTTTTTTGTGTTGTCGTAAAATTGTAAATTGTTCTTATTGAAAATTTATCATAATCATCAATATTAGATTTTGTTGACCTCCTCTTTCTTTCTTTACGAGGTGTTGTAAAGTGTGGTGACTGTCCATTTTCTATTGTTATCCCCTCACTTTTAATACGGCGGATCGTTCTTTCAGAAACTCCTGTTGCTGACGCTATTCGTTTTTGAACCTTTCTTAGTGGAATACTAATTCCATTTCTTTCACTTTACATACATTTACACACATTAGAAATAACTTCCCGAGCTTGGCTATGCACAATCTTTTTACCTAACTTCGATGATTCATCGATGCATCCATAATTTCAGGTCGCCAATCTTACAGAAACAAATGCGAGCAATTTAAATACTGTGGGTTCATGTTGGAACATTTTGTATTATGCAGTACACTACTTTCACAGGTTTTAGCTAATTGTTTCTGGTAGCGAGAGAATTCAAATGAAAGCAGCACACGACGTTGGTTCATGAATTAGCATATTTGGTGGAAACTGAAGTCGTGTATATGACTCAGCAAGACAAGGAAACACTTGATACGACACGTTATCTAACGTCTGATGTATGATGTAAAGACAAATCGTTATCTATATTATACCAATTTACTTTGTTTTGTGCACACTGTACGCTCTAATTTAGTTTTTCGTTATTTACTTTGCATACGCTTTATCTCGAACGATGCGTATAATATTTAACGACTTGCACACTTCTACGTGGAAAATTACTTTAAGTGAAAACACGCACACACACGCGCGCGCGCACACACACAAATACAAAGTTTCTATTTATGTTTCTACTCACGTAAAGCCAAATACAGATCCGATAAAATGTATTGTTGAAAGAGTCTTAAGTTTTCTTAGGAATTACTTCTATGAATAAAATTCTTAAGTATTCACGTTGTCAAATACGATTTATTTTTAAGAAATCCATCTACAGGCTATCGTTTTTAAATTCAGCTTGAGATAAAAGACAGATTTAACTATTTGTATGTACAGCCGTATTTGATGATTTTTATAAATAATTGTTATTGATTCACTTACAAACCTCTAATGATGCTGATATTTTTCAGTGAAACGTGCGTCAGGTGTTGAAACGTCAAAAACGCATACACTACTTGCAGAAGAAAGTACATTGAATATTATCACAATATTATTAATAATTGTACAGTAAAATTTTAGTTACTTCTACTTAACCAACTCTGAAGCCCTCGTTACAGTAGAGCTTCCGCCTACTTACAAGCCTGAAAGGGTTTTTGGGTCAAATGTAAGCCAGACTACATAATTCCAGCTGCATGGTACGTGAGTAAAGATATACGCCTTCACCAGCTTCAACAAACCAAAATAGTTTAAACTTGAAGATGAAACCTTTCCATAAATCGTCACGCTTTTTTCTTATTATATGTTTTTTTAGATTATAGTAGCCTGAACAAAGTTGCTAAAAGCAAATTATCCAGGCTTGAAGATGAAGCCTTTCCATAAATCATCATCAACATTTTTCTTCTTGTTGTCGTTTTTTAACTACAATAACCTGAACAAAGTTAGTAAACACAAACGTTTCAATAAATCGTTTTTCATTTTATTTCTCTTGTTGTGTATCAAACAGTCTGAGCAAGGTAATCCCAATGCAAAATCATCCAGACATGAAGACGAAACATTTTCAATAAAATCTTATCATTTCCTTTTTCCTTTTCTTCCCAGATATTATAATCCAGGAAAGGTAATCCTTGGGCAAGGTAACTCAAGGCAAAATACATAAGACATAAAGAGGAGACATTTTTTAATAGATCGTATTTTATTTTATTTTCCTTCTTGCTTGCGTAAGTTTCAGATGACACTTGGCGTCCAATGGTACACGGTATAATGGTGATTCTTCCATGACAACTTTATTTTTAAGAAAGCCGTTCTTGAAACATACTTATTACACTATAAGTAATATTACTTTCAGTTATTCTCTCATGTACATTAACAAATTATATTTTTCCTTGTTTTTTGTTCGTTCCTATTTATTTCAATTAACAGTCCTGTAGTGTCCAATGAAAAATTGCTACCTTGCATTTTGCTGCCTTCATTATATGTACCAGTCCCATAAATAAGTTGGCCGTCAGTAAAAATTTATTCGAATTTTCTAGTTTTCCTTCTTAGGTATTTTGGACATCTGCTGATTCCACGCACGTCGGCAAATTTACTTAGTTTGTTTTCTTCATCTTTGTTACATCTGTGATTTACATCAGGGTCAAAAAACTGTTTTGTTTCAGTTTTTTTACTAGGTATGTTCCTAATTCAGATCATTGGTTTTTCAAGGTCTTATAAGGTAGCTCTGCATCTTGTTTGGAGTCGTTTGCTTTATAACGTGTATTTCCCTCTGATGACGATAAGTAGAACAGTTAATGATTGTGACCTGACTCACATGACTTCAAATGTCACAGACCGATTAAACAAGGAATTACAGAAGTAATTTGCGAAGTGCACTGCGGAGTGTCCTGTGTTATTATATTGCTTATATTAATTATACAGGGTTAATCACACAAATTTATATGGTTCTGTACCGGTAATGAATGACTGTATATTAACACGCAACAAAAGAATTATGCAGGGTCATTGACATACATAGGTTCACATACTAGAAAAATTATAAAATGTTTTAATAAATATGGAGTAGATATAGCTATTAAAAAATGTGAAACGGTATTTGATAAGATAAGGAATAAGAATATAGAAAAAATTCCAGTATTACAGAAAAGCGGAATTTATAAATTAAAATGTAAAGACTGCAACAAAGTGTACCTAGGTGAGACAGGACGAAAATTCGTATGCAGGTTGTCTGACCACAAACGTGGAGAAGGTAATAGAACAACCAATTCATTATATGCAAGACATTTCATAGAAGACAACCATAAGTTTGTTAATCCTTTGGAAGAATACGGAATTGTAAAAGTAGTAAATAACACAGTTGAAAGGAAGCTTAGAGAGGAGTTAGAAATATTAAAAGAAAGAGAAAAAGGGTTAGACAATTTAATTAATATTAAAATTAAATTTGATAATGAAGAAATATTTTATAACATGATTAAGAAGTAAATGATAGAGGACAGATAGATAAGATTAAGAATTATTTGCATAGTACTAATTGGATGGTTAAAATAAGGGTGGGTGACTGACCCATGTGTGTGGAGAGGAAGTAGGGTAAGTTTAAAAGGACACACACACACACACACACACACACACACACACACACACACACTGAAACACAAGGAATTTGCTAGAAAAATATGTAACTGTACAGATGGTGTGCGACAGGGTTTAGGGGGTGGGGAAGGGTCATTTATATTATAGCTTGTTGTGTGTGAGCAGGGTGGGGGAGAGGGGTGAAGGGTTTGTTTTAAAATAATTTCTGCCTATTCCGATCTGACGATGGGCTGTGAGGCTTGAAAGCGCTAATCGGGATAATTTTTATATAGTGGTGTGCAACTGTGATCATTCTGATTGTAGACGATTGTCTCGGGACTGTCTATCTGTTCTCATCTGCTACTGTCAACGTGGTCGTCCTAGAGTTGTCACCTTCCTTTGATCCAATCCGCTATTTTTATTTTGCACAAGTCTCGAATGTTCACGTCCGTTACTCTGTCTTGTCGTGTTTTGGCTAATTATTCTACTTAACGTCCTTTATCTGTGTTCGTCTTCTAGTTGTTGCAGTGTCTTGTCTTGCTTATGCTCCACACATCCGTCAATATACAGTATGTCGCATTGTACTTTAAGGGTCTGCACGCTAAATTCAAAATTCCATTGTCGATACTAGCGCACTCATAGGAGCGGAAGCAGGAGGAATTACTTGATAACTATCCGGTAGGTAACGTACGAAAGTTTGTAAATGCTGCAAGTCGTACTAATTACTACGACACAAAAAATAGTCCCCCCGCCGCCTACACGCGGCTTCGCGCCAGACCAGACCACTCACGCACGTACCTATACACTCACCATTGTATCAATAGCAGTTGTTACATAATGTGTACGCACACACTCCCTACGCACAGCAGGTCATTTGTAAAATATGACTACTGACAGTACAGTCTAACATAATCGTGTCAGTATAGCCAAAATAACAAGTAATTTGTGTAATTGTATTTAAAAATGTATAAACAAAATAATTTATGTCTTCTATATACTATCATCTGTGGGCCTATAATAAATGAATTCCTAACACTTAGTACGAATAAATAAATTCGTAGCATACGCCATAGTACTTACTATATCCATTTACATTTGGAGTTTCAAATCTAAATATTTATTGTCGTTGATAAACTCCAACCGTCGCACACCAAAAAAAAAAAATTATCCAAGTTATCCGTATCCCACATTAGACTGCTACAAATTATACGATAAACGCAAGTACAGTACTTATTGTTCTGTTCGTTCAATAAACAGGCCTTATCCACAAAGCAGATTCATTTGTAAAGCGGAATTTTTTGGTCATTAGGCCTATAACTTCTCAGAAGTCATATGTGATAAATTAGTAAATACGTACTGATTAGAGAAATGTGAATTCGCTAATGTCTTACTGATTGATTCTATATTGGTGATAATAAATCAACTGTTGGCATAGACGAATCCATTTTTTTCACGGTGTAAATCATGTCGGGAGACTGTTCCCTCAATTATAGGTGTTTAGAGCGATCAATCCAAAACACTGTTGTATTGCCAATTGAACGGGGGATACAAACAGTGAAAAACTGTAACCTAGTCCGAAGATTATGTCGGATTGTTGGGAAGTTTATGGTGCTGTACATTTTGTGCGTGAAACGTCAATAATTCTGTGAATTTCGAACGTCCTGTGTCGAGTATTCACAACAATACGACAAAGTTTATAATCAAAAGCTAAAGTGAGAAACGAGAATTTGATGCTGAGAGGCGCTCAACACATATTCTATTTGTGCGAATTTGGCTATTCCAACAATAACAGTCAGTAAACATGTCATATTCATTATCACTAAATAAATCAATGTGGTCAACAGTAAAAAGCATCCGTTTACAAATGCGATCGCTTTCTGTATAAGGCCCCAATACATTTCATCTCCAAAAAATTAAAATATTTTTAGTGAAAGGAAGAAACATAAATTTAACACCAGTTTGCTACACTCAAAATATTTTATTTTTAAAGTATGGTTTAGCAGTGTTTACTGAGTGTCAAACAAGGTTATTTAATCTTGATATTATAAATAAATCCCATAAAAATAATTATATGTATCATAAATAATTATCATAATTTAATAAAGAAAAGTACATAAATTAATATTTACGTTAACAAACAGAATCTTCCCTTTTCCTCTTTGCAGTTTATCTTGCTTGTCTTGCCTTCTTTGCCACTGCAGTAACCATACGCTGAGCTTTTCGAAGTCAGATAAAATCAAATGATTTCATGGTTTCACAGAAGATCTTCCCTACTAACATTGCCAGCTCCTTAAATACTTGACTTCTTACTATATTCCCTTTGTTAAACGTGTTAGCAGCATCGTAAACTCCTAAGTGAAGAGTGTTTATGCCTACAAACACTGTTTTTGGCAGGCAAGACCAAATTATTTGATTTGGTCAAATGGGATTCATTGGGATTCTGGGATTTTCCATGTAGGCATTTTTTTAGCAGTTCAGGTTCACTAAGGTTTTTGAAAATGGGTTTTATTTTCTCCATTACAACTAAAGGAAAGTGAAAATGCATAGAATGGTCGTACTCTGTGTTTGAAGCTACAGATTTTTGAAATTTACACCAACTATAACTTCCTTTTGGACAAAGTCCATGATTTGGAGTGGCATTACATGAAAGCAGATGGAAGTATTCTGGCCACACTGCTGTCTTCATTTCTTTCAAACTATTTGTGTTTCTACGTATTGCTAACCCACAGTACTTTTGTATAGATAGGCTAAATAAAATAGCTGCATCGGTTAGTCTGTTTCGACCGCCCAATGTTTTTCCATTGCTTAGTTTCTTTTTACCCTATTTCAGTTTCATTGTCCATAGGCAAGTGCCCATTCGTTTTTGCACATTCAAGTTTTCACACATTGCAATCTTCACCATATACTTACAAACAATACCATTGGCTTTCAACAATACTTACAAAACCTTTAGAGTCCCCATCACCGAGATATTCAATGTATCGAACATTGTAAGTTGCCAGGGACCGTTCAAAGATTTGCCAAGCCCCAGATAGTATCATGCCACCACTTACTCCTTGATAATTTGCAGAGCACTTATTATCAGTGAACTTGAACTTGCCTTTACAACGACAGTGCTTGGACAGTACAGCTACATCTATTACTTTACCACTATAAACATTTGTGGCTGTGATGACTCCATTCAAAGATGTGTGGCCACGCTTTTGCCACGTTCCATCTATGGTGACACTCAAGTCTCTGTTCCCTTCATTTAATGTTACTGCTTCTTCACAATACTGAAAATCACAGCATACTTTTCCTAGATGAACTAAACAATATCTGTTCTCTAAACAACAATAGCCTACATGTGTATGACAACATCTTCTGCTTTCACAGGTGTGCCAACAATTGAAAGTAAAATTACAAAACAAAAACAAGGCTATGTGTAGGCCTATAATAATATAAAATAATATAGTAATATACAAACTGATTACCGTAGAAACGAAAGTAGTGTAAATATATTTGTTTTTAATTAATTAAATACTTCTAGTTATCCGATTTCAATAATTTTGTTACCAAAGTAATCAGGAAATATCACAGAATAATAAAATTAAAAAAACACAATATTCAATTAATTTTAATTTTTAACAAAATTTTTGTAATTACGCGTTATATCAAAAAGTTATTATTTCAGAAACTTCAACTTTGATGAAAAAATTTCAACATCCCCTTTCTCTATTAGTTTCATTTTGTTTAACTTTTTAGTTTAAGAATAAAATCAACATTCTAAAAATTCACACAAATTTGTAGTACAAACAACAATCGTTACTGAAATTGTTCAAAATTCATAGGAGTAAGGCTTCATTGGTGTAAGATGTTGTAAGTAACTATCAGAGTGAATGTGCCTTTGAGAACACCTAACACAAACATTATATAGGCTACCAATAGACAAGATATACAGAGAAACTTGGTGAAGTTATGGCTTTAGGTTCTTTAAGAAACGCAAATTATGGCATTAGGTTCCTTTAAAATCGCCTTGCTATCCAGTGGTGATCTTATAATTAGGTTTAGTTAATTTGATAGCAGATTACTCGGTGTTCCAATTAAAGGTTCACTCAGTGGAAGATTTCTGCCAGGCGCGTGAGTAAACCATTTCGACACGTATTATGAATTTCCGGATTCTCCAGAACTCTCGCTTTTTTCTATCATCCCCTACCTCTTTTTAAGAAAAGTGGTTAGAGTATACACAGGAATATGAATTGCTTCCGCGATGTCAGCTTTATTTTGTACCCTTTTCTACCACACTGAGTACCTCGAACTTTTACACCAAAAATTTCTTTTGTTTAGATACAGGCATATCATAAAAATTTAAAAACCCATTGACTTTACTTGTGGATGAAACAAAGTTTTATATAACAACAACCCAAAACACTAGTTTGTATTTATATTTTGGAAAACCATAAATATTTAAATGACAAACGTAGACATTTTGCGTATTAGGTATGAACTTGAAAAAATAACTGTAGGCCTACAGTGACCAACTGTGGAGGGAGTTGAGTGTCACCACAGTGTGGAGGACTTTTGTATTCCAGGACTCTGTCAAATAGGTGTAGAGAGAGATATTTTTGTCTAGACAGGCAGAAGAAACACCCATAAGAAATTAATTACAAACGTACTACTTTAAATATATTGCAAAAATACATATATTTGCATATTTCCCCAGGGCGGTATGTTTAATATGTAATTAGCATAGAAAATATAAGACGAACAATTTTATACATTTTTGTGCGTGAAAATGCAGGAGTTGTCCTGTCGAGAGTAACACCTGCTGTGCCAGTGTAAGATACGGCGTGTGTGTGTGACCAGCTGTGACACGATAATGGGGTGACACGTACGAATTGTTTGTTCCAATTATTAAGGTTAAGGTTAATTATTTAAACCTGTTAACGAAGACCTACGCCAATTATAAAGACATCATTACGTAAAGAAGTTTTGATGAATATGTGATGTAAAATTTATTGGCAAATGTGCAATATTAACGACGCTATTTAATTAATATTAATTACTAATGTAATTAAAGAGTAATTAATATTTGTGGTATATGTGAGTGACCAGAGAAAAATTACGCAAACAATGAGATCGCTCATGTGACGAGTATGTTCATAAGTTCGCGATAATTAACCAAAAAGTGAGTGTAATAAAAAGGACGCTCTGGAGCGAACTGACCATCTCTAACCTGTCGAAAGCAGGACTGTTCCTGTCAAATCGCCACCAGTATAAATACCACTGGCAATTTTGGGCGATCACACACTCAGACTCACGAAATCTACAGACGACGTTACGCTGCCCGATTGCAGATCGACCAGGACACACACACTGTACCACACTCACACCAAGAGGAACGCTGGAGCATCACTAACAGCAACAACCCATAGAGACAACAAACACCGCATCAGCATAGTCATCATCATCATCATACTGTCAGGATTCTGGACACACACACACACACACGCAACGGTAACGGCGATATACGCAGGTGATACAAAAACAATTATACAGGGTCCGGCAGAGAAACCTGACGGTTTTCTAAGTGAAATTATGACCAGAATAAATAGTTTATAAACAAAATTTTATTTTAGAATTAAAGTACATCTCAAAGCATTTTACTTACATTAATTACTTTTTGAAAATCACATTCTTTAGATGGTGTCCCTCATTTTCAACACATTCTTCGAGCCGTAACGGTAAACCGTGCATTACGCGCCGCAGAACTTCCGGAGAGATTGCCGCCACTTCTGTCCGAATATTCCGCTTCAAATCCACGATTGTCCTTGGTCGGTTCTGGTACACCCTATTCTTGAGATACCCCACAGAAAGTAATCGCAAGCGTTGAGGTCGGGCGATCTTGGAGGCTTCTGAACATCCCCTCGGTGTGAGATCACTCGGGCTCCAAACATCTCTCTCAATTTATTCAGGGAAGCCCTTGCAGTGTGAGCAGTTGCCCCATCCTGCTGGAACCATGTGGTTTCCAATGCAATACCATGTTGCCTTAACTCAGGTGCGAGAAATGTTGTAAGCATGTGAACGTAACGTTGTGAATTTACAGTCACTGAATTCCCCTCTTCGTCTTCAAAGAAGTAGGGGCCAATTATCCTGGAAGACGTTAACACACACCACACAACAACCTTCTCACTGTGTAACGGTCGTTCAAACAGTTCTTGAGGATTCTGGGATGCCCAGTACCGGCAGTTCTGCGTATTGACATAACCACACAGATGGAAATTGGCCTCATCGGTCATGAGCAGATTGTTTAACACTTGGTTATTCACAATATTCACAAGTCCATAGCAACAATGCATGCGAATTCTCTTATCCTGGGCACTCAGTGTTTGCACTACAACAAGTTTGTAGGGATGAAAGTCGAGTTCCAGATGCAAAATTACGGAGCGGTCAGAAATCTGTAGGGCACTTGCGTGTTTTAATGCTGATCGCCGAGGACTCCTACGAATAGCATGACGCACGCGTTCAACATTCTCCGGGGTTCGAACAGTACGCTGTTTCCCTGGTGGTATCTTCTTTAAGGCAGAGGCCGTTTCTCGAAAATTCGCCACCCACAACAGTATGGTATTGCGGCTTGGAACCCTGTCATTTCGATTAATGCTGAAATGGCGGCAAAAAGCGCGCTGCGTAACAATAACTGACTCATTGTTTTTAAAAAACGTTTCCAGTACGAACGCACGATGTTGAGCTGACCAACGCTCCATGGCGACTGAAATGCTTTGAGCTGTCGAACACATGAGCGCAAGCTCGATTGCAGCGCTCCATGCTACACTCCACAGAACTACTTCAAAAATCGTCAGGTTTCTCTGCCGGACCCTGTATTTTATTATGAAGAGAGCTCTCGAAAAAGAACTTAAATATGAATATAATAATTAGAGTTTTAAGATTAAATAATAGTAGATAAGAGAGTAAGTTAACAAGCAAATCTAGTAAAGAAATAATAATCTTTTGTAGTATTTTTTGGGTGTGTCAGTATAAGTCCATAATAGATTGGAAGTAAATGGTAGATTAATTTATTTTTGTTTATAGCAACAATAAATTCATTCTTGAAACTTAATCTTATTTTGTTTGTAACTGAGTTGCTATCAGTATTTAAATGTTGAGTTAATTTCAGACACACAGAAATAAAAAGAATTTAAATAACTTGTTTAACATGTTGTTTAGTCAATAAGATTATATGGGTGTTTATTTTTTTGTGGTATGTTATGAATAGCATTGCAGGTTACAGTATATTTGTAACACTTATAAAGGTAAATATTTATGTGTCTAATGTTTGAAATTTTAATATTGAAATATTTTTTTCTGTTAATTAATAAATCTTAGAATGACTATTTGAAACGATTTTAAATGATTTATTTAATTATGGTGCAACTGCATATACTTAAAGCAACGAGAAACAAAATCCTGCGACCTGGCCGGTGTAATACATATTTAGTTGCGTTGAGTACATGGTAATATATTTGTAGAATTGTTGTAACGTTGCATAATAAATTGGCGTGCCCAAAGTGGGGCCCCGATAGTCAATGAAGCCATAATAAATTAGTGTGCTTCGATAATTAACGAACTATAATAATTTGGTTCAGAATTAATAAGTGTATTGTTATTAATGTTATTTTTATTGTAATTGTAATATTGTTGTGTATTTCACAACTGGCGCTCAACAAAACTAAAAGAGGATAGAAATTGTTGGTATGAGATAATTAATAATAATAATAAATATAAATAAATAATATTAAATAAAAAACCAATAGAGTCGCGGTTTACCAATAATAATTATTTTAAAATAAAAATAATAAAAAGAATTCAACATGGCAGCACCAGGAGGTTTTGATATGGAAGCACTTCAAAATATGATGCGTGCCTGGGTGGACGAATTAAGTACAAACCAAAAAGAAGAAAATAGAAAACAAATATAGAGTTAAAAGAATTTAATACATAACAAATGGAAGAAACTAGGGTCGACTTTAAAGCCGAATTTAAAGAGTTTAAAGAGCAATTGACGACAAAACTCGAAGAAACTAATACGAGAATAGAAATATTAGAAACTAGAGTAGAACAGTCACTAAATTAACAAGCTATAAAGATAGAGAATAGGTTTAAAGATCAGAAAACAGAATGGTCGAAAGAATTAAAAGAAAGTATTAAACAATTAGCTGAACACTGGAATGACAAGTTTAGAGTTTCAAAACAGGAACAAGATGTGAGGATAAAAACAGTTAGTGAACAAATCCGGGAAAACAGTAACAAAACGCAGGAAATAGAAGCCCGAACGACGACGTTGGAAACGGCTGTAGTAGAGTCTGCAAAATCCACCAAGGACTACTCAGGTGAAATGAACACACTTAAGGAAGATCTACGTGGAGAAGTAGAACGTCTGAGAACGGAGATCAAGAGACGACGGGCACAGATGATGATGTATCCAACACAGATAGAGGAACGAGCCAAACTAATATTCAAAGGTTTGAAAACAGAAAACCCAGTTGAATTTTTATTACGGTGTGAACGGGAAATGGAGTTAATAGGTAATGCGTTAACTGATAAAGAAAGAATTGATTTTGTTAGTAAGCATTTTCAAGATTGTGCTGCACGATGGTATACTATTGTCAGAGATAATTTAACTACATATGAACAATTTAAAGAATCGTTTGAAGGCCGCCATTGGAATATTCACACACAAAGACAAGTACGAGATCAATTAGAATATGGTAAATATCAACATAATGGTGGGTTTACCTTAGAAGAATATGTAATCCAACTTGTAGAAAGAAGTAAACATCTTAGACCCACATTTACACCACACGAACTGGTGCTGAAATTAGCGCATCACTTCCACAGAGATATTAGATTAGCTATTTGCACACAAGGAATTAAAACTGTTGAAGATTTATTAATTTTACTCACGCAGTCTGAAGACATGTTTCATACCGATTACAGAAACAAAACTAATGTCCAAGACGAGAGAAGGTATGCTGAGAACGTAGGGGGGAGAGAGTTTAAAAGAGAAGAGCGCAAGGGAGAGGATAAAACAGAGGGAAGTAAGACGAGGGGTGAGTATTGAGTATACTTGACCGAATTCGAATAAAAGATTTGACAAGCCATATACACGAAATGTACAATCCATAGGTCAGAAGCCGAAACCGGATATGCCGTCCACTTCAAAGAATATTTGACCGTCACGTGGAAAAAAAAGTGAACAGTCTATTTCCACCTGATTTGTACGCCGACATAACAGAACCGAATACAACTGCAAGGACGCGAGAACGGATGGACGAATTAATTACAAGAATTACAGAAAATTTAAGTGAATTTAAACGTGAATTGAAATAAGAGATCTTAGATAGAATTGTAGACACGATTAAGTGCATAGATGCATTAGAGTTTAAAGAACAGAAGGCGGAATGGTCTAAAGAATTAAAAGATAGTGTGAACCAAGTAGCAGAACAATGGAATGACAAGTTTATAGTAGCAAAGCAGGAGGAGGGTATGGAAAGAAAAGCAGTCAGTGAAGAAGTCCATGAAAACATCAATAAGACGCAGGAGTTGGAAGCCAGAGTAATAAGGTTGGAAATTGCCGTAGTCGTGCCTAAAAAAAACCACAAAGGAATATTCCAGTGAAATAGATACACTAAGGAAAAATCAACGTGGAAAGGTAGATCGTCTAAAAACGGAATTGATAAGGGGAGCAAAGAAGTTGATGGTAGATACAACACTGTGTGATGAAAGGACAAAATTGTTACTGAAGTGGAAACGAGATATGGATTTAACAGGTAATGTGTTAACTTATAAAGGGAAAAATAGCTTTATTAGTGAACAGTTTCAAGGTTATGCTGTAAGATGGTTCGATATAATTTAACTGCTAATGAACAATTTAAAAACTCATTGTTTCAAGGTTGCTATGGGATGATACACACGGAAAAATATATAAGAAACCAAGTAGAAGATGGTAAGTATCAAGGTAAATTTGCACTCACCGTTGGGGAGTATGTAATCCAACGTGTCGAAAGAAGTAAATAACTAAGATCCAGATTAACACTCACAATTAAAAAACGCGAAGTAGTGCGCAAGTTATCACTGTCACCGAGAGACTTTAAATGATTTATTTCATGTCAACAACATCTCACTCCTCTTTAAAAACTATTTAATTATTGTGCAACTACATATACTTAAGGCAACGAGAAACAAAATCCTGCGACCTGGCCGGTGTAATACATATTTAGTTGCGTTGAGTACATGGTAATATATTTGTAGAATTGTTGTAACGTTGCAATATATATGAACACGTATAATTAAATGGTAGTTTTATTTACCAAGAAAAACGAAGAATACGCTATATACAATTTATTACCACGAGAATTATTCGAATTAACCAAAAACATCAAATAAGCACAAACGTTTCTGATACACTTCGAAATTAAAGAATTCTAGGAAGCCAAAAAAGTTAATTATTCAAAAATCAGAATTATGCAGCACTGAATAAACCAAGTTTCTCTGTATAATTTTTACCAATTAAATACCCTACTGTAATCGGAAAATAAAAATATTGTTGTAATCAGTAGACACTGTAGTATCGTGTAGTGTCGAGTTGCGCCGATATGCAGGTAAAAAGTAGGTATAATAGTGTGGGTGTCAGCCAGTGGTCAATTAATTTGTAGAAGGGCCCACGAAACTTGGAGTGAAACATCCTCAGTTGCTGCAAGTGTTCAAGCATCACGCTTCATGACATACGACCATTTCGAAGTGATTTTAATACAGAAAAAAAACATTCTCCTCCTCTTTCGCAAAAACAGTGACTTACGATCAGGGTTAAATAATTTGAAAATCACAGCATACCCCTCCACCCACGCGCGCGCCCCCCCCCCACACACACACACACACATTGGGACTTGATAACTAATTCGTTCGCAAATCTGAAGACGGAATAAAAGTGCATTTAAAAAGTAAACAAACCCTAAAAAGCGGACACTGACAAGGCTACAACGTACTTGAAACTTGATTTAGCTGATTTTCAAAGGTTATTCTTGTTTTCTGTCATTGTTATCAACATAAGTCAAAAGAATGAAAACATTATAAAAGTAAATGTTTTAATCAATGTAACTTTATTATTACTGACGTTTGATGTAAATATCCTAGTCGGCAGAATTCGACGAGTATACCTATGTGGTACCGTGATCACTTATTCTTTTTATTTCGTTTATAAAATATACAATGTCGATGATACGGCGGCCCGAAATTATCTCTGAACAAGAATATTTTTCGTCGGAGTTGTCACTAGAGGCTGATTACAATTCTGTAAATTATTAAATTCTGTAATATATTGGTCTACATTACTGTTAATAACAACGGCATCTGTTATACTACAATTTTCAGTTTCAATTTTTTTTTCTTATGAAGTTTACACCTTCAGAAACTAAATTATATTATTTTAATATTCTCCACTCTGTTAGTCTTTCACCACCACGATTTTACCGTTTACGAGTATTCTTTTTATTGCCCATAGTAATAATTAAATGACAATTAAGATAAAGAAAAACAGTGAATCATAACGTGACACAGTCAAAACAGACCACAGTTGTACAATTCAGACATCAGCGTAAAGCGATAACAACACGAACGCGCTGGCAAACATAATTTACCGCCACTCACAGTAACCTTGAGATACCCCTCCAGTCCGGTGCCGTCTCGTCTAATCGTCCGTCGCCGTCCTCGCTGCAGCTTACACTATATCCATCCGCCACATAAAAGTTGCCTTCTTGACCGCCAGGCTGCAGAGTTATCACTTGTTAAAATTTGACAGACCGTTGTGAACACAGTTTCATTTAAAACCAAATAATATTGTCATCGGAGACATAAACATTATCGTATTATATATCTTTCTAAAGGCAATGAAATTATGAAGCGAGTCCGCTACTTCAGAATCACATATTTTGCTTATTACTTTCACTAATCGAGGTCAAATATTGTACAATATAATTTTTTAACACTAATTACAATTTTAGAACTTGTTATAGCGGATTCAGTCCAGATTTTTGAGATCTTTAAAATTACACCTCGTTTGTAATTTTCCGTTTACGATTAAGGGAGAAATGTTGTTGTGAATAAAGCATTGTTCTTATGCACTTTGAAATTCAATGTGGCGGTGCGCATGCAGACCCTTTCACTTCTGACATTAGAAATCCCTAAAAGGTAGTAATTGTAATGTACAACAAATGTGTAGTGTTATCATAAGCAAGGTAATCATAACGAAATGTAATTAATTATTAAGTTAGTTTGTCTTCTGCAATATCGTTACTCACATGTGGGTTAAAGTTAGGTTTTGAACGGCGAGTAAACCACACAAAATGGCTGCGACTTGTGTCTATTATTGTTAACTCCCACTTCAGGTGGACACATTCGTTGCTCATCTGGTCTAAACTAATATTTCGTTGAAGTGAATTTTATTGCTTACTACTTCTTACTACTATGAGGCGAAAAACTGCTATGTTGAGTTTGTTGTCAGTTAACTTTCAATCTCCTTCCACTGCAGAGCATTTTTAAGCAATAAACTAGGCGGCACTATAGTAAAGCCACAGGCATAAGGGCCTGCGCGGAATCAAGTGTTCTGAGCATCGTACTTGGCGCATAACACTGTACAGTGGAGGGGTACCCTTCCACAGCAGTGTGTGACAAAATGTAATTCCCACTACTCATCACGTGTGTCTACTTAAAGTGTTGTGTTTTGCGTTTATTATAGAATTAAGAAATAAATGGCATCCTGCTCGTCAAGTGCGTCTGGAAGGTCGTTAAGGGGCCAAGCGCGTGAAATTGTTTACAATGCTGCAAAACATTTACGGGAGATTTTAATGGAAAAACCGGAAAATGTTGCATGGAGAGCTAGATCCTTAAGAGAGATCAGACAACACAGGTATAATAAAAGAAATATAGTTTACCTCGACGAAACCTGTATTCATTCCACACTATCTGTTCCATCTTATTGGCAATCCGAAACAGAAATTGGAAGTGCTAAAGCGACCGGTAAGTGGCGTAGGTTAATTATAATACATGCAGGTGAGGAATGTGGGTTTGTTAAAAACGCTCTTCTGATTTTTCAGTCACAACAAAACAGTGGGGATTATCATGATGACGTGGACTATGAGAATTTTTCTAAATGGGTTCAAAACATGTTAATTACGAATTTGCTTCCCAATTCTGTCGTTGTTATGGATAATGCAAGTTATCAAAATGTGCAAGAGAACAAAAAGCCGACCTCGTCATCTATTAAACAGTCTATTATGGATTGGCTTAGACATAACAATGTTGCATTCCAAGAACCTATAACTAAGGCAGAGCTGCTGTTACTGGTTAAGTATGTGCAAACCGAACCGACTTACAGGGTAGATAAACTGTTCGTTGATGCCGGTCACACAGTTTGCGTTTGCCACCGTATCATCCTGATTTGTCGCCTATCGAACTTGTTTGGGGTGACGTTAAATGTAGGATCAGTGAGTGCCTGTCTGAATCCTTGGCAGTGAAACGGAAACTTTGTGAAAAGTTGTTTTTAGAATACTCAGTTGATAAGTGGAAAAAGTGTTGTGACCATGTAATTAAAATTGAAAATGAGTACTGGAAAAATGACGGTTTAATGGATGAAGCTGTCGATGAACTGATTATTTCTATAAACGGAAAATCATCTGATTCAGATTTCAGCAGTTCGGAGTCGGAAACAAGCGCTACTGATATAGAATAATTAACTGACAACAGTTTAAAGGTATGTAGAATTTAATATTTATTTCTTAGATAACGAGATAGAATAAAATATTTATGTATTATTTTGGATGACATTTTAAATTAACAACTTGCAAATAACGCAACGAATTGACAATACTGCGATATAGCGAGCAAGTGAGTGAGTGAGTGAGTGAGTCTACAACTGTCAGTCAGGTGGTGGGGGAGTGAGTGTTTGAACGGACGGAGGGGAAGATGCGCGACGCTTTCTGACCGAAGGTTCTTGTGCATGGTCTGTCTATAGTGCCGCCTAGTGGCAGGTATTAGTGCCGGTGCCGAAAAGTGAGAAAAAAAGGGGAGAAATCAGCAAACCACGAAGGCGCGTTTGCATTTGCGTATATTCGCTTTCAGCATTGTCTGTATAGTGTGTGAATTGTGGCAATGTTCTTACACGCTAAAGAACGAAGGCGAAGACTTCCTGACGAAGAACTATACAAACATTATGATTACATCAACAAGTTCTTTTCAAAAGACTCTATTTTTTAAGTTTGTACTTTTGATATGAATTAAGGAAATATTTTGTTACTAGCATACTTTTTCCTTTTTCTTTCTTAACTAACTTATTTAGTTCTAAAGCAATTTAATATGAAATTTTTATGCATTTTTCATTTAAAAAGATTACTTAAAATAAACAAACTTATAGTGTTTAAGCTTTTGCCAATCTCAGTCTGTACAAATATATACACTTACACAATTACAGTACTTTATATATTTTTAAGTAGACCAATGATAAAGGCTTTGAATTTGTAACAGGCCTCCATGTAGTTAGTAATGTGCACATCACACTGTAATGTACTTATTGAATATTACATAATTAATTATAATGAATCCATTTGAGTCTTTCTGGTGTTTTTTTTTAATTTTCCTAATGTCTAAAGCATTTGTGTCTATTTTTACAGTTAATTTCACGAGTAAAGAATGAACATGATCGTGGTCAAGTTAAATTCAAATTACATAATTTTCAATATTATATAAAAATCATATATACATTGGTCGGTTTAGTGCCGCCTAGTGCAATGTCTTAATATATGCTCTGTTTCACTGAGTATTTTTCTTTGAACCAATTGCTTCAATTTCTCTTATAAGTTTTTTGTGGGAGGGGGAGGGGGGCATGTTTCATGTTTCTCTGTTTTGTATCGCTGTAATCTTTGTTTCGTATTCTTGTAATTATACAGTCTTCTCGCGAGTTCGCATCCAATAATTTATTTAACCGGCCTAACAATCTTAATCGTTTTTGTTATCTGAGTTTTATCGTGAACTAATGTCCGAAAATTAATTTCCACTTTTATATTTCCTTCTAGGTGGGAAATGTTTCAAGGTTTTATATTTCGAAATTTCGATTCAGCATTTTTTTATGCAAGTAAATTTGCACGGTGACTTAAAATTCAATTTTAGAAATTATTACAAAAAAATAATAATATAAAATAATTACGATGATGGTGGTTATGATGATGATTATGATGACGAGGACGACGACGTTGATATGTCATAATGGTGGGTCCTAAGTAGGGCATGAATCACGATTCACGCTAACTACCTGGCATACAAGTGAATTAGTGTGGGAAACACTATTATTCCGGTGGGACTGAAAAACTCAATTTCAAGGCGCGTTCGAGAATCGAATCCGGGACTTCTAGATTAGTAGTAGGTGCCGTATTCACCTGTCAACTAAGCATCTTATATTTTTTTTATTAAGAAGTGAATTTTTATTTTTAATGTTCGTATACTCTGTATTGAACATGTGAGTATACTTCTGTGTGTGTGTTCCTTTACATCACACAAAATACAAACACTCAAACGGGGAAGGGGCGGGATAGTTGACAAGCACGTAACATTATAATACTCTACAAAACAGAAACTGCATGAGCATAATTGTTCATGAATTCATAATATAACCTCTTCTCTTGTGTTATAACTTAGGGAACCCGCAATAATTGGATCTGCCAATTATACAGGCTGCCTTAGTTGTGACGAGCTGAAAATAATCACAACAAATAAAACAATTCTTACAGCAGGATATTAGGAAGGGGAGACTGTTGATTTATGCACTCAGTTTACTCGGTACTCAGATGACATCTCTTTATTACATTTGTTATGTGATTAAGTTCTCTATTGAAAGTTCTCAAACAATATAGTTTACTATATGATTATATATAGATATTACTCCTTTACAAAGGGCCCTCAAAATATGATGTACATCTACTTTATTTATTCCACGGATCCGGGATTGAATATATTAAATGACTAATGGTCACCTTGCCATATACAATACTGAAAATTTAACCATTTGAAGAATGGTTTTCATTAATCTTTTAAAACAACAAAACTTTTAGTTTAAACTTTTACTCTTTTGCTACAACCAGTGTTATTAGATTTTAGCCTACATGTTACATATAATGTCTGTCTTTCAAAGTCTTTAATGTTATTACATTTAAAACAGAAGTTTTAAAGTCTCTAATATGATAAGTTAAATTGTCTTTTGTGGACTATAATTTTTGTAACTCTTAACCATGGAAGACAAGCCTCCATGTCACCTGTGTGTTTCCTGAAGTTGCTGCAGAATTGGTTGTTCGGTCCTCCGGGTGTTTCTTGAAGGTCTGTCGTTACCTTATCATACTGTGACGGTGAAGTTCTTGGAGTAAGTCAAATCATTCCGGGTGTGGTACACTCATCTCAGGCGACTGTAGTAACTCTTAGTAATTCTTGTAGTTAGAATACATTAATAGAAAGTTCGTTTCACTGTTATACACTTCACATGATTATAGTTAGTTGACTATCACCTTCTTGTTTATAATACTGTATAAATTACATAGTTTGTTATTTTATAATAGAGAGAGATGTCATCACCACACAAATTTACTTATTTAAATAGTCATTGAAACAAGCCTTTCACATTTTATATATATACGTAGCGAAACAACGCTTTACGCTGCTTACGGCGTGAGCGCTCCACTGCAAGTGGCAGAAATAGTTAAGGGAAAGAGTAGTAATCTCAAGACAATTACTAGGCAACATAAAAGTAGTTCCGTGTTTCTAATTTAATTAAAGGACTAAAGTTTGATTAAATTATTAACTAGAGATATTCTTAGTTACAGAAGTTATCAAAGTACATAACAGGGGTCTTATTTAATTATTTAAATAATAACAAATTTACAATAATACTTAGTTTATTTAGGGGTCAGAAAACAAGTTAATTCTGGTCAGTTCCTGTTTATGCAGGATTAATTAATAAGCTTTACCCTTTCTGTACAATTCCATTCCCTTTTATTTTATTATTAGACTTTATATTAAATATTATTATTATTTAATGATTGCAATAAGATTTGTTTTAAAAATGTGAGATTTTATTAAGAATTTAAAATTTTTCAGCTTATACATTATCAACTTAATTAATTAACATATTTTTTATTAATGAAATCGTCACATACTCCGCCGCCTAAGCCACAGACTCCGGTTTATTTGTTCAGGAATGTACCGGGAGTATGTTTGGGGATTTCCGTGTGTAATTTCTCTCACCCGTTTTTCTCTGTATGTAATTACGAGTTGCACAAGTCAGTCTCGACTTGCTTATTCTTACTATCTACATATCATACTTTACAGACTAATTCTAATACTACATAAAATTCACACATTATAAAACATATTGTTAACATTCTAAATTTTCTTAACACTACTACTTATGACTACTACCGGGTTTTTCTTTAGTTGGGAGTTATTCTAGTGATAGAATTTCTCATTAAGTAATTTGTTACTTAATTATTTCTCATATTTGCTGTCAGCTGACTTCTTACTTTGCTCTACTTTCGAAGAATAGGATTCAAGGTTGATCAGGCCTCGTACCTATTTATACGATTAGCTAGCTAAATGTTACTCAAGTACTTCTTTGCAGTTGAGTACAAAACATATTCCTTTCTCTCTTTTTTTTTACATTTATTTAACTTGCACTTTACCATTTCCTTCTTCGTGATAATGTTTTATCTGCGAAATATGTGTCCTTCGTACATATTTTTGAGTAGAGGGTTCATACAGTGCTACGGTTACTGGAGTTAAATATTTGTGAATTTGATAAGGACCGCACCATCGGTATGATAGCTTGGAAGTGGTCTTATCGATTGCACTACTCGTAGGATGTGTTTTACACATAACTAAGTTACCGATTTGGTACTTTACTTCATTATTTTTACTTCGCTCGTGATATTTCCTTGATTTCGCTAAGTTTGTTCGTAAATTAGCGCGCGCTTCATTCCATATTTTCCTAATATTTTTATCCCTAATTTCAAGGGGTAACAATTCATGTATTTTCCACTTAGTGGATAATGGGTGGTTAGGTTTATACTTGAACAATAATTCGAATGGGGTAGACTTATGTCCTTCATGATATGCAGAATTAAAGGCGAACTGGATCCAGGACAGGTTCTGGTCCCAAGAAGTATGATCGTTAGCATGGTAGGCTATTAAAGCAGATTTTAGGTTTCGCAAATACCTCTCAGCTATATTACCTTGCGGACGATACTCTGTAGTGGTAATATGGTTTATACCTAGTTTGAAACACATGTTCCTGAATTCCTTGGACTTAAACTGTGGTCCGTTATCCGACACTAGATGGACAGGAATACCGAATTCTTTAAATAATCTTTGCTGTAAAATACTTACTGTGGTTGTAGCTAAGGCTCGCCGCATGGGGTACATCCAGACGAATTTGCTAAAAGAGTCTACACAAATTAGTAACATTGTATTTCCTGATTTAGAACGCGGGTAGGGTCCTGAAAAGTCTAAATAAATTTTGGAGAACGGGGTAGCAGAAATCTCGGAGATTAATTGACTTATTTGGCTGTTTCTCGCTGGTTTGCTGAGTGCACATAACTTACACCTTTTTACAAAATTGGCGATCTCACTGTTCATATTTTCCCAGTGATATTCTTTACGAATTCGGTGTATGGTTTTATTTATTCCCATATGTGCTCCAATGGTGGAAGAGTGATAATATTCCATCAGCATAGGTTTAATAATATCTGGGGCGATTATTCGTAGATATTTTCCGTTCGCTATTCTACAACATAATACTCTCCTACTTAATATGTATTTCTCTGACTTATTTCCTTTTTCAAGTTGTTCAATAATTGGACACAAACGTGGGTCTTGTTGTTGATACCGGGCTAAATCCGTAAATGCAAGAGGAAATTCGGTAATTAACGTATTAATAATCGGCGTTTCTCTACTCTTGTATTCGTAAGTATTACTACTAGGCTGGAACATACGTGACAGTGTATCGGCAACTACGTTTTGGGTGCCTCTAATATGTTGTACTTTGAATTTAAAACAATTTAATCTTAATACCCATCTTCCGATACGACCTAACTGTTTTGGGTGATTTAGTAGCCAAGATAACGCTTGATTATCTGTTTCTAATAAAAACTCCTTATGTTCTAAAAATGGTTTGAACTTCTCAAAAGCGAAAACTATAGCTAAACATTCTAATTCGTATGCGGAGTATTTCTTTTCTTGCTCAGTCAGGGTGCGAGAAGCGTAAATAATAGGTAACCTTGAGTTATCTACTTCCTGATATATTACTGCACCTAGGGCGACACTAGAACTGTCTGTCTGCACTACAAATGGTTTTGTAAAGTCGGCTAATTGTAGTACGGGGGGTGATATTATGCTTTCTTTTAATTTCTCGAATGCGGTTTGGTGTTGCTCATTCCATTCAAATTTAATTCCCTTCTTTCTTAAGGTATTTAGCGGTGCTGCAATTTCGGCTAGATGTGGGATATACTTATGGAAATAATTTATCATTCCTAAAAATCGGGCTATTCCTTTCGCATCCCGAGGCGGTAAAAATTCTCTGATTGCACGGGTTCGCTCTGGGTCTATGCTTACCTTTCCGTTGGCTTTTACGATGTGACCTAAAAATGAGAATTGTGTCACAGCAAAATTTACTTTACTCGGATTTACGGTTAATCCAGCTTTCTCCAATCGGGTTAGTACTTCACGTAGATGATTAAGATGTTGCTCAATTGACTCGCTGTAGATAACAATGTCATCTAAGTAGTGATACACATATTTAAATTTTATGTCATGAAATAACTTTTCTAATAATCTGCTACATACAGAACTACCTTGGGATATACCAAAAGGTACCCTTGTAAATTGGTACAGGTTGAAAGGGACGGCAAATGCGGTAAGACGTTTTGATTCTTCCGAAAGGGATATCTGATGAAATGCCTGATTTAAATCCATAATGGTAAATATTTTTGCTTTCGTAAAATAATGAAATGCACTGTGGATGTCGGGAAGTGGTATAGATTCAAATTCTATCCGTTTATTTAGTTGTCTGTAGTCCACAACTAATCTATGTTTGTCGTTACTTTTGGGTACTAAAAACGCAGGTGATGAATAAGATGACGTAGAGGGTTCGATGACTCCTTGTTCTAACAATTTATTAATTTGATTCCTCATTACTTCCATTTTAGGAGGTGATAATTTGTATGGGGCTAAACTTATTACTTTGTTGTCGCTCAAATTTATTTTGTACTCTATCAGATCCGTCAGTCCTAACTTTGGGGTGAGAACGTTGGAGAATTGTTTTATTAAAGTTTGTATGTTCCGTCTATCTTTACTTTCCAGATGACTTAATTCAGATTCGTGAAGCTTTATATGTGTAGAAGTGGTGCTAGTACTTTCTCTGTTATTTGCATTATCATGCAAGTTATATTTCCGTGAACGATCGAATCCAAAGTAAAATATCTTCTCGTGAATGTCTAAAATTATTCCTGTTTTACTGATAAAATCAGCTCCCAATATTAATTCGGGTCCTAATTCGTCGCATACCAACATTGGAAAATACCACGTTAGATTTTTAATTTTTACTTTAAACGTGATGATAAGTTTTATCATTAAGTTTTGCTTATTAGCTGTAGCGCATCTAATATTTACTGATCGACTGCGTTTAACTAAATTATGTTTAAATAATTGATTGGCTAGCTCTTGACTAATTAAACTTCGCGTGGATCCGGAATCAATTAATCCGAGGGTGGATGTAACACCAATGTCAACTTGTATATACGGCAATTCACACCTATTGTAATCACATTTACTAATAGAGTTACATTTATCGATAAATTTTCTAACATAGGGGTCTAATTTTCTTTTGTTATTTGTATTAGTATTTTGTTTTAATTGGTGGTCTTTCAGGGGTTTACCTGTTTTCACGATGCTGCGGAAGACACAGGGTTTCGGATCTGCCTGCCTTACATGTTTTTTGGATAATGAGTTTTCTGATGGTACTGTTTCCGTTTACAGTTTCTACTGAGGTGTCCAGGTTTTCCGCAGTTATAGCATATATATTCTTTACGCGGGGTCTCACTGGTTTCGTGTCGCGGTGGTGGCTCCTTGGACTTACCATGGCCATGAACATAGGTTGGTCGTCGAAATGGTCGTCGTTCTCGTAGACTTCTTGTATCTGAGGATAGGGCTTGCGTTTCCTTTCTATGTGGTGTTGTGGATACCGGTGCACTTCGATGCTGATCTGCATACCACACATTTGAAGAGTACACACTACATTGTTCAAGGTCAGCGAAAGTAAGGGGTCTACTTATTAGTGCTAAACGGGAGCGTTCTTCAGGAGATAAGCCTACCAATATAGTACGACCAATTGTTTTTCAGTCCAGTCAACTTGCAGTAGACGTGAAGATTCTCTGATGTCTGCGATATAGTGGGCCAGTCTTTCTTGAGCTCTTTGTACTCGAAGTACGGTATTTCTTTTGATCTCCTCATATATTCCCGTGGGGATAAAATATTTGATTATATTTGTATGAAGTTCTTCTACCGGAAGAGTCGAGTTTAATGCTTCTAGCACACGATCTCGTAAAGGTGGTTTACATTTCGGTAAGATGACCTGCTGTATTTGCCAATCGCTCAATTGTTGTAGATCTTTTATTTGCAGTAGATATCTGATAAAAGTCAATAGAAGAGGTCTACATTAAAATATACGTTAGGTATACTTTTCGAAGGATTTGGTTTGCATTAGGATTTGTAATCGCATATTTACTAGTGCGAGTATGCTGAACATTTGGCGGTGGGGGTTCTAACATAGTTTGGGTAATTAATTCTCTACTAGGTAATTGTTCATGACTCTGTTGTATCTTCGATACGGTGAGTGATTCGGGGTTCGAGGTGGAGAGAGGGTGTTCTAAAGTAGGGGATTGAACTGGGGAGATATATAATTTTTGTAAGTAGTGCTCAATTTCCTCCATTCTCGATGAGTCTGATTTTCGTCGTAAGTCGTTGATAATTATGGGTAATTGGCTTAATGCCTCATCCGCAAATTTCTGCGCATCGGCGGGGATTACGGTGACGTCGGGCCAGCTTAATAAATTATTTAACCGGCGGGTTAAATGTTCTATACGTTGCGTAACGCGCAAAAATTCCGTAGGTGATTTATTGTCCTGAAGGTTCTGAGATAATACTATCAGTTCCCTATATTTCGCATAACAGGTTTCTCGTTCGCCGTCATAATCGAGTTCACGCAATCTATCTAACTGCGAGGGTGTCTCTGATCCGGTTTGGCGTAATGATTTTCGTAATTCCGACACGGTTACATTCACGTGTTTTAGACCTCGTAAAAGTGCTTCGTAGCATAGCTCATCTTTTAATAATAGATCAGGATTAAATTCAGCCATTTTCGTAACGTGAGTGGCTATAACTAATTATTCTACTATTTGCATTAAATGCTATACAACGCTTCCTTTTTTTTTTACACAAGAATATAAAAATATAAATCAATCGTATTCTTACTCCTTTTTCTTTTTACAAATAAACACTTAAAATGTTATGACAACCTTTATCGTTTTACATTGAAGAGAGAAATTTCACACAGGCATGAATATGCGTACGACAAAAGGGGGAATCTTCGGTTACTCAACACAGGAAAATACACGCTTCTTATAACAATAGACCACACAAGGAGGATGACTTATTGTCTAACTCAACTTGGGGGAGACCAACTATGTTAGTTTTAAACAATCGGCAACAGGAAACTTACATGTCCGAGTTTGTCGTGAAAATGACACGTTGATGAATGAGACTTTTAACAAGTACCTACATGGTTTGTTTACATGGGATTATATGTTAATATTACTTTACACATATTATATTTACAAATAAAGTTATCTATACTATATTACTATAATATTAATTATTATTTTTATCTTATTTAAAATTCTGACACATATTTAAATACATGAGTGACTAGATCAACAGCTTGTGTGCGTGGGATATCGGGACACAATTACTTCTTTCTTTTCTCTTACGCAAAATTAGCAAAATATGCAAAATTAGCAAAAATTAGCAGAGTTGCGCAATTTATAACCTCTTCTCTTGTGTTATAACTTAGGGAACCCGCAATAATTGGATCTGCCAATTATACAGGCTGCCTTAGTTGTGACGAGCTGAAAATAATCACAACAAATAAAACAATTCTTACAGCAGGATATTAGGAAGGGGAGACTGTTGATTTATGCACTCAGTTTACTCGGTACTCAGATGACATCTCTTTATTACATTTGTTATGTGATTAAGTTCTCTATTGAAAGTTCTCAAACAATATAGTTTACTATATGATTATATATAGATATTACTCCTTTACAAAGGGCCCTCAAAATATGATGTACATCTACTTTATTTATTCCACGGATCCGGGATTGAATATATTAAATGACTAATGGTCACCTTGCCATATACAATACTGAAAATTTAACCATTTGAAGAATGGTTTTCATTAATCTTTTAAAACAACAAAACTTTTAGTTTAAACTTTTACTCTTTTGCTACAACCAGTGTTATTAGATTTTAGCCTACATGTTACATATAATGTCTGTCTTTTAAAGTCTTTAATGTTATTACATTTAAAACAGAAGTTTTAAAGTCTCTAATATGATAAGTTAAATTGTCTTTTGTGGACTATAATTTTTGTAACTCTTAACCATGGAAGACAAGCCTCCATGTCACCTGTGTGTTTCCTGAAGTTGCTGCAGAATTGGTTGTTCGGTCCTCCGGGTGTTTCTTGAAGGTCTGTCGTTACCTTATCATACTGTGACGGTGAAGTTCTTGGAGTAAGTCAAATCATTCCGGGTGTGGTACACTCATCTCAGGCGACTGTAGTAACTCTTAGTAATTCTTGTAGTTAGAATACATTAATAGAAAGTTCGTTTCACTGTTATACACTTCACATGATTATAGTTAGTTGACTATCACCTTCTTGTTTATAATACTGTATAAATTACATAATTTGTTATTTTATAATAGAGAGAGATGTCATCACCACACAAATTTACTTATTTAAATAGTCATTGAAACAAGCCTTTCACATTTTATATATATACGTAGCGAAACAACGCTTTACGCTGCTTACGGCGTGAGCGCTCCACTGCAAGTGGCAGAAATAGTTAAGGGAAAGAGTAGTAATCTCAAGACAATTACTAGGCAACATAAAAGTAGTTCCGTGTTTCTAATTTAATTAAGGACTAAAGTTTGATTAAATTATTAACTAGAGATATTCTTAGTTACAGAAGTTATCAAAGTACGTAACAGGGGTCTTATTTAATTATTTAAATAATAACAAATTTACAATAATACTTAGCTTATTTAGGGGTCAGAAAACAAGTTAATTCTGGTCAGTTCCTGTTTATGCAGGATTAATTAATAAGCTTTACCCTTTCTGTACAATTCCATTCCCTTTTATTTTATTATTAGACTTTATATTAAATATTATTATTATTTAATGATTGCAATAAGATTTGTTTTAAAAATGTGAGATTTTATTAAGAATTTAAAATTTCTCAGCTTATACATTATCAACTTAATTAATTAACATATCTTTTATTAATGAAATCGTCACAATAATGCCAAGGTGTAGTAATACTGCAGGCGCATTAGGCACACATGAATTCGTGGAACATTTCTATAAAACTCAAACTCCTTGAATTAGCAACGTTTATGTACTTCCACTTTAATATGTGTTAGAAGAAGAATAACAAAAGCATAACTAGGTTGCCGTCATTAACACGGATTCATTCAGAAAGCGAATAGCTTAATAACTTTAACAAAACCCGTAGAACACGTTTGCTGAATGTGTGTGCCACTAAAACGTTTTGAGAAGTACGTAAAAAAAAACTTTCCAAGGTTATAAAAGTTAGGTGTCTCGGGTCTAACTCCGTGTGGAACCTTCGGATAAAAATTTAACGAGTTCGCGCGACGAGTTCATTATCGCGGCGTTTTCACTTGGTCGGCTCAGCTGGCGACGCTTTTTGCAGAACTCTACTTTATCGTAAACGTGATAAAAAACTTCTTGTTTATTGTTTCGCTTGTGGTTTTAATCTCACCAATTTTGCGTTGAACCACGTCTTAATTAACGTACGGTTAAATGAAAGATTTCTCACTTTTTTCCACACTTGGACTCGTAAGATGACTTAATGAGCGATATTTAATTGTTTTTGCTCGTATATGGTCCAGTTAGTGTCTTCCACAGTACAATCGATGTCACTAATTGGATCGCGAACTGATCCCCTGATACCTCAGAAAAACTGAAAGAGAACTCTCTTCAGAAAGGCTACACTTCATTTATGCAATGCAAAACTAAGAATAGCTAAGAATAAATAAATTGTAATGCATGTGAGTTAAATCGAACCAATAGTCTGCTTGCAGAATATGTACATACTTAGTTGTGGTCTGTGTTTATACAAACTTTGGGCGTTATTATTAACAACGTTTCTAGCACACAATGTTTACAAGTAATTGTGATTCTGGCTTCCAGTTTGAAACGTACAGAAGATATGAATGGGATCGAGGAACGTTCTGTGATTGGATGATATATGTATGCCTTATGTTAGGAGTAAGTTATTTATTTCTTAAAGTTAACCAGATAACGACTGTATACGTCAAATGGGAAGAAATTCTTCATGACGAACTTTATAACCATGATGATGACAGTGATGGTAATAATACGAGAAACAACAGTAGATAAATGTCAATAATGAATACTACACCAAGAGAATCTATAATAATGACAATTTAAAAAGTCAATAATATAATACTAATAAGTGTATAATATACCATCACCACTAAGAACATCAACACAACTATAATAATAATAATAACAACAGCCAGGACAATAATAATAATAATAATAATAATAATAATAATAATCATCATCATCATCATCATGACACGATGAAGGAGAAGATACTAAATAATAAATTCAGTGTTCCGTTTACATTATTAGGATTTCTATTGAACGTAAGTGAATTGACACTGTCTATTAGCAGCTATTGAATTAAGTATTGACCATAACTTATTATGCTTATTATAGTTTGAAAGTAACGTGGATTCGTAACCATGCACGTTATTTTAATAACAACGCTGTTCCCGTTTGACATCCACATTTTATTCATCAAACGTTTCGTCAGTGCTAAGCGAAGACACATTTCGGTTGGCTTCGTTCCATTTACTTTCGGTTCAACGGAATAATTCGATGGAGCTGCAGTGGTTCAAAGGGTCTCAGCATTACCATTGAGGATAGCACTTCATACAACATACGAGACTCTTGACGGTAATAATATCAATAAGATTTTGCAATCAAGCGAATACAGCAGTAGCGCGTGCGGAGCATTTGCTACCTAACGACGACTGTGTACTGACACGAAGGCTGGCTGCGTCGAGAGGTGTACGAGCCTCAGTATGAAGCTCAAAGCTTTTGTCTGAGTGTAGTACTAGACGACTGAAGTTATTTTATTACTTGCTTAATACTAAGACTTTCTATCATGCGATAAAAAACTGCCGACTTGAGTTTATTTCCTTCCAACTTTTTCCTATTTTACCTTAAATTGTTAATCTTCTCCCAGTGAATGTTCTTCTATTGAACCGCTTGCTTTACTTTCCCTTGCCAGATGTACCTCTTTTTGGCCGTTCATGTGTGCTGGAAGTTATTTCATATACTCTCTTGGTGAGTTTCCCTCATCAAGCAGTCGTCAATTCAAGCGGTCAATTGGCTTCCTAGTATTTTAGAAGAAAGTAAATGGTTTTATTAGAAAAAGAAGAAGAGGAGGAGGAGAGGAAGAAGAAGAAGAAGAAGAAGAAGAAGAAAAAGAAGAAGAAGAAGAAAGTGTAGACGAACTAGGTTTTGCATTCGAGTACTGTTAAGTAGCTTGACTTACGTTGATCCGAAACCTTGACATGTAAACAACACAGGTCAGTGCAAGTTTAGGCAAAGTTAAATAATATGTTACGTAACGATGCGGCCACGGCTTCGTAGGTTCCTATGATTGATTTAGTGTAGAACTGTTACTTTAAAACTAGTTTATTTTTCTCTCCTGTATATAACCGCAAATGAAGCAGACGCGAAGGATTACAATTTTCGATAGCGACGCCACGATATCGAATCAGTTATCACGTTACCGGTAAGCCGGGTGTCATTAAGTTACTTACTCGTTGTTGACTGTCGGTTAATTTAATCCTTACGGTTTCGTTATTTCGCAAGACGAAGATAAAAACTATAGGTGTGTCTGCGTCTCGCGTTACGTGTGCAATGAAGGGAGTTGCTACTGTATCGCGCGCGCACACGAGCTATAGTGTTGGGCGACACGCACACCCGGAGAATCAGAGATGCGGATTGGTACCGGTATGCGATAAGATTGAGTGCACGGGATACTCACGTCTGACGCCTATTCATAACAGCGAGTGACTACACAGGGCGCCTGACAGCTGTAGGTTTTGTAATCAGATGTGTTTCACTGATTCATACCATGAAGAATGTAAAATATGTTATGAAAGCAAAGAATAGAGGACGAACACAGAATTTGTATTGCAAAGACTTGTGTCAGAATAGAGAAGAACAGAAACCTGGAGTGAAGCGTGCGTTTTGAACAGTCTCGTTACACAAGTACAAAATGTTAAGAACTTTAATTTTTTAATTACCTATTTGTATAACTGACAAAGAGTATACATTATGTTTACTTTCTGAAGCACATGAAACTACGAATTCACAATGGAACCATTTATTTATGTCTCTCTTAAATGAAAAGAAATTACGCATATTTCGACTGTAGGAATCCCCGTCCTAAAGTCTTCATTTTCTTCTTCTTCTTCTTCTTCTTCTTCTTCTTCTTCTTCTTCTTCTTCTTCCATTAAGGAACAGGCGAATCGCATGTTCCGGTCCCAAAGAAAGTACATCCACTTCACCAACAATTACTAGGTATTCTTATCCTTCTTTATCTATGGACTTGTATTGGCAAACTTGCTCAGAAAACCTGCCATGTGGCATCCTATTCAGATGAGCAACCTATTTCCCTTTGTTTCTCGCAATGAGATCTTAGTCATTAAAAGTTTAACTTTTTGTGTATGTCTTCATTGTAAAGACTGTCTTTTCGTGTGCAGCCTCCAACAGATCGCAGGAGTCTCATCCCCTATGCTTGTATTCTATTCAGAGTCTCATATCCGATTCTTGTATCCCAGTAAGCTACAATTGCCAAAATTAAGAACAATACAACAACATTGGCAGAGCCATTACCTTATAAAATTTTAGTCGAGCCTCTTGCCTCTTTCCTTGTTCTCCGATAATGCGTGACGAATTGTTCAATGTATTGAGTAAACCGTGGAGAACTTATGATCAACATCATGATCTACGTTATAAGTGATGTAATATTACGGAAATGTGCTACATGATCTAAACTCTTATAATCTAATACAATTTTAGTTCCCAAGGGGTGTTTTCCCACAAAAGCCATAGTTTTTGTCTTCTGCACAGAAATTTCATGAAGTAATTCGAACAAACTCCGAAGTTGTTGTAAATGAAACATCGATCTCTGGAGTTGAGCTCCCTTTCATTGTTTTGGAAGATTACTTGGTCATCCGAAAACAGCATTATATTCAAGTATGTTGTATTATTTATTTTAATTCATGGGTCCATATGGGATAATATAAGCTCCTTATAACATCCGTAAGGTATTTAGGATCCGTCCTGAAGTAGGCCTACTTTAGATTATACGCATTATTTCTTTTTTATTTCGATATTCTTCTGTCTGACACGGATTAGGTTTGTTGCTTGGTTCAACGCTACGTATATGTTTATATTTATTTTTATTTACAACTTTTTTGTGTGTTCTAGGCTCTTTATGTTTTAAGTTTGCATTTTATTATTTATTAGTATTTTCTAGTTCTACTCAATCGCACTATATAAATAAATATATATTCAAACACTTTTTACTACAGTCTATTTCTTGATGTATATATTAAATAGATATTATATAAATATTAAAATAAATAGACAAATATTAAATAAATAATATATATTAGACTTTCATTGCTTTGATAATTCCTATTATTTTTACAGCAATGATACGCTGCTGTTATCCTCCTCTTAATGTTATTACATAAAGACTTTTGTTATAACACTAAAAATCTCGTGCCTTCTTAATGAAATATTTTATTCGTCATAGAATTTCTGTTATTCATGTTTTTTTAACATGATCTTAACATCGGTAAAATTATTCAAGTTCTTTTTCCGTGAGATCTAGGTCTCACAAGAATTAAAAAAAAAAACGCGCTGTAAAATGTTTATAACTGTGCGCAGTCTAGTTTGGTTGCATAACTATTTGTATATCGTTTCGATAGGATACTGCAGTTTATAAAGTAAGTTTGTCGCTGTATTTATAATTTCTGAATTTAAGTACACTGTATGCGTTGTTTTTTTTTTTTGATGGAAATAAAAGTATTTTTGTCTTTCATTTGATATTAATTTTACTCTAAAATTTCCGCAGTTGATACTACTTGCTGAACTAAATCTCTAATTCAAAGTCTATCTATTATCAGATGGAATTAAAAATAGTGACATTAAAAAAATGTTAAAATAAGGAGGGGGATTTATAAACTGTGTAAAGTATGTGGCTTATGTGAACATAAAGTACAATGTTTACATTAGTACACAGTGTTTACATTAAGCATTATGTACTTTTATCAGGGCGAGGTAAATTGTATTACCTCTCAAGGGAATTGTGTCAAAATATCGCGACTGTTGCACTGGCCTTTGAAATAATGGAAAAGTGAAAATAAGAAAACACATAAAGTTGACCGTTGTAAGAAGATGGTGGTTTTGGGGGTTCAAAAATAACTTTGCGTGTAATTTGAGAATTTTGTTGTGCTTATTAAATTAGTCTAAAATTGATTAAATTCTAATATAATTATAATTAGATTATTTTACATACGGTACTCTAATAATCCATACAATTAATATATTAATATAAATAAATGACATTAATACAATAATTAATATAAATATCTAATAAATATTAATACATAATATACATTACTTTATTATAATTAATTATAATAAATATAATTAATATAAAAATCTAATATAATTCAAATGTTTCTTAATAATATAATCTCCCTGTATTACTTATACTTTTTATTAGATCATATTTCTGCAAGAGAGTAACCCGCCTTTCTCAAACTTTTAAATAGTTAAAACGGTCTTTCTTCCGTTCTTTGTTGAGTCTTTCTTACACATTTGTGTGGCTTCCGTGCTGTTGGCACTATGGACTTTAACATACACCTTTTTCTTGTAACTTTCTGTAATCCTCATTAATTAACTACTTTCCTTCACCCTCGCATTTTGACTTCCCTCCCATTTGTCTTTTAGTTCTTTGAATGTCTGTTGGAAGGTAAGAAAGGATAGGTGTTTCAGTTTCAAGAGTTCCAAACGTGTAAAATAAAATTTGATGACAGGTAGGTTCCTATGAGAATTTGTCTGACTATTCTCGTTGATGGAAGATTCACGTTATAGTAGTTTTTTCGTATGAGAATTTCTCTCACTATTCTCGCCGACGGAAGATCCCTGTTGTAGTAGTTTTTCTGCTAATGTTACTTTCGGAGTTTAGCAGATCAAGTGTACTAGCATATCTGTCTGGTTTTCAATTTCGGACACTTGACATAGTTTCTTTGTTCTGGAATTTTCTCACTATCTTACACCGTATAACAAGTGTAATGTGACATGACATGACAGTGAGTACGACAATCAACGACAAATCACCAATCGCTGGGCTGTATCAAACTACAGACAAGCCCATCATTTGTTTTGTTTATATTTTATACATACAAAACACACAGTACAAACCCAAATTTATTTTGTTAGACTTCTGTCTGCCGTCACAGACGAATACTTGTGCTTGCGAGTTTTTACACTTCAATTCGTTTCGTATTAGCCTATCGTCACGACGTTGCCTTCTCTGAAGTGTAGAAGTCCCGTACAGAGTGTGGAAATCTTACAAAAATCTGATTTGCATTTGACTCTTGCCTTGTAGCGTAACATTCGGAAATTGGGTCTATTTTCATACTTCTGACTAACTGACATACAACAAAACTTGTATTGTTGACCTGTATTGTTGAAATGACATACATGTTCTACAATTTATTATTAGACGTTCACCAGTTTAAAGTCCTATTTGGTTTCAGTACTAAAGTTTTTATTGAACGAGCGAGACGAGATCTTGGGGTATGTCTCACGATAACTTATGAAGGCATTGAACATTTTCACAAAACTTAGCATACTTGTCCATGCGTTTACTCTACAGAACCCTTTTTACTTCCATGTTCCTTAAGGAAATGGAAGTATGGTGATGGCAAAAAAAATCGTGTTCGAGATTATTGCAGATTCTGATTGTACTACACTCAAAACATGAAAAAAAGTCGTTTTTCGAAATGTGTGTGTGTGTGTGTGTGTGTGTGTGTGTGTGTGTGTGTGTGTGTGTGTGTGTGTGTGTGTGTGTGTGTGTGTGTGTGTGTGTGTGTGTGTGTGTGTGTGTGTGTTTCTGTCTGTAGATTTTTTTCTATGGCAAACGTTAACAGCCGCATATTCAAACAGAATCAAATAATTTTTTGCATACAGCCCTGATTTGTAGAGTACTCAAGACATATTGTTTTTGGTGAAGATCGGTTAAGGGAAAAATGTAGTTTACCTGCAACGTTTTTTTTTAATCAAGGGTAATTTGTTTCTATGGCAAACAATAACAGCCGCAAATTCAAACAGAATCAAATGATTATTTGCGTACAGTCCTAAATTGTAGATTCCTCAAAACCTATTGTTTTTGGTGAAGATTGATTAAGGGAAAGGGGTAGTTTACCTGCAACATTTTATGTTTTAACAAGGGTAATTTTTTTTATGACGAACGATAACTGCCGTACATTAAAACAGAATCAACTACTCTTCTGCATACCTTTTTGAAATATACAGAACTCAAGGTCTGCTGATTTTGTTGAAGATCGGTTAAAGGAAAGGGGTAGTTTACCTGCAACGTTTTATGTTCTAACAAGGGTGTTTTCTATGGCAAACGATAACAGCCGCAAATTCAAACAGAATCAAATGATTTTTTGCATACAGCTCTGATATGTAGAGTACTCAAGATCTGTTATTTTTGGTGAAGATCGGTTAAGGGAAAGGGGTAGTTTACCTGCAACGGTTTTTTATCAAGGGTAATTTTACTTCCATATTCCTTAAGGAATGGAAGTATGGTGATGGCAAAAAAAATCGTGTTCGAGATTATTGCAGATTCTGATTCTACTACACTCAAAACATGAAAAAAAGTCGTTTTCCGAAAAGTGTCTGTGTGTCTATCTGTCTGTCTGTGTGTCTATGTGTCTGTGTGTCTATAGATTTTTTTTCTATGGCAAACGATAACTGCCGCAAATTCAAACAGAATCAAATAATTTTTTGCATACAGCCCGGTTTTGCAGAGTTCTCGCGACCTATTGTTTTTGGTGAAGATCGGTTGAGGGAAAGGGGTAGTTTACCTGCAACGGTTTTTTTTTAGCAAGGGAAATTTTGTTTGTTTGGCAAACGATAACAGCCGCAAATTCAAACAGAATCAAACAATGTTTCGCATACAGCCCTGAATTGTAGAGTTCTCAAGACCTATTGTTTTTGGTGAAGATCGGTTAAGGGAAAGGGGTAGTTTACCAGTAACGTTTTATGTTTTAACAAGGGTATTTCTTATGGCAAACGATAACAGCCGCAAATTCAAACAGAATGAAAAGATTATTTGCATACAGCCCTAAATTGTAGAGTTCTCAATACCTTTTGTTTTTGGTGAAGATCGGTTAAGGGAAAGGGGTAGTTTACCTACAACGTTTTTTTAACAAGGGTATTTTCTATGGCAAACGATAACAGCCGCAAATTCAAACAGAATCAAATAATTTTCTGCATACAGCCCTGATTTGTAGAGTACTCAAGACCTATTGTTTTTGGTGAAGATCGGTTGAGGGGAAGGGGTAGTTTACCAGCAACGTTTTTTATCATGCGTATTTTCTATGGCAAACGACAACTGCCGCAAATTCAAACAGAATCAAATAATTTTTTGCATACAGCCCTGATTTGCAGAGTACTCGCGACCTATTGTTTTTGGTGAAGATCGGTTGAGGGGAAGGGGTAGTTTACCTGCAACGGTTTTTTTTATCAAGGGAATTTTTTTTTTTTTGGCAAACGATAACAACCGCAAATTCAAACAGAATCAAATAATCTTTCGCATACAGCCCTGAATTGTAGATTTCTCAAGACCTATTGTTTTTGGTGAAGATCGGTTGAGGGAAAGGGGTAGTTTACCTGCAACGTTTTTTTAACAAGGGTATTTTATATGGCAAACGATAACAGCCGCAAATTCAAACAGAATCAAATAATGTTTTGCATACAGTCCTGATTTGTAGAGTACTCAATACCTTTTGTTTTTGGTGAAGATCGGTTAAGGGGAAGGGGTAGTTTACCTGCAACCTTTTACGTTTTATTTTCTATGGCAAACGATAACAGCCGCAAATTCAAACAGAATCAAATAATGTTTTGCATACAGCCCTGATTTGTAGAGTACTCAAGACCTATTGTTTTTGGTGAAGATCGATTAAGGGGAAGGGGTAGTTTACCTGCAACGTTTTTTTATCAAGCGTATTACTTCCATATTCCTTAAGGAATGGAAGTATGGTGATGGCAAAAAAAATCGTGTTCGAGATTATTGCAGATTCTGATTCTACTACACTCAAAACATGAAAAAAAGTCGTTTTCCGAAAAGTGTCTGTGTGTCTGTGTGTCTGTGTGTCTGTCTGTCTGTCTGTAGATTTTTTTTCTATGGCAAACGATAACTGCCGCAAATTCAAACAGAATCAAATAATTTTTTGCATACAGCCCGGTTTTGCAGAGTTCTCGCGACCTATTGTTTTTGGTGAAGATCGGTTGAGGGAAAGGGGTAGTTTACCTGCAACGGTTTTTTTTTAGCAAGGGAAATTTTGTTTGTTTGGCAAACGATAACAGCCGCAAATTCAAACAGAATCAAATAATGTTTCGCATACAGCCCTGAATTGTAGAGTTCTCAAGACCTATTGTTTTTGGTGAAGATCGGTTAAGGGAAAGGGGTAGTTTACCTGTAACGTTTTATGTTTTAACAAGGGTATTTCCTATGGCAAACGATAACAGCCGCAAATTCAAACAGAATGAAAAGATTATTTGCATACAGCCCTAAATTGTAGAGTACTCAAGACCTATTGTTTTTGGTGAAGATCGGTTAAGGGAAAAATGTAGTTTACCTGCAACGTTTTTTTTTAATCAAGGGTAATTTGTTTCTATGGCAAACAATAACAGCCGCAAATTCAAACAGAATCAAATGATTATTTGCGTACAGTCCTAAATTGTAGATTCCTCAAAACCTATTGTTTTTGGTGAAGATTGATTAAGGGAAAGGGGTAGTTTACCTGCAACATTTTATGTTTTAACAAGGGTAATTTTTTTTATGACGAACGATAACTGCCGTACATTAAAACAGAATCAACTACTCTTCTGCATACCTTTTTGAAATATACAGAACTCAAGGTCTGCTGATTTTGTTGAAGATGGGTTAAAGGAAAGGGGTAGTTTACCTGCAACGTTTTATGTTCTAACAAGGGTGTTTTCTATGGCAAACGATAACAGCCGCAAATTCAAACAGAATCAAATGATTTTTTGCATACAGCTCTGATATGTAGAGTACTCAAGATCTGTTATTTTTGGTGAAGATCGGTTAAGGGAAAGGGGTAGTTTACCTGCAACGGTTTTTTATCAAGGGTAATTTTACTTCCATATTCCTTAAGGAATGGAAGTATGGTGATGGCAAAAAAAATCGTGTTCGAGATTATTGCAGATTCTGATTCTACTACACTCAAAACATGAAAAAAAGTCGTTTTCCGAAAAGTGTCTGTGTGTCTATCTGTCTGTCTGTGTGTCTATGTGTCTGTGTGTCTATAGATTTTTTTTCTATGGCAAACGATAACTGCCGCAAATTCAAACAGAATCAAATAATTTTTTGCATACAGCCCGGTTTTGCAGAGTTCTCGCGACCTATTGTTTTTGGTGAAGATCGGTTGAGGGAAAGGGGTAGTTTACCAGCAACGGTTTTTTTTTAGCAAGGGAAATTTTGTTTGTTTGGCAAACGATAACAGCCGCAAATTCAAACAGAATCAAACAATGTTTCGCATACAGCCCTGAATTGTAGAGTTCTCAAGACCTATTGTTTTGGTGAAGATCGGTTAAGGGAAAGGGGTAGTTTACCAGTAACGTTTTATGTTTTAACAAGGGTATTTCTTATGGCAAACGATAACAGCCGCAAATTCAAACAGAATGAAAAGATTATTTGCATACAGCCCTAAATTGTAGAGTTCTCAACACCCTTTTGTTTTTGGTGAAGATCGGTTAAGGGAAAGGGGTAGTTTACCTACAACGTTTTTTTTAACAAGGGTATTTTCTATGGCAAACGATAACAGCCGCAAATTCAAACAGAATCAAATAATTTTCTGCATACAGCCCTGATTTGTAGAGTACTCAAGGACCTATTGTTTTTGGTGAAGATCGGTTGAGGGGAAGGGGTAGTTTACCAGCAACGTTTTTTATCATGCGTATTTTCTATGGCAAACGACAACTGCCGCAAATTCAAACAGAATCAAATAATTTTTTGCATACAGCCCGGTTTTGCAGAGTTCTCGCGACCTATTGTTTTTGGTGAAGATCGGTTGAGGGAAAGGGGTAGTTTACCTGCAACGGTTTTTTTTTAGCAAGGGAAATTTTGTTTGTTTGGCAAACGATAACAGCCGCAAATTCAAACAGAATCAAATAATGTTTCGCATACAGCCCTGCATTGTAGAGTTCTCAAGACCTATTGTTTTTGGTGAAGATCGGTTAAGGGAAAGGGGTAGTTTACCTGTAACGTTTTATGTTTTAACAAGGGTATTTCTTATGGCAAACGATAACAGCCGCAAATTCAAACAGAATGAAAAGATTATTTGCATACAGCCCTAAATTGTAGAGTTCTCAATACCTTTTGTTTTTGGTGAAGATCGGTTAAGGGAAAGGGGTAGTTTACCTACAACGTTTTTTTAACAAGGGTATTTTTTATGGCAAACGATAACAGCCGCAAATTCAAACAGAATCAAATAATTTTCTGCATACAGCCCTGATTTGTAGAGTACTCAAGACCTATTGTTTTTGGTGAAGATCGGTTGAGGGGAAGGGGTAGTTTACCAGCAACGTTTTTTATCATGCGTATTTTCTATGGCAAACGACAACTGCCGCAAATTCAAACAGAATCAAATAATGTTTTGCATACAGCCCTGATTTGTAGAGTACTCGTGACCTATTGTTTTTGGTGAAGATCGGTTGAGGGGAAGGGGTAGTTTACCTGCAACGGTTTTTTTATCAAGGGAAATTTTTTTTTTGGCAAACGATAACAGCCGCAAATTCAAACAGAATCAAATAATGTTTCGCATACAGCCCTGAATTGTAGATTTCTCAAGACCTATTGTTTTTGGTGAAGATCGGTTGAGGGAAAGGGGTAGTTTACCTGCAACGTTTTTTTAACAAGGGTATTTTATATGGCAAACGATAACAGCCGCAAATTCAAACAGAATCAAATAATTTTTTGCATACGTCCCTGAATTGTAGAGGTCTCAATGACTTTCGATTTTGGTGAAGATCGGTTAAGGGGAAGGGGTAGTTTACCTGCAACCTTTTACGTTTTATTTTCTATGGCAAACGATAACAGCCGCAAATTCAAACAGAATCAAATAATGTTTTGCATACAGCCCTGATTTGTAGAGTACTCAAGACCTATTGTTTTTGGTGAAGATCGGTTGAGGGGAAGGGGTAGTTTACCAGCAACGTTTTTTATCATGCGTATTTTCTATGGCAAACGACAACTGCCGCAAATTCAAACAGAATCAAATAATTTTTTGCATACAGCCCTGATTTGTAGAGTACTCGCGACCTATTGTTTTTGGTGAAGATCGGTTGAGGGGAAGGGGTAGTTTACCAGCAACGGTTTTTTTTATCAAGGGAAATTTTTTTTTTTTTGGCAAACGATAACAGCCGCAAATTCAAACAGAATCAAATAATGTTTCGCATACAGCCCTGATTTGTAGAGTACTCAAGACCTATTGTTTTTGGTGAAGATCGGTTAAGGGGAAGGGGTAGTTTACCTGCAACGTTTTTTTATCAAGCGTATTTTCTATGGCAAACGATAACAGCCGCAAATTCAAACAGAATCAAATAATTTTTTGCATACGTCCCTGAATTGTAGAGGTCTCAATGACTTTCGATTTTGGTGAAGATCGGTTAAGGGGAAGGGGTAGTTTACCTGCAACCTTTTACGTTTTAACAAGAGTAAAGTACTTGAAAATTTATTTAAACTTTTTGAAACAATGGTAATTGTTAAAAATAAAATAATTTTGTTGCCAGGCAATAAAATTATAATTTTTTCATTTTAATGTAATATAATATTTTTCATTTAATACAGCAATAAAAAGGCAGGTAAGACACAGCCTGGCTGTTTGGCTGAAAATGATTTTAAATATAAATCTTAGAATATGGAAGTCATGTATGGTTCTCCATACCGATATTTTTCTATGGCAAACGATAACAGCCGCAAATTCAAACAGAATCAAATAATTGTTTGCATACGTCCCTGAATTGTAGAGGTCTCAATGACTTTCGATTTTGGTGAAGATCGGTTAAGGGGAAGGGGTAGTTTACCTGCAACCTTTTACGTTTTAACAAGAGTAAAGTACTTGAAAATTTATTTAAACTTTTTGAAACAATGGTAATTGTTAAAAATAAAATAATTTTGTTGCCAGGCAATAAAATTATAATTTTTTCATTTTAATGTAATATAATATTTTTCATTTAATACAGCAATAAAAAGGCAGGTAAGACACAGCCTGGCTGTTTGGCTGAAAATGATTTTAAATATAAATCTTAGAATGTGGAAGTCATGTATGGTTCTCCATACCGATATTTACTTCCATGTTCCTTAAGGAAATGGAAGTATGGTGATTGCAAAAAAAATCGTGTTCGAGATTATTGCAGATTCTGATTGTACTACACTCAAAACATGAAAAAAAGTCGTTTTTCGAAAAGTGTCTGCGTGTGTGTCTGTCTGTCTGTCTGTGTGTCTGTCTGTGTGTGTGTCTGTAGATTTTTTTTTCTATGGCAAACGATAACAGCCGCAAATTCAAACAGAATCAAATAATTTTTGCACACAGCCCTAATTTGTAGAGTACTCGAAACCTATTGTTTTTGGTGAAGATCGGTTGAGGGAAAGGGGTAGTTTACCTGCCACGGTTTTTTTTTATCAAGGGTAATTTTGTTTGTTTGGCAAACGATAACAGCCGCAAATTCAAACAGAATCAAATAATGTTTCGCATACAGACCTGAATTGTAGAGTCCACAAGATCTTTTGATTTTGGTAAAGATCGGTTATGTGAAAGGGGTAGTTTACCAGCAACGTTTTATGTTTTAACAAGGGTATTTTCTATGGCAAACGATAACAGCCGCAAATTCAAACATAATCAAATAAGTTTTCGCATACAGCCCTGATTTCTTGAGTACTAAAGACCTATTGTTTTGGTGAAGATCGTTTAAGGGAAAGGGGTAGTTTACCTGACACGTTTTTTGTTTTATCAAGGGTATTTTATATGGCAAACGATAACAGCCGCAAATTCAAACAGAATCCTATAATATTTTGCATACAGCCCTGAAATGTACAGTTCTCAAGACCTGTTGGTTTTGGTGAAGATCGCTTAAGGGAATAGGGTTGTTTACCAGCAACATTTTATGTTTTATCAAGGGTAATTTTTTATTTGACGAACGATAACTGCCGTACATTAAAACAGAATCAACTACTCTTCTGCATACCTTTTTGAATTATACAGAACTCATGGTCTGTAGATTTTGTTGAAGATCGGTTAAGGGAAAGGCGTAGTTTACCAGCAACGTTTTATGTTTTAACAAGGGTATTTTTTCTATGATGAACGATAACTGCCGTAAATTCAAAAAGAATCAACTAATGTCTTGCATACAGCCCTGAATTGTAGAGTTCTCAAGATCTATTGTTTTTGGTGAAGATCGGTTAATGGAATAGGGTAGTTTACCAGCAACGTTTTATGTTTTATCAAGGGTGTTTTCTATGGCAAACGATAACAGCCGTAAATTCAAACTAAATCAAATAATTCTTTGCATACAGGCCTGAATTGTAGAGTACCTAAGACATGTCGTTTTTGGTGAAGATCGGTTAAGGGAAAGGGGTAGTTTACCTGAACCGGTTTTTTATCAAGGGTAATTTTTTTCTATAGTAAACGATAACAACCGCAAATTCAAACGGAATCAAATAAGTTTTTGCATACAGCCCTGATTTCTTGAGTACTAAAGACCTGTCGTTTTTGGTGAAGATCGCTTAAGGGAAAGGGGTAGTTTACTAGCCATGTTTTTTGTTTTATCAAGGGTATTTTCTATGGCAAACGATAACAGCCGCAAATTCAAACAGAATCAAATAATGTTTTGCATAGAGCCCTGATTTGTAGAGTACTCAAGACCTATTGTTTTTGGTGAAGATCGGTTAAGGGGAAGGGGTAGTTTACCAGCAACATTTTTTTATCAAGCGTATTTTCTATGGCAAATGATAACAGCCGCAAATTCAAACGGAATCAAATAATTTTTTGCATACCTCCCTGAATTGTAGAGACCTCAAGGACTTTTGATTTTGGTGAAGATCGGTTAAGGGGAAGGGGTAGTTTACCTGCAACCTTTTACGTTTTAACAACAGTAAAGTACTTGAAAATTCATTTCAACTTTTTCAAACAAAGGTAATTGTTAAAAATAAAATAATTTTGTTCCCAGGGAATAAAATTATAATTTTTTCATTTTAATGTAAATTATGTATGAGTTAATATCTTTATATATATAATTTTTCTGTACGTGTGTATGTCACTGAACTCCTCCATGTATAAAATAATATATCGTTCGTGGCAGGTAAGCATATCTCAGTTATGTAATGTTTACGTTTCCATTTTATTATTATGCCTACAGCAATAAAAAGGCAGGTAAGACACTCTCACACACACACGCACACACACACACACACACACACACACACACACACACACACACACACACACACACACACACACACACACAATTCACGTTATTTCTGGCCTCACTCATGTTTATTTTCTTACATTTGCACGCTTTTTAAATGGAAAGTGCCGAAACCCACACCAACATAACGCGTGCAAGCCAAAAAAATGGACATCAATTTGCTTCCTGTGGATCGCTGGGCAGTGTAACTGCACGCGTTTACAGAGGAACGATTCATAGACAGACTTTTCGTCTTTAGGGAATCAACCCTCTGCAAGATGCTGAGGGTCCATGAGTGACTTCGGAGCGCTCCTTCTTTTTCGCGTGTAGATTCGCAGCTTTACTCTATGCAACACTCAATAGGAAATGTTGAAAATTTTTGTCCACAGTGTACCCTCATTCACACTAAACCTGCTCTGATGTTTTAATTATGGACATCATAATATTAAAACTTTGGAAACTTGAGCACTACTTAATGGAGATCAATCATTAACTTATACAAGCCATTAATTTTATGCATATTTTTTATATATATGTGTACAACGTTATCGGCAACAAAGAAGTAGTTTTTGTTAAAATTCCTTCCCGGAATATTTGGCCGTAGTCCAATGTTTTCTACAAAACCAGACGTTTCGGCAATGCCATCGACTTCCATCATCAGTGAAAATCGAGTGCGATAACGTGAGGTGGTATACGTTAGTGACCACAGTACTGTGGTTAAGGCTGAAGCAGTAAGTAGAAAGAAGTAGTTTCTATGGTAATATTTCATTTCGAAAATGATTTTAAATATAAATCTTAGAATATGGAAGTCATGTATAGTTCTCCATACCGATATTTACTTCCATGTTCCTTAAGGAAATGGAAGTATGGTGATGGCAAAAAAAATCGTGTTCGAGATTATTGCAGATTCTGATTGTACTACACTCAAATCATGAAAAAAAGTCGTTTTTCGAAAAGTGTCTGCGTGTGTGTCTGTAGATTTTTTTTTCTATGGCAAACGATAACAGCCGCAAATTCAAACAGAATCAAATAATTTTTGCACACAGCCCTAATTTGTAGAGTACTCGCAACCTATTGTTTTTGGTGAAGATCGGTTGAGGGAAAGGGGTAGTTTACCTGCAACGGTTTTTTTTTTATCAAGGGTAATTTTGTTTGTTTGGCAAACGATAACAGCCGCAAATTCAAACAGAATCAAATAATGTTTCGCATACAGCCCTGAATTGTAGAGTTCTCAAGATCTTTTGATTTTGGTAAAGATCGGTTATGTGAAAGGGGTAGTTTACCAGCAACGTTTTATGTTTTAACAAGGGTATTTTCTATGGCAAACGATAACAGCCGCAAATTCAAACAGAATCAAATGATGTTTTGCATACAGCCCTGTATTGTAGAGTTCTAAATACCTATTGGTGTTGGTGAAGATCGGTTAAGGGAAAGGGGTAGTTTACCTGCAACGTTTTATGTTTTAAAAGGATATTTTCTATGGCAAACGATAAGAGCCGCAAATTCAAACAGAATCAAATACGTTTTTGCATACAGGCCTGTTTGTTGAGTATTAAAGACCTATTGTTTTTGGTGAAGATCGGTTAAGGGAAAGGGGTAGTTTACCTGACACGTTTTTTGTTTTATCAAGGGTATTTTATATGGCAAACGATAACAGCCGCAAATTCAAACAGAATCCTATAATATTTTGCATACAGCCCTGAAATGTAGAGTTCTCAAGACCTGTTGGTTTTGGTGAAGATCGGTTAAGGGAATAGGGTTGTTTACCAGCAACATTTTATGTTTTATCAAGGGTAATTTTTACTTCCATATTCCTTAAGGAATGGAAGTATGGTGATGGCAAAAAAAATCGTGTTCGAGATTATTGCAGATTCTGATTCTACTACACTCAAAACATGAAAAAAAGTCGTTTTCCGAAAAGTGTCTGTGTGTCTGTCTGTGTGTCTGTGTGTCTGTAGATTTTTTTTCTATGGCAAACGATAACTGCCGCAAATTCAAACAGAATCAAATAATTTTTTGCATACAGCCCGGTTTTGCAGAGTTCTCGCGACCTATTGTTTTTGGTGAAGATCGGTTGAGGGAAAGGGGTAGTTTACCTGCAACGGTTTTTTTTTAGCAAGGGAAATTTTGTTTGTTTGGCAAACGATAACAGCCGCAAATTCAAACAGAATCAAATAATGTTTCGCATAGAGCCCTGAATTGTAGAGTTCTCAAGACCTATTGTTTTTGGTGAAGATCGGTTAAGGGAAAGGGGTAGTTTACCAGTAACGTTCTATGTTTTAACAAGGGTATTTCCTATGGCAAACGATAACAGCCGCAAATTCAAACAGAATGAAAAGATTATTTGCATACAGCCCTAAATTGTGGAGTTCTCAATACCTTTTGTTTTTGGTGAAGATCGGTTAAGGGAAAGGGGTAGTTTACCTACAACGTTTTTTTAACAAGGGTATTTTCTATGGCAAACGATAACAGCCGCAAATTCAAACAGAATCAAATAATTTTCTGCATACAGCCCTCATTTGTAGAGTACTCAAGACCTGTTGTTTTTGGTGAAGATCGGTTGAGGGGAAGGGGTAGTTTACCAGCAACGTTTTTTATCATGCGTATTTTCTATGGCAAACGACAACTGCCGCAAATTCAAACAGAATCAAATAATTTTTTGCATACAGCCCTGATTTGTAGAGTACTCGCGACCTATTGTTTTTGGTGAAGATCGGTTGAGGGGAAGGGGTAGTTTACCTGCAACGGTTTTTTTTATCAAGGGATTTTTTTTTTTTTTGGCAAACGATAACAGCCGCAAATTCAAACAGAATCAAATAATATTTCGCATACAGCCCTGAATTGTAGATTTCTCAAGATCTGTTGTTTTTGGTGAAGATCGGTTGAGGGAAAGGGGTAGTTTACCTGCAACGTTTTTTTAACAAGGGTATTTTATATGGCAAACGATAACAGCCGCAAATTCAAACAGAATCAAATAATGTTTTGCATACTGTCCTGATTTGTAGAGTACTCAAGACCTATTGTTTTTGGTGAAGATCGGTTAAGGGGAAGGGGTAGTTTACCTGCAACCTTTTACGTTTTATTTTCTATGGCAAACGATAACAGCCGCAAATTCAAACAGAATCAAATAATGTTTTGCATACAGCCCTGATTTGTAGAGTACTCAAGACCTATTGTTTTTGGTGAAGATTGGTTAAGGGGAAGGGGTAGTTTACCAGCAACGTTTTTTTATCAAGCGTATTTTCTATGGCAAACGATAACAGCCGCAAATTCAAACAGAATCAAATAATTTTTTGCATACGTCCCTGAATTGTAGAGGTCTCAATGACTTTCGATTTTGCTGAAGATCGGTTAAGGGGAAGGGGTAGTTTACCTGCAACCTTTTACGTTTTAACAAGAGTAAAGTACTTGAAAATTTATTTAAACTTTTTGAAACAATGGTAATTGTTAAAAATAAAATAATTTTGTTGCCAGGCAATAAAATTATAATTTTTTCATTTTAATGTAATATAATATTTTTCATTTAATACAGCAATAAAAAGGCAGGTAAGACACAGCCTGGCTGTTTGGCTGAAAATGATTTTAAATATAAATCTTAGAATATGGAAGTCATGTATGGTTCTCCATACCGATATTTTATTTGACGAACGATAACTGCCGTACATTAAAACAGAATTAACTACTCTTCTGCATACCTTTTTGAATTATACAGAACTCAAGGTCTGTTGATTTTGTTGAAGATCGGTTAAGGTAAAGGGGTAGTTTACCTGCAACGTTTTATGTTTTAACAAGGGTATTTTTTCTATGACGAACGATAACTGCCGTACATTAAAACAGAATCAACTAATGTTTTGCATACAGCTCTGAATTGTAGAGTTCTCAAGACCTATTGTTTTTGGTGAAGATCGGTTAGTGGAATAGGGTAGGTTACCAGCAACGTTTTATGTTTTATCAAGGGTGTTTTCTATGGCAAACGATAACAGCCGCAAATTCAAACAGAATCAAATAATTGTTTGCATACAGTCCTGAATTGTAGCGTACCCAAGACCTGTCGTTTTTGGTGAAGATCAGTTAAGGGAAAGGGGTAGTTTACCTGCAACGGTTTTTTATCAAGGGTAATTTTTTTCTATAGTAAACGATAACAGCCGCAAATTCAAACAGAATCAAATGTTGTTTTGCATACAGCCCTGTATTGTAGAGTTCTCAATACCTATTGGTGTTGGTGAAAACCGGTTAAGGGAAAGGGGTGATTTTACTGCCGTAAATTCAAACAGAATCAACTACGTTTTTGCATACCTTTTTGAACTAAAGAGAACTCAAGGTCTGTTGATTTTGTTGAAGATCGGGTAGTTGTTAAGGGAAGGGGTAGTTTATCAGCAACGTTTTATGTTTTAAAAAGGGTAATTTTTTTATGACGAACGATAACTACCGAAAATTCAATGAGAATCAAATAATTTTTTGCACCCTTTCCTGAGTTGCAGAGAGCTCAAGGTCTATTGATTTTGGTGAAGATCGGTTAAGGGAAAGGGGTAGTTTACCTGCAACATTTTATGTTGTAACAAGAGAAATGTTTCCATGATGAACGATAACTGCCGCACATTCAAACAGAATCAAATATTTTTTTCATGCTTCCCTGAATTGTAGAGGACGGAAGGTCTGTTGATTTTGGAGAAGATCGGTTAAGAGAAAGGGGTAGTTTTCCTGATACATTTTATGATTTAACAGAGTAAAGTACTTAATTTTTATAAATACAGTATCCTGATAAGAAGCTCATAGTAATCCACTGTAGAAACGTAGATGAAATATCTATAAATGAAGAAGTTAATTGAACGGGGTGGGGGTAATTTTCTATTATTAAAAATTATAGTTGAAGGTGGAGGGGAGAATTTTTTATATGTGTACTACGTTATCGGCAACAAAGAAGTAGTTTTTTGTTAAAATTGCTTCCCGGGCTCTTTAGCCGTAGTCCAATGTTTTCTGCAAAACCAGACTTTTCGGCAGTGCCATCGACTGCCATCATCGGTGAAAATCGAGTGCGAAAACGTGAGGTGGTATACGTTAGTGACCACAGTACTGTGGTTAATGCTGAAGCAATAAGTAGAAAGACGTAGTTTCTATGGAAATATTTCATTTCGAATATGATTTTAAATATAAATCTTAGAACATGGAAGTCATGTATGGTTCTCCATACCGATATTTTTCTATGGCAAACGATAACAGCCGCAAATTCAAACAGAATCAAATGATGTTTTGCATACAGCCCTGTATTGTAGAGTTCTCAATACTTATTGGTGTTGGTGAAGATCGGTTAAGGGAAAGGGGTAGTTTACCTGCAAAATTTTATGTTTTTGCAAGGGTTATTTTTTATATGACGAACGATAACTGCCGTAAATTCAAAAAAAAATCAACTACGTTTTTGCATACCTTTTTGAACTAAAGAAGGTATTGATTTTGTTGAAGATCGGTTAAGGGAAAGGGGTAGTTTATCACCAAAGTTTTATGTTTTAAAAAGGGTAATTTTTTTATGACGAACGATAACTGCCGAAAATTCAAAGAGAATCAAATAATCAAATAAACGTTGCTGGTAACCTACCCTATTCCACTAACCGATCTTCACCAAAAACAATAGGTCTTGAGAACTCTACAATTCAGAGCTGTATGCAAAACATTAGTTGATTCTGTTTTAATGTACGGCAGTTATCGTTCGTCATAGAAAAAATACCCTTGTTAAAACATAAAACGTTGCAGGTAAACTACCCCTTTACCTTAACCGATCTTCACCAAAAACGACAGGTCTTGGGTACGCTACAATTCACGACTGTATGCAAACAATTATTTGATTCTGTTTGAATTTGCGGCTGTTATCGTTTGACATAGAAAACACCCTTGATAATACATAAAACGTTGCTGGTAACCTACCCTAGTCCACTAACCGATCTTCACCAAAAACAATAGGTCTTGAGAACTCTACAATTCAGAGCTGTATGCAAAACATTAGTTGATTCTGTTTTAATGTACGGCAGTTATCGTTCGTCATAGAAAAAATACCCTTGTTAAAACATAAAACGTTGCAGGTAAACTACCCCTTTACCTTAACCGATCTTCAACAAAATCAACAGACCTTGAGTTCTGTATAATTCAAAAAGGTATGCAGAAGAGTAGTTGATTCTGTTTTAATGTACGGCAGTTATCGTTCGTCAAATAAAAAATTACCCTTGATAAAACATAAAATGTTGCTGGTAAACAACCCTATTCCCTTAAGCGATCTTCACCAAAACCAACAGGTCTTGAGAACTGTACATTTCAGGGCTGTATGCAAAATATTATAGGATTCTGTTTGAATTTGCGGCTGTTATCGTTTGCCATATAAAATACCCTTGATAAAACAAAAAACGTGTCAGGTAAACTACCCCTTTCCCTTAAACGATCTTCACCAAAACAATAGGTCTTTAGTACTCAAGAAATCAGGGCTGTATGCGAAAACTTATTTGATTATGTTTGAATTTGCGGCTGTTATCGTTTGCCATAGAAAATACCCTTGTTAAAACATAAAACGTTGCTGGTAAACTACCCCTTTCACATAACCGATCTTTACCAAAATCAAAAGATCTTGTGGACTCTACAATTCAGGTCTGTATGCGAAACATTATTTGATTCTGTTTGAATTTGCGGCTGTTATCGTTTGCCAAACAAACAAAATTACCCTTGATAAAAAAAAACCGTGGCAGGTAAACTACCCCTTTCCCTCAACCGATCTTCACCAAAAACAATAGGTTTCGAGTACTCTACAAATTAGGGCTGTGTGCAAAAATTATTTGATTCTGTTTGAATTTGCGGCTGTTATCGTTTGCCATAGAAAAAAAAATCTACAGACACACACACAGACAGACACACAGACAGACAGACAGACACACACGCAGACACTTTTCGAAAAACGACTTTTTTTCATGTTTTGAGTGTAGTACAATCAGAATCTGCAATAATCTCGAACACGATTTTTTTTGCAATCACCATACTTCCATTTCCTTAAGGAACATGGAAGTAAATATCGGTATGGAGAACCATACATGACTTCCACATTCTAAGATTTATATTTAAAATCATTTTCAGCCAAACAGCCAGGCTGTGTCTTACCTGCCTTTTTATTGCTGTATTAAATGAAAAATATTATATTACATTAAAATGAAAAAATTATAATTTTATTGCCTGGCAACAAAATTATTTTATTTTTAACAATTACCATTGTTTCAAAAAGTTTAAATAAATTTTCAAGTACTTTACTCTTGTTAAAACGTAAAAGGTTGCAGGTAAACTACCCCTTCCCCTTAACCGATCTTCACCAAAATCGAAAGTCATTGAGACCTCTACAATTCAGGGACGTATGCAAAAAATTATTTGATTCTGTTTGAATTTGCGGCTGTTATCGTTTGCCATAGAAAATACGCTTGATAAAAAAACGTTGCAGGTAAACTACCCCTTCCCCTTAATCGATCTTCACCAAAAACAATAGGTCTTGAGTACTCTACAAATCAGGGCTGTATGCAAAACATTATTTGATTCTGTTTGAATTTGCGGCTGTTATCGTTTGCCATAGAAAATACCCTTGTTAAAAAAACGTTGCTGGTAAACTACCCCTTTCCCTCAACCGATCTTCACCAAAAACAACAGGTCTTGAGAACTCTACAATTTAGGGCTGTATGCAAATAATCTTTTGATTCTGTTTGAATTTGCGGCTGTTATCGTTTGCCAAACAAACAAAATTACCCTTGCTAAAAAAAAAACCGTTGCAGGAAACTACCCCTTTCCCTCAACCGATCTTCACCAAACACAATAGGTCGCGAGTACTCTGCAAATCAGGGCTGCATGCAAAAAATTATTTGATTCTGTTTGAATTTGCGGCTGTTATCGTTTGCCATAGAAAATACGCTTGATAAAAAAACGTTGCAGGTAAACTACCCCTTCCCCTTAACCGATCTTCACCAAAAACAACAGGTCTTGAGTACTCTACAAATCAGGGCTGTATGCAAAACATTATTTGATTCTGTTTGAATTTGCGGCTGTTATCGTTTGCCATAGAAAATACCCTTGTTAAACAACCGTTGCAGGTAAACTACCCCTTTCCCTTAACCGATCTTCACCAAAAACAATAGCTCTTGAGAACTCTACAATTTAGGGCAGTATACAAATAATCTTTTGATTCTGTTTGAATTTGCGTCTGTTATCGTTTGCCATAGGAAATACCCTTGTTAAAACATAAAACGTTACAGGTAAACTACCCCTTTCCCTTAACCGATCTTCACCAAAATCAACAGATCTTGAGAACTCTCTACAATTCAGGGCTGTATGCGAAACATTATTTGATTCTGTTTGAATTTGCGGCTGTTATCGTTTGCCAAACAAACAAAATTACCCTTGCTGAAAAAAAACCGTTGCAGGTAAACTACCCCTTTCCCTCAACCGATCTTCACCAAAAACAATAAGTCGCGAGTACTCTGCAAATCAGGGCTGCATGCAAAAAATTATTTGATTCTGTTTGAATTTGCGGCAGTTATCGTTTGCCATAGAAAAAAAATCTACAGACAGACAGACAGACAGACACACAGACAGACAGACAGACAGACAGACAGACACACACACAGACACTTTTCGGAAAACGACTTTTTTTCATTTTTTGAGTGTAGTAGAATCAGAATCTGCAATAATCTCGAACACGATTTTTTTTGCCATCACCATACTTCCATTCCTTAAGGAATATGGAAGTAAAATATCGGTATGGAGAACCATACATTACTTCCATATTCTAAGATTTATATTTAAAATCATTTTCAGCCAAACAGCCAGGCTGTGTCTTACCTGCCTTTTTATTGCTGTATTAAATGAAAAATATTATATTACATTAAAATGAAAAAATTATAATTTTATTGCCTGGCAACAAAATTATTTTATTTTTAACAATTACCATTGTTTCAAAAAGTTTAAATAAATTTTCAAGTACTTTACTCTTGTTAAAACGTAAAAGGTTGCAGGTAAACTACCCCTTCCCCTTAACCGATCTTCACCAAAATCGAAAGTCATTGAGACCTCTACAATTCAGGGACGTATGCAAAAAATTATTTGATTCTGTTTGAATTTGCGGCTGTTATCGTTTGCCATAGAAAATACGCTTGATAAAAATACGTTGCAGGTAAACTACCCCTTCCCCTTAACCAATCTTCACCAAAAACAATAGGTCTTGAGTACTCTACAAATCAGGGCTGTATGCAAAACATTATTTGATTCTGTTTGAATTTGCGGCTGTTATCGTTTGCCATAGAAAATAAAACGTAAAAGGTTGCAGGTAAACTACCCCTTCCCCTTAACCGATCTTCACCAAAAACAATAGGTCTTGAGTACTCTACAAATCAGGGCTGTATGCAGAAAATTATTTGATTCTGTTTGAATTTGCGGCTGTTATCGTTTGCCATAGAAAATACCCTTGTTAAAAAAACGTTGTAGGTAAACTACCCCTTTCCCTTAACCGATCTTCACCAAAAACAAGAGGTATTGAGAACTCTACAATTTAGGGCTGTATGCAAATAATCTTTTCATTCTGTTTGAATTTGCGGCTGTTATCGTTTGCCATAGGAAATACCCTTGTTAAAACATAAAACGTTACTGGTAAACTACCCCTTTCCCTTAACCGATCTTCACCAAAAACAATAGGTCTTGAGAACTCTACAATTCAGGGCTGTATGCGAAACATTATTTGATTCTGTTTGAATTTGCGGCTGTTATCGTTTGCCAAACAAACAAAATTTCCCTTGCTAAAAAAAAACCGTTGCAGGTAAACTACCCCTTTCCCTCAACCGATCTTCACCAAAAACAATAGGTCGCGAGAACTCTGCAAAACCGGGCTGTATGCAAAAAATTATTTGATTCTGTTTGAATTTGCGGCAGTTATCGTTTGCCATAGAAAAAAAATCTACAGACACATAGACACACAGACACACAGACAGACAGATAGACACACAGACACTTTTCGGAAAACGACTTTTTTTCATGTTTTGAGTGTAGTAGAATCAGAATCTGCAATAATCTCGAACACGATTTTTTTTGCCATCACCATACTTCCATTCCTTAAGGAATATGGAAGTAAAATTACCCTTGATAAAAAACCGTTGCTGGTAAACTACCCCTTTCCCTTAACCGATCTTCACCAAAATCAACAGACCTTGAGTTCTCTATAACTCAGGCAAGTGTGCAAAAAATTATTTGATTCTCTTTGAATTTTCGGCAGTTATCGTTCGTCATAAAAAAATTACCCTTTTTAAAACATAAAACTTTGGTGATAAACTACCCCTTTCCCTTAACCGATCTTCAACAAAATCAACAGACCTTGAGTTCTCTTTAGTTCAAAAAGGTATGCAAAAACGTAGTTGATTTTTTTTGAATTTACGGCAGTTATCGTTCGTCATATAAAAAATAACCCTTGCAAAAACATAAAATTTTGCAGGTAAACTACCCCTTTCCCTTAACCGATCTTCACCAACACCAATAAGTATTGAGAACTCTACAATACAGGGCTGTATGCAAAACATCATTTGATTCTGTTTGAATTTGCGGCTGTTATCGTTTGCCATAGAAAAATATCGGTATGGAGAACTATACATGACTTCCATGTTCTAAGATTTATATTTAAAATCATATTCGAAATGAAATATTTCCATAGAAACTACGTCTTTCTACTTATTCCTTCAGCATTAACCACAGTACTGTGGTCACTAACATATACCACCTCACGTTTTCGCACTCGATTTTCACCGATGATGGCAGTCGATGGCACTGCCGAAAAGTCTGGTTTTGCAGAAAACATTGGACTACGGCTAAAGAGCCCGGGAAGCAATTTTAACAAAAAACTACTTCTTTGTTGCCGATAACGTAGTACACATATAAAAAATTCTCCCCTCCACCTTCAACTATAATTTTTAATAATAGAAAATTACCCCCACCCCGTTCAATTAACTTCTTCATTTATAGATATTTCATCTACGTTTCTACAGTGAATTACTATGAGCTTCTTATCAGGATACTTTATTTATAAAAATTAAGTACTTTACTCTGTTAAATCATAAAATGTTTCAGGAAAACTACCCCTTTCTCTTAACCGATCTTCTCCAAAATCAACAGACCTTCCGTCCTCTACAATTCAGGGAAGCATGCAAAAAAATATTTGATTCTGTTTGAATGTGCGGCAGTTATCGTTCATCATGGAAACATTTCTCTTGTTACAACATAAAATGTTGCAGGTAAACTACCCCTTTCCCTTAACCGATCTTCACCAAAATCAATAGACCTTGAGCTCTCTGCAACTCAGGAAAGGGTGCAAAAAATTATTTGATTCTCATTGAATTTTCGGCAGTTATCGTTCGTCATAAAAAAATTACCCTTTTTAAAACATAAAACGTTGCTGATAAACTACCCCTTCCCTTAACAACTACCCGATCTTCAACAAAATCAACAGACCTTGAGTTCTCTTTAGTTCAAAAAGGTATGCAAAAACGTAGTTGATTCTGTTTGAATTTACGGCAGTAAAATCACCCCTTTCCCTTAACCGGTTTTCACCAACACCAATAGGTATTGAGAACTCTACAATACAGGGCTGTATGCAAAACAACATTTGATTCTGTTTGAATTTGCGGCTGTTATCGTTTACTATAGAAAAAAATTACCCTTGATAAAAAACCGTTGCAGGTAAACTACCCCTTTCCCTTAACTGATCTTCACCAAAAACGACAGGTCTTGGGTACGCTACAATTCAGGACTGTATGCAAACAATTATTTGATTCTGTTTGAATTTGCGGCTGTTATCGTTTGCCATAGAAAACACCCTTGATAAAACATAAAACGTTGCTGGTAACCTACCCTATTCCACTAACCGATCTTCACCAAAAACAATAGGTCTTGAGAACTCTACAATTCAGAGCTGTATGCAAAACATTAGTTGATTCTGTTTTAATGTACGGCAGTTATCGTTCGTCATAGAAAAAATACCCTTGTTAAAACATAAAACGTTGCAGGTAAACTACCCCTTTACCTTAACCGATCTTCAACAAAATCAACAGACCTTGAGTTCTGTATAATTCAAAAAGGTATGCAAAAACGTAGTTGATTTTTTTTGAATTTACGGCAGTTATCGTTCGTCATATAAAAAATAACCCTTGCAAAAACATAAAATTTTGCAGGTAAACTACCCCTTTCCCTTAACCGATCTTCACCAACACCAATAAGTATTGAGAACTCTACAATACAGGGCTGTATGCAAAACATCATTTGATTCTGTTTGAATTTGCGGCTGTTATCGTTTGCCATAGAAAAATATCGGTATGGAGAACTATACATGACTTCCATGTTCTAAGATTTATATTTAAAATCATATTCGAAATGAAATATTTCCATAGAAACTACGTCTTTCTACTTATTCCTTCAGCATTAACCACAGTACTGTGGTCACTAACATATACCACCTCACGTTTTCGCACTCGATTTTCACCGATGATGGCAGTCGATGGCACTGCCGAAAAGTCTGGTTTTGCAGAAAACATTGGACTACGGCTAAAGAGCCCGGGAAGCAATTTTAACAAAAAACTACTTCTTTGTTGCCGATAACGTAGTACACATATAAAAAATTCTCCCCTCCACCTTCAACTATAATTTTTAATAATAGAAAATTACCCCCACCCCGTTCAATTAACTTCTTCATTTATAGATATTTCATCTACGTTTCTACAGTGAATTACTATGAGCTTCTTATCAGGATACTTTATTTATAAAAATTAAGTACTTTACTCTGTTAAATCATAAAATGTTTCAGGAAAACTACCCCTTTCTCTTAACCGATCTTCTCCAAAATCAACAGACCTTCCGTCCTCTACAATTCAGGGAAGCATGCAAAAAAATATTTGATTCTGTTTGAATGTGCGGCAGTTATCGTTCATCATGGAAACATTTCTCTTGTTACAACATAAAATGTTGCAGGTAAACTACCCCTTTCCCTTAACCGATCTTCACCAAAATCAATAGACCTTGAGCTCTCTGCAACTCAGGAAAGGGTGCAAAAAATTATTTGATTCTCATTGAATTTTCGGCAGTTATCGTTCGTCATAAAAAAATTACCCTTTTTAAAACATAAAACGTTGCTGATAAACTACCCCTTCCCTTAACAACTACCCGATCTTCAACAAAATCAACAGACCTTGAGTTCTCTTTAGTTCAAAAAGGTATGCAAAAACGTAGTTGATTCTGTTTGAATTTACGGCAGTAAAATCACCCCTTTCCCTTAACCGGTTTTCACCAACACCAATAGGTATTGAGAACTCTACAATACAGGGCTGTATGCAAAACAACATTTGATTCTGTTTGAATTTGCGGCTGTTATCGTTTACTATAGAAAAAAATTACCCTTGATAAAAAACCGTTGCAGGTAAACTACCCCTTTCCCTTAACTGATCTTCACCAAAAACGACAGGTCTTGGGTACGCTACAATTCAGGACTGTATGCAAACAATTATTTGATTCTGTTTGAATTTGCGGCTGTTATCGTTTGCCATAGAAAACACCCTTGATAAAACATAAAACGTTGCTGGTAACCTACCCTATTCCACTAACCGATCTTCACCAAAAACAATAGGTCTTGAGAACTCTACAATTCAGAGCTGTATGCAAAACATTAGTTGATTCTGTTTTAATGTACGGCAGTTATCGTTCGTCATAGAAAAAATACCCTTGTTAAAACATAAAACGTTGCAGGTAAACTACCCCTTTACCTTAACCGATCTTCAACAAAATCAACAGACCTTGAGTTCTGTATAATTCAAAAAGGTATGCAGAAGAGTAGTTAATTTTGTTTTAATGTACGGCAGTTATCGTTCGTCAAATAAAAAATTACCCTTGATAAAACATAAAATGTTGCTGGTAAACAACCCTATTCCCTTAACCGATCTTCACCAAAACCAACAGGTCTTGAGAACTCTACATTTCAGGGCTGTATGCAAAATATTATAGGATTCTGTTTGAATTTGCGGCTGTTATCGTTTGCCATATAAAATACCCTTGATAAAACAAAAAACGTGTCAGGTAAACTACCCCTTTCCCTTAACCGATCTTCACCAAAAACAATAGGTCTTTAATACTCAACAAACAGGCCTGTATGCAAAAACGTATTTGATTCTGTTTGAATTTGCGGCTCTTATCGTTTGCCATAGAAAATATCCTTTTAAAACATAAAACGTTGCAGGTAAACTACCCCTTTCCCTTAACCGATCTTCACCAACACCAATAGGTATTTAGAACTCTACAATACAGGGCTGTATGCAAAACATCATTTGATTCTGTTTGAATTTGCGGCTGTTATCGTTTGCCATAGAAAATACCCTTGTTAAAACATAAAACGTTGCAGGTAAACTACCCCTTTCCCTTAACCGATCTTCACCAAAATCAACAGACCTTGAGAACTCTACAATTCAGGGCTGTATGCGAAACATTATTTGATTCTGTTTGAATTTGCGGCTGTTATCGTTTGCCAAACAAACAAAATTACCCTTGATAAAAAAAAAACCGTTGCAGGTAAACTACCCCTTTCCCTCAACCGATCTTCACCAAAAACAATAGGTTGCGAGTACTCTACAAATTAGGGCTGTGTGCAAAAATTATTTGATTCTGTTTGAATTTGCGGCTGTTATCGTTTGCCATAGAAAAAAAAATCTACAGACACACACACAGACAGACACACAGACAGACAGACAGACACACACGCAGACACTTTTCGAAAAACGACTTTTTTCATGATTTGAGTGTAGTACAATCAGAATCTGCAATAATCTCGAACACGATTTTTTTTTGCCATCACCATACTTCCATTTCCTTAAGGAACATGGAAGTAAATATCGGTATGGAGAACTATACATGACTTCCATGTTCTAAGGTTTATATTTAAAATCATTTTCGAAATGAAATATTACCATAGAAACTACTTCTTTCTACTTACTGCTTCAGCCTTAACCACAGTACTGTGGTCACTAACGTATACCACCTCACGTTATCGCACTCGATTTTCACTGATGATGGAAGTCGATGGCATTGCCGAAACGTCTGGTTTTGTAGAAAACATTGGACTACGGCCAAATATTCCGGGAAGGAATTTTAACAAAAACTACTTCTTTGTTGCCGATAACGTTGTACACATATATATAAAAAATATGCATAAAATTAATGGCTTGTATAAGTTAATGATTGATCTCCATTAAGTAGTGCTCAAGTTTCCAAAGTTTTAATATTATGATGTCCATAATTAAAACATCAGAGCAGGTTTAGTGTGAATGAGGGTACACTGTGGACAAAAATTTTCAACATTTCCTATTGAGTGTTGCATAGAGTAAAGCTGCGAATCTACAGTGTATGTTTCACAGAACAAACACGCGGAAAAGAAGGAGCGCTCCGAAGTCACTCATGGACCCTCAGCATCTTGCAGAGGGTTGATTCCCTAAAGACGAAAAGTCTGTCTATGAATCGTTCCTCTGTAAACGCGTGCAGTTACACTGCCCAGCGATCCACAGGAAGCAAATTGATGTCCATTTTTTTGGCTTGCACGCGTTATGTTGGTGTGGGTTTCGGCACTTTCCATTTAAAAAGCGTGCAAATGTAAGAAAATAAACATGAGTGAGGCCAGAAATAACGTGAATTGTGTGTGTGTGTGTGTGTGTGTGTGTGTGTATGTGTGAGTGTCTTACCTGCCTTTTTATTGCTGTAGGCATAATAATAAAATGGAAACGTAAACATTACATAACTGAGATATGCTTACCTGCCACGAACGATATATTATTTTATACATGGAGGAGTTCAGTGACATACACACGTACAGAAAAATTATATATATAAAGATATTAACTCATACATAATTTACATTAAAATGAAAAAATTATAATTTTATTCCCTGGGAACAAAATTATTTTATTTTTAACAATTACCTTTGTTTGAAAAAGTTTAAATGAATTTTCAAGTACTTTACTGTTGTTAAAACGTAAAAGGTTGCAGGTAAACTACCCCTTCCCCTTAACCGATCTTCACCAAAATCAAAAGTCCTTGAGGTCTCTACAATTCAGGGAGGTGTGCAAAAAATTATTTGATTCTGTTTGAATTTGCGGCTGTTATCATTTGCCATAGAAAATACGCTTGATAAAAAAATGTTGCTGGTAAACTACCCCTTCCCCTTAACCGATCTTCACCAAAAACAATAGGTCTTGAGTACTCTACAAATCAGGGCTCTATGCAAAACATTATTTGATTCTGTTTGAATTTGCGGCTGTTATCGTTTGCCATAGAAAATACCCTTGATAAAACAAAAAACATGGCTAGTAAACTACCCCTTTCCCTCAAGCGATCTTCACCAAAAACGATAGGTCTTTAGTACTCAAGAAATCAGGGCTGTATGCAAAAACTTATTTGATTCCGCTTGAATTTGCGGTTGTTATCGTTTACTATAGAAAAAAATTAACCTTGATAAAAAACCGGTTCAGGTAAACTACCCCTTTCCCTTAACCGATCTTCACCAAAAACGACATGTCTTAGGTACTCTACAATTCAGGCCTGTATGCAAAGAATTATTTGATTTAGTTTGAATTTGCGGCTGTTATCGTTTGCCATAGAAAACACCCTTTATAAAACATAAAACGTTGCTGGTAAACTACCCTATTCCATTAACCGATCTTTACCAAAAACAATAGATCTTGAGAACTCTACAATTCAGGGCTGTATGCAAGACATTAGTTGATTCTTTTTGAATTAACGGCAGTTATCGTTCATCATAGAAAAAATACCCTTGTTAAAACATAAAACGTTGCAGGTAAACTACCCCTTTCCCTTAACCGATCTTCAACAAAATCAACAGACCATGAGTTCTGTATAATTCAAAAAGGTATGCAGAAGAGTAGTTGATTCTGTTTTAATGTACGGCAGTTATCGTTCGTCAAAAAAAAAATTACCCTTGATAAAACATAAAATGTTGCTGGTAAACAACCCTATTCCCTTAACCGATCTTCACCAAAACCAACAGGTCTTGAGAACTGTACATTTCAGGGCTGTATGCAAAATATTATATGATTCTGTTTGAATTTGTGGCTGTTATCATTTGCCATATAAAATACCCTTGATAAAACAAAAAACGTGTCAGGTAAACTACCCCTTTCCCTTAACCGATCTTCACCAAAAACAATAGGTCGTGAGAACTCTAAAATTCAGGGCTGTATGTAAAATATTTTATGATTTTGTTTGAATTTGCGGCTGTTATCGTTTGCCATACAAAATACCCTTTTAAAACATAAAACGTTGCAGGTAAACTACCCCTTTACCTTAACCGATCTTTACCAAAACCAAAAGACCTTGAGAACTCTACAATGCAGGGCTGTATGCGAAATATTATTTGATTCTGTTTGAATTTGCCGCTGTTATCGTTTGCTAAACAAACAAAATTACCCTTGATAAAAAAAAACCGTTGCAGGTAAACTACCCCTTTCCCTCAATCGATCTTCACCAAAACCAAAAGGTCGCGAATACTCTCTAAATCAGGGCTGTGTGCAAAAAATTATTTGATTCTGTTTGAATTTGCGGCAGTTATCGTTTGCCATAGAAAAAAATCTACAGACACACAGATAGACAGACAGACACACACACAGACACTTTTCGGAAAACGACTTTTTTTCATGTTTTGAGTGTAGTACAATCAGAATCTGCAATAATCTCGAACACGATTTTTTTTGCCATCACCATACTTCCATTCCTTAAGGAATATGGAAGTAAAAATTACCCTTGATAAAAAACCGTTGCAGGTAAACTACCCCTTTCCTTTAACCGATCTTCAACAAAATCAGCAGACCTTGAGTTCTGTATATTTCAAAAAGGTATGCAGAAGATTAGTTGATTCTGTTTTAATGTACGGCAGTTATCGTTCGTCATAAAAAAAATTACCCTTGTTAAAACATAAAATGTTGCAGGTAAACTACCCCTTTCCCTTAACCAATCTTCACCAAAAACAATACGTTTTGAGGAATCTACAATTTAGGACTGTACGCAAATAATCATTTGATTCTGTTTGAATTTGCGGCTGTTATTGTTTGCCATAGAAACAAATTACCCTTGATTAAAAAAAAAGGTGCCGGTAAACTACATTTTTCCCTTAACCGATCTTCACCAAAAACAATAGGTCTTGAGTACTCTACAAATCAGGGCTGTATGCAAAAAATTATTTGATTCTGTTTGAATATGCGGCTGTTAACGTTTGCCATAGAAAAAAATCTACAGACACACACACACACACACACACACACACACACACACACACACACACACACACACACACACACACACACACACACACACACACACACACATTTCGAAAAACGACTTTTTTTCATGTTTTGAGTGTAGTACAATCAGAATCTGCAATAATCTCGAACACGATTTTTTTTGCCATCACCATACTTCCATTTCCTTAAGGAACATGGAAGTAAAAAGGGTTCTGTTGAGTAAACGCATGGACAAGTATGCTAAGTTTTGTGAAAATGTTCAATGCCTTCATAAGTTATCGTGAGACATACCCCAAGATCTCGTCTCGCTCGTTCAATAAAAACTTTAGTACTGAAACCAAATAGGACTTTAAACTGGTGAACGTCTAATAATAAATTGTAGAACATGTATGTCATTTCAACAATACAGGTCAACAATACAAGTTTTGTTGTATGTCAGTTAGTCAGAAGTATGAAAATAGACCCAATTTCCGAATGTTACGCTACAAGGCAAGAGTCAAATGCAAATCAGATTTTTGTAAGATTTCCACACTCTGTACGGGACTTCTACACTTCAGAGAAGGCAACGTCGTGACGATAGGCTAATACGAAACGAATTGAAGTGTAAAAACTCGCAAGCACAAGTATTCGTCTGTGACGGCAGACAGAAGTCTAACAAAATAAATTTGGGTTTGTACTGTGTGTTTTGTATGTATAAAATATAAACAAAACAAATGATGGGCTTGTCTGTAGTTTGATACAGCCCAGCGATTGGTGATTTGTCGTTGATTGTCGTACTCACTGTCATGTCATGTCACATTACACTTGTTATACGGTGTAAGATAGTGAGAAAATTCCAGAACAAAGAAACTATGTCAAGTGTCCGAAATTGAAAACCAGACAGATATGCTAGTACACTTGATCTGCTAAACTCCGAAAGTAACATTAGCAGAAAAACTACTACAACAGGGATCTTCCGTCGGCGAGAATAGTGAGAGAAATTCTCATACGAAAAACTACTATAACGTGAATCTTCCATCAACGAGAATAGTCAGACAAATTCTCATAGGAACCTACCTGTCATCAAATTTCATTTTACACGTTTGGAACTCTTGAAACTGAAACACCTATCCTTTCTTACCTTCCAACAGACATTCAAAGAACTAAAAGACAAATGGGAGGGAAATCAAAATGCGAGGGTGAAGGAAAGTAGTTAATTAATGAGGATTACAGAAAGTTACAAGAAAAAGGTGTATGTTAAAGTCCATAGTGCCAACAGCACGGAAGCCACACAAATGTGTAAGAAAGACTCAACAAAGAACGGAAGAAAGACCGTTTTAACTATTTAAAAGTTTGAGAAAGGCGGGTTACTCTCTTGCAGAAATATGATCTAATAAAAAGTATAAGTAATACAGGGAGATTATATTATTAAGAAACATTTGAATTATATTAGATTTTTATATTAATTATATTTATTATAATTAATTATAATAAAGTAATGTATATTATGTATTAATATTTATTAGATATTTATATTAATTATTGTATTAATGTCATTTATTTATATTAATATATTAATTGTATGGATTATTAGAGTACCGTATGTAAAATAATCTAATTATAATTATATTAGAATTTAATCAATTTTAGACTAATTTAATAAGCACAACAAAATTCTCAAATTACACGCAAAGTTATTTTTGAACCCCCAAAACCACCGTCTTCTTACAACGGTCAACTTTATGTGTTTTCTTATTTTCACTTTTCCATTATTTCAAAGGCCAGTGCAACAGTCGCGATATTTTGACACAATTCCCTTGAGAGGTAATACAATTTACCTCGCCCTGATAAAAGTACATAATGCTTAATGTAAACACTGTGTACTAATGTAAACATTGTACTTTATGTTCACATAAGCCACATACTTTACACAGTTTATAAATCCCCCTCCTTATTTTAACATTTTTTTAATGTCACTATTTTTAATTCCATCTGATAATAGATAGACTTTGAATTAGAGATTTAGTTCAGCAAGTAGTATCAACTGCGGAAATTTTAGAGTAAAATTAATATCAAATGAAAGACAAAAATACTTTTATTTCCATCAAAAAAAAAAACAACGCATACAGTGTACTTAAATTCAGAAATTATAAATACAGCGACAAACTTACTTTATAAACTGCAGTATCCTATCGAAACGATATACAAATAGTTATGCAACCAAACTAGACTGCGCACAGTTATAAACATTTTACAGCGCGTTTTTTTTTTTAATTCTTGTGAGACCTAGATCTCACGGAAAAAGAACTTGAATAATTTTACCGATGTTAAGATCATGTTAAAAAAACATGAATAACAGAAATTCTATGACGAATAAAATATTTCATTAAGAAGGCACGAGATTTTTAGTGTTATAACAAAAGTCTTTATGTAATAACATTAAGAGGAGGATAACAGCAGCGTATCATTGCTGTAAAAATAATAGGAATTATCAAAGCAATGAAAGTCTAATATATATTATTTATTTAATATTTGTCTATTTATTTTAATATTTATATAATATCTATTTAATATATACATCAAGAAATAGACTGTAGTAAAAAGTGTTTGAATATATATTTATTTATATAGTGCGATTGAGTAGAACTAGAAAATACTAATAAATAATAAAATGCAAACTTAAAACATAAAGAGCCTAGAACACACAAAAAAGTTGTAAATAAAAATAAATATAAACATATACGTAGCGTTGAACCAAGCAACAAACCTAATCCGTGTCAGACAGAAGAATATCGAAATAAAAAAGAAATAATGCGTATAATCTAAAGTAGGCCTACTTCAGGACGGATCCTAAACACCTTACGGATGTTATAAGGAGCTTATATTATCCCATATGGACCCATGAATTAAAATAAATAATACAACATACTTGAATATAATGCTGTTTTCGGATGACCAAGTAATCTTCCAAAACAATGAAAGGGAGCTCAACTCCAGAGATCGATGTTTCATTTACAACAACTTCGGAGTTTGTTCGAATTACTTCATGAAATTTCTGTGCAGAAGACAAAAACTATGGCTTTTGTGGGAAAACACCCCTTGGGAACTAAAATTGTATTAGATTATAAGAGTTTAGATCATGTAGCACATTTCCGTAATATTACATCACTTATAACGTAGATCATGATGTTGATCATAAGTTCTCCACGGTTTACTCAATACATTGAACAATTCGTCACGCATTATCGGGGAACAAGGAAAGAGGCAAGAGGCTCGACTAAAATTTTATAAGGTAATGGCTCTGCCAATGTTGTTGTATTGTTCTTAATTTTGGCAATTGTAGCTTACTGGGATACAAGAATCGGATATGAGACTCTGAATAGAATACAAGCATAGGGGATGAGACTCCTGCGATCTGTTGGAGGCTGCACACGAAAAGACAGTCTTTACAATGAAGACATACACAAAAAGTTAAACTTTTAATGACTAAGATCTCATTGCGAGAAACAAAGGGAAGTAGGTTGCTCATCTGAATAGGATGCCACATGGCAGGTTTTCTGAGCAAGTTTGCCAATACAAGTCCATAGATAAAGAAGGATAAGAATACCTAGTAATTGTTGGTGAAGTGGATGTACTTTCTTTGGGACCGGAACATGCGATTCGCCTGTTCCTTAATGGAAGAAGATGAAGAAGAAGAAGAAGAAGAAGAAGAAGAAGAAGAAGAAGAAAATGAAGACTTTAGGACGGGGATTCCTACAGTCGAAATATGCGTAATTTCTTTTCATTTAAGAGAGACATAAATAAATGGTTCCATTGTGAATTCGTAGTTTCATGTGCTTCAGAAAGTAAACATAATGTATACTCTTTGTCAGTTATACAAATAGGTAATTAAAAAATTAAAGTTCTTAACATTTTGTACTTGTGTAACGAGACTGTTCAAAACGCACGCTTCACTCCAGGTTTCTGTTCTTCTCTATTCTGACACAAGTCTTTGCAATACAAATTCTGTGTTCGTCCTCTATTCTTTGCTTTCATAACATATTTTACATTCTTCATGGTATGAATCAGTGAAACACATCTGATTACAAAACCTACAGCTGTCAGGCGCCCTGTGTAGTCACTCGCTGTTATGAATAGGCGTCAGACGTGAGTATCCCGTGCACTCAATCTTATCGCATACCGGTACCAATCCGCATCTCTGATTCTCCGGGTGTGCGTGTCGCCCAACACTATAGCTCGTGTGCGCGCGCGATACAGTAGCAACTCCCTTCATTGCACACGTAACGCGAGACGCAGACACACCTATAGTTTTTATCTTCGTCTTGCGAAAGAACGAAACCGTAAGGATTAAATTAACCGACAGTCAACAACGAGTAAGTAACTTAATGACACCCGGCTTACCGGTAACGTGATAACTGATTCGATATCGTGGCGTCGCTATCGAAAATTGTAATCCTTCGCGTCTGCTTCATTTGCGGTTATATACAGGAGAGAAAAATAAACTAGTTTTAAAGTAACAGTTCTACACTAAATCAATCATAGGAACCTACGAAGCCGTGGCCGCATCGTTACGTAACATATTATTTAACTTTGCCTAAACTTGCACTGACCTGTGTTGTTTACATGTCAAGGTTTCGGATCAACGTAAGTCAAGCTACTTAACAGTACTCGAATGCAAAACCTAGTTCGTCTACACTTTCTTCTTCTTCTTCTTTTTCTTCTTCTTCTTCTTCTTCTTCTTCTTCCTCTCCTCCTCCTCTTCTTCTTTTTCTAATAAAACCATTTACTTTCTTCTAAAATACTAGGAAGCCAATTGACCGCTTGAATTGACGACTGCTTGATGAGGGAAACTCACCAAGAGAGTATATGAAATAACTTCCAGCACACAAGAACGGCCAAAAAGAGGTACATCTGGCAAGGGAAAGTAAAGCAAGCGGTTCAATAGAAGAACATTCACTGGGAGAAGATTAACAATTTAAGGTAAAATAGGAAAAAGTTGGAAGGAAATAAACTCAAGTCGGCAGTTTTTTTATCGCATGATAGAAAGTCGAAGTGGACTCGTCTGAGCTACGCCGCTCATAACGTACCCGACAGATTCTAAACCTACTTTACAACGTTATTTTAATCCGTTGTATCTTTATCTTCATAATGCTGAATAATTCTTCTAGTATTCCTTTGTAGGTTCATCAGTATTTTCTAACTATACGTTCTCCATAAATAAATCTCCAGTATTTCGTAGTATTAAAGATTAGATTTGCATTTTCATAAATGAATTGCGTGAATGCCTGAATTTCGCAAATCCGGAACAGTACGTTCTTAATATTTGTTCGTTATTTACATATCGATTTATGGAGCACTCTAGAATCCACATGAAACATTTGAGTCCGGAAAGTTTTATCGGTTTACAGATGCCAGCCACTTCCATGTTTGTTTAGTGTTTTGAAGTATTACTGCAACAGGCATCACTATCTGTGACTCGAGTTGTAGATAAACTACTGTACGGGAAAATCACTACCTCGTCTGTTAGCGATCACATTGGCAATTTACTTCGCTTACAGCAGTCTTGTCTGCTGTGTAAGTAACGAAATTATTAGTGTTTGAACATAAAAATAAGTTTCCTCTAAACGAAGTATTTACAGAAATAATTATAACTACAACCTTAACTCTCCAGCTATGTTATATTATAATATAATATAATTATCGATTTCATTGTTTCAAGCAATAATAATTTTAATTTAAAATTCTGTAAATGCAAAAGTTCTGAGTTCTTTAGAACAGTTTAATGGTTAAATGATTGACTGATGAGAATCTAATTACGAATATATTAATTAATTGAGATTAATAAAAGATTGATAAGTGATTAAGAAAACTGTTAAGAAAATGTTATGAATTTGACTGAATTTACGCTCGTGAAATAAATTATATTAAAATTAAAGCCTTGCAATGTTTATAAATGTAGAGTCTTTCAAAATGTTTAAACTCGCAACCTGACAATCTTTAAACACTAACTCGCAACTTAATTCAGGTAGACTAGTATACAACTACGATATTCTACACTAGTTTATCTTTAGCTACCTGAGGTTAAAAAATTTCCTGCTTATTATCTCTTAAATTCATGTGTCCACAATGAAATGACCAGTGTCTGTCTGTACACGGTCTCTAACGACCGTATAGTTTTTACATTAACAACAAAATATGTTTCCCCCACAAAAAAGGAAACCATGACTCGTCCAGCCAATAATCTAATCACATCTAGATCACAAGAAATATCAAATCTATTCAACAAGAAATATTTCAACGACTGCATTTTTATCTTAGATACGATATTTCGTATATGTTATTATAACATAATTATTAACACTGTATGTTAATATTACGGATGTGATTACCAAATTGTGTTGTTGCTATCATATATGTAGTAAGTAGCGTGTAGCACTATGGTAGCGGGACGTCTTTGCACCCGGTGCATGACTGCAGCATCTGGGTCGAGCCCAACGGCTGCCTGGTGATATACATATTTCTGGTACAATAGACAGGTTCCTAAAACGTGGAAGGGACGAGTCTGTTAAGGCTGTTACTCATTACGCCGTGGTCTAGATCTGCTAATTAGAACAGACGTTTCGGCCACACCATGGGAGGCCATCTTCATTGTATACGATTGCAAGGTTCACTAGTAAGGTGTTCTTCAGTTCCCACAGTAATGTGGTATAGAACCACAGTACCACCTTTGCCACATCCACATTAGACCACGGTCAAATAGCCCGGCAAAGAGTAAGCCCTTTAGCAGAGCTGACGCCGCCGGCCGTGAGAGCGTAAGACATCAGTTACGTAGCAGACGAGCTTCTTAAACCATTACTTCCAGTAGAAGAAAAATTTATTAAGTAAAATTTATAATTGTTTATTTTAATTTTATAGTATTGTTTACTATACTATTTTGGTGTGTTACTATCTCTATCAAAATTAATAAGATAAAAATGGTTAGTTGGGTACACTCTCGCCCTGGGGCAATCTTTCCGAAAAGTTTGGTTTCATTAATGAGTATATTAAAAATTATTATACGCTACAATAATAAATTCTAAAATCATGACTAATAATAATTTCTAAAACTGGTGGATATCAGCGGAGAATAAAAGCATTATGGTCAACCTATTATAAAAATAAACCAACTGGTCTTCTCGTAGTCAAAATCTATGAAGCATTCATTTCAAAACAGGCGGAATTCAAAAACTGAAGCTTCATGAAACCATAAAGAAACATTTTTTAAAGGCGTATCTTATTTTTAACCTAGCATTCAAAGGGCTGACTGACATCAACGACTGAACAGTTTCTTTTACTTAAAAGGGAAATATACTTTATTCCTATCGAGGATTAAATTTATCGAGAATTCAGGAATTCATGTTCAGGAAAGAACCACAGCCTCCGAAACTAACTTACATTGTTCTCGTCACCCTACCCTCCGTTTACCATTCATCAGCAACCGTGATTTATTAAAGAATGTAAATATAATAAATTAGTTTTATTACAAATAAATTTAATTGTTTAATAAATTAAATTTATTATTTATTAAATTAAATTCTGTCCCAGAGTATAAATTTCACAAAAGTATAAATTTCAGCTTGTTGCATAAGAACTTTTCGAACTGACGCCAAATAAAACGATGTTAAATATTTGCACATTTTTGAACTACCGAAGTACTTTAGGAGAGGCAGTAGTAGTTTAGGAAAAGCAACATGAACGTTCAGCACTACACTCGAACAAAAGTGATGTTATACCAGGTCCTCATTTGCACAGGTTGAGCCGGTGTGTCGGCTAAAAAGGAACCGCAGTGGTGTCCCAGGGGAACATTTTTATAACTGCATTATGCTCTACGAAATGTCATCATCAATTGAATGCTTATGTTGAGATTGAATGGGCGGAAATAGTTGAATGTCATAGGAAACGGCCTGCTAACGCTCGGAGTCGCGTGACTCGGAGTTGCACGCCTTGTGTGAGCTGTAGTGGTACGGAACGCTCGGGCACCTCTCGAGGTTTTTTCAGACGCGTCTTCCAGATTGTGGTCGATTAGTCTACCGGCATCCGGGTCACACACTATGCCATAGCCGAGGTAAAAATACACAATTCAGAAGAGTCTCACGTCTCAGTTTATATCTACGATTTGGCGTGCGTTATCACAGTTCTAATTTTTGTGACTTGTGAGTTATTGAGTGCGGAAGTCTGTAATTGGTGACTTGTATTATTTAGTGCGACACTGTTAAATAAGTGACATTTATTGTGTGTTTCATTGCTGTGTGCGTGAGCTTGAAAAATTATTGTATAGAGGAATATACAGTCGCCATCTCTACATACGTTCTAAATATGGGCATTACGAATAAGTGGATCATAAAAGAAAGGAAAATTCGATGAAATCGCAATCGCGTGGATAAAGAAGATAGTTTACAGTCATTGCTAATCAACAAGTAATATTTTATTTGTTTGAAAACACACCGATTCAGGCCTATAAAAAACATCATTTCAGCGAAAGTGATGTTTCACAGACTTCGCCGCTCCACACTCACTCAGAAATATTAATAACCCTTATATAAGAAAAATAATTTAATTTCACTCTATTTGTAAGTTTTATCAGCTTGTCAGAAAGCTCTGACAGTGATGTGAAGTAATGCCTTTAAAAACGTAGTATTCAACGTCAGTATACGTAGAAATGACGCAATGACAACGTTCAGATTACATCGTTGCTCGTAAAAGTTTGTACTCCTGCGATCCCATTGAACTCATCCGCATAACTACATTAATTAAGGAGATGTACCACAACGAATAAAATTGTGGGAATTTTAACAAAACTCTGTCAGTGAAAGCATTACGTGTACAATACGGTTGGTTTCTCGTACTGGTCAACCTGTCTGTACTTTCCACATGATATATCCTTATGTAAACATAGGCCTACATATCGTCAGATACGCCAAGTGCGCACTCACGCGGGGCACTTGGCGTACCATCTGTCAATACCACACAGGTGGTGAAGTATTTAGTACCTGGTCCTTATGAGAAACACAGACGAATCCCCATAAGTCGAACCATTGCGAGATTGGGAAACGTCCCAATTATGAAAAATTCGAAATAATCCATGAAATTGTCTTACCACTTTATTTGCAAGTTAAATAAATTTTGTTATATTCTTTTGTAAAAGTTCTTAAAGACTCTACATAAGCAATGAAAGAGGCATTTAGTAATTCAAAAAAAGTATTTTCCACGTACAATAACCTTCACGTTGACCATGTTAGCTAAAAATATGTTACTGTGTCTTGCAAAACAAATTAAGAAGAACAGGCTTATAGGAAATCCTTCATAAATGGTAAGCACATGTAAATACATGGAACGCAAAGACAGTAAAATAGAAATTATGTAAAACTGGTCGTTTGATCTCGTAGAAAAAATTCGAGTTACCAACATTCGAGTTTTACCTATGAATTAACATTTTAAGGTAATATGGAAATCAAATTTCGAGACGTGGACGCTTGAATTACGGAATTTTAACTTCGTGTGTGTGTGTTGTGTGTGTGTGTGTGTGTGTGTGTGTGTGTGTGTGTGTGTGTGTGTGTGTGTGTGTGTGTGTGTGTGTAAACATGTTTGAAAAGAATGTTTCTAATCAATATGCGCTTCCTCCAATGGCTTACGGATTAGATAGATTGACAGTAAACGCCGGAATGTTGCAAAAACTTCGATTGCTCTCTCCTTTTCCCTCTTACCCTTTCTCCTCTCCCGCTGTCTGTCTGTCGCTGCCTATGTCTCTCTGAATGTCTGTTTGTATTTCTCTCTCTCTCTCTTCCTCCCAACCTGCCACCTATCACTCTCTCTATTTTCTAGCTAAAGTAGCTAAGTTAGATAAGATGACACTAAAATTTATAAAAATAAGATAAATGTCATTTGTAAGGTGAATTACTAACGTAACTTTAACATTATCACCGTGTAGCAGACTAGATGCCATCGATCGCTCTCTGACTATTGGATATTGTCTTGTCAGGATGTCAGTTCATTTATCACTGTCCTAAAGCATTGATGTTTTTTCCCGCGTTATTTCAGCAATATTCTTCATAATCAACAATATAGGCCTCAGTTATCTTGCGCTCGATGCAGAATTCCATTCCGATGATTAACAAAAAGAGTGGAAGCGATGAATACTGATTATTGTCACTCGACTCGTAACAACATTTCTGTACAGTTAATTATTATTAACATCATATATGTTTAATTAAAAAAGGATAATAATTTATTATTATTATTATTATTATTATTATTATTATTATTATAAACTATATTTACGCCTACCTTACGTAATAATATTAATTAGCAATATTTCAAGAATATTGCTGAAATAACGCGGGAAGAAACATCAATGCTTTAGGACAGTGATAAATGAACTGACATCCTGACAAGACAATATCCAATAGTCAGAGAGCGATCGATGGCATCTAGTCTGCTACACGGTGATAATGTTAAAGTTACGTTAGTAATTCACCTTACAAATGACATTTATCTTATTTTTATAAATTTTAGTGTCATCTTATCTAACTTAGCTACTTTAGCTAGAAAATAGAGAGAGTGATAGGTGGCAGGTTGGGAGGAAGAGAGAGAGAGAGAAATACAAACAGACATTCAGAGAGACATAGGCAGCGACAGACAGACAGCGGGAGAGGAGAAAGGGTAAGAGGGAAAAGGAGAGAGCAATCGAAGTTTTTGCAACATTCCGGCGTTTACTGTCAATCTATCTAATCCGTAAGCCATTGGAGGAAGCGCATATTGATTAGAAACATTCTTTTCAAACATGTTTACACACACACACACACACACACACACACACACACACACACACACACACAACACACACACACGAAGTTAAAATTCCGTAATTCAAGCGTCCACGTCTCGAAATTTGATTTCCATATTACCTTAAAATGTTAATTCATAGGTAAAACTCGAATGTTGGTAACTCGAATTTTTTCTACGAGATCAAACGACCAGTTTTACATAATTTCTATTTTACTGTCTTTGCGTTCCATGTATTTACATGTGCTTACCATTTATGAAGCATTTCCTATAAGCCTGTTCTTCTTAATTTGTTTTGCAAGACACAGTAACATATTTTTAGCTAACATGGTCAACGTGAAGGTTATTGTACGTGGAAAATACTTTTTTTGAATTACTAAATGCCTCTTTCATTGCTTATGTAGAGTCTTTAAGAACTTTTACAAAAGAATATAACAAAATTTATTTAACTTGCAAATAAAGTGGTAAGACAATTTCATGGATTATTTCGAATTTTTCATAATTGGGACGTTTCCCAATCTCGCAATGGTTCGACTTATGGGGATTCGTCTGTGTTTCTCATAAGGACCAGGTACTAAATACTTCACCACCTGTGTGGTATTGACAGATGGTACGCCAAGTGCCCCGCGTGAGTGCGCACTTGGCGTATCTGACGATATGTAGGCCTATGTTTACATAAGGATATATCATGTGGAAAGTACAGACAGGTTGACCAGTACGAGAAACCAACCGTATTGTACACGTAATGCTTTCACTGACAGAGTTTTGTTAAAATTCCCACAATTTTATTCGTTGTGGTACATCTCCTTAATTAATGTAGTTATGCGGATGAGTTCAATGGGATCGCAGGAGTACAAACTTTTACGAGCAACGATGTAATCTGAACGTTGTCATTGCGTCATTTCTACGTATACTGACGTTGAATACTACGTTTTTAAAGGCATTACTTCACATCACTGTCAGAGCTTTCTGACAAGCTGATAAAACTTACAAATAGAGTGAAATTAAATTATTTTTCTTATATAAGGGTTATTAATATTTCTGAGTGAGTGTGGAGCGGCGAAGTCTGTGAAACATCACTTTCGCTGAAATGATGTTTTTTATAGGCCTGAATCGGTGTGTTTTCAAACAAATAAAATATTACTTGTTGATTAGCAATGACTGTAAACTATCTTCTTTATCCACGCGATTGCGATTTCATCGAATTTTCCTTTCTTTTATGATCCACTTATTCGTAATGCCCATATTTAGAACGTATGTAGAGATGGCGACTGTATATTCCTCTATACAATAATTTTTCAAGCTCACGCACACAGCAATGAAACACACAATAAATGTCACTTATTTAACAGTGTCGCACTAAATAATACAAGTCACCAATTACAGACTTCCGCACTCAATAACTCACAAGTCACAAAAATTAGAACTGTGATAACGCACGCCAAATCGTAGATATAAACTGAGACGTGAGACTCTTCTGAATTGTGTATTTTTACCTCGGCTATGGCATAGTGTGTGACCCGGATGCCGGTAGACTAATCGACCACAATCTGGAAGACGCGTCTGAAAAAACCTCGAGAGGTGCCCGAGCGTTCCGTACCACTACAGCTCACACAAGGCGTGCAACTCCGAGTCACGCGACTCCGAGCGTTAGCAGGCCGTTTCCTATGACATTCAACTATTTCCGCCCATTCAATCTCAACATAAGCATTCAATTGATGATGACATTTCGTAGAGCATAATGCAGTTATAAAAATGTTCCCCTGGGACACCACTGCGGTTCCTTTTTAGCCGACACACCGGCTCAACCTGTGCAAATGAGGACCTGGTATAACATCACTTTTGTTCGAGTGTAGTGCTGAACGTTCATGTTGCTTTTCCTAAACTACTACTGCCTCTCCTAAAGTACTTCGGTAGTTCAAAAATGTGCAAATATTTAACATCGTTTTATTTGGCGTCAGTTCGAAAAGTTCTTATGCAACAAGCTGAAATTTATACTTTTGTGAAATTTATACTCTGGGACAGAATTTAATTTAATAAATAATAAATTTAATTTATTAAACAATTAAATTTATTTGTAATAAAACTAATTTATTATATTTACATTCTTTAATAAATCACGGTTGCTGATGAATGGTAAACGGAGGGTAGGGTGACGAGAACAATGTAAGTTAGTTTCGGAGGCTGTGGTTCTTTCCTGAACATGAATTCCTGAATTCTCGATAAATTTAATCCTCGATAGGAATAAAGTATATTTCCCTTTTAAGTAAAAGAAACTGTTCAGTCGTTGATGTCAGTCAGCCCTTTGAATGCTAGGTTAAAAATAAGATACGCCTTTAAAAAATGTTTCTTTATGGTTTCATGAAGCTTCAGTTTTTGAATTCCGCCTGTTTTGAAATGAATGCTTCATAGATTTTGACTACGAGAAGACCAGTTGGTTTATTTTTATAATAGGTTGACCATAATGCTTTTATTCTCCGCTGATATCCACCAGTTTTAGAAATTATTATTAGTCATGATTTTAGAATTTATTATTGTAGCGTATAATAATTTTTAATATACTCATTAATGAAACCAAACTTTTCGGAAAGATTGCCCCAGGGCGAGAGTGTACCCAACTAACCATTTTTATCTTATTAATTTTGATAGAGATAGTAACACACCAAAATAGTATAGTAAACAATACTATAAAATTAAAATAAACAATTATAAATTTTACTTAATAAATTTTTCTTCTACTGGAAGTAATGGTTTAAGAAGCTCGTCTGCTACGTAACTGATGTCTTACGCTCTCACGGCCGGCGGCGTCAGCTCTGCTAAAGGGCTTACTCTTTGCCGGGCTATTTGACCGTGGTCTAATGTGGATGTGGCAAAGGTGGTACTGTGGTTCTATACCACATTACTGTGGGAACTGAAGAACACCTTACTAGTGAACCTTGCAATCGTATACAATGAAGATGGCCTCCCATGGTGTGGCCGAAACGTCTGTTCTAATTAGCAGATCTAGACCACGGCGTAATGAGTAACAGCCTTAACAGACTCGTCCCTTCCACGTTTTAGGAACCTGTCTATTGTACCAGAAATATGTATATCACCAGGCAGCCGTTGGGCTCGACCCAGATGCTGCAGTCATGCACCGGGTGCAAAGACGTCCCGCTACCATAGTGCTACACGCTACTTACTACATATATGATAGCAACAACACAATTTGGTAATCACATCCGTAATATTAACATACAGTGTTAATAATTATGTTATAATAACATATACGAAATATCGTATCTAAGATAAAAATGCAGTCGTTGAAATATTTCTTGTTGAATAGATTTGATATTTCTTGTTATCTAGATGTGATTAGATTATTGGCTGGACGAGTCATGGTTTCCTTTTTTGTGGGGGAAACATATTTTGTTGTTAATGTAAAAACTATACGGTCGTTAGAGACCGTGTACAGACAGACACTGGTCATTTCATTGTGGACACATGAATTTAAGAGATAATAAGCAGGAAATTTTTTAACCTCAGGTAGCTAAAGATAAACTAGTGTAGAATATCGTAGTTGTATACTAGTCTACCTGAATTAAGTTGCGAGTTAGTGTTTAAAGATTGTCAGGTTGCGAGTTTAAACATTTTGAAAGACTCTACATTTATAAACATTGCAAGGCTTTAATTTTAATATAATTTATTTCACGAGCGTAAATTCAGTCAAATTCATAACATTTTCTTAACAGTTTTCTTAATCACTTATCAATCTTTTATTAATCTCAATTAATTAATATATTCGTAATTAGATTCTCATCAGTCAATCATTTAACCATTAAACTGTTCTAAAGAACTCAGAACTTTTGCATTTACAGAATTTTAAATTAAAATTATTATTGCTTGAAACAATGAAATCGATAATTATATTATATTATAATATAACATAGCTGGAGAGTTAAGGTTGTAGTTATAATTATTTCTGTAAATACTTCGTTTAGAGGAAACTTATTTTTATGTTCAAACACTAATAATTTCGTTACTTACACAGCAGACAAGACTGCTGTAAGCGAAGTAAATTGCCAATGTGATCGCTAACAGACGAGGTAGTGATTTTCCCGTACAGTAGTTTATCTACAACTCGAGTCACAGATAGTGATGCCTGTTGCAGTAATACTTCAAAACACTAAACAAACATGGAAGTGGCTGGCATCTGTAAACCGATAAAACTTTCCGGACTCAAATGTTTCATGTGGATTCTAGAGTGCTCCATAAATCGATATGTAAATAACGAACAAATATTAAGAACGTACTGTTCCGGATTTGCGAAATTCAGGCATTCACGCAATTCATTTATGAAAATGCAAATGTAATCTTTAATACTACGAAATACTGGAGATTTATTTATGGAGAACGTATAGTTAGAAAATACTGATGAACCTACAAAGGAATACTAGAAGAATTATTCAGCATTATGAAGATAAAGATACAACGGATTAAAATAACGTTGTAAAGTAGGTTTAGAATCTGTCGGGTACGTTATGAGCGGCGTAGCTCAGACGAGTCCACTTCGACGGAGAAGGGCCTCCAGCGGAGACGAAGACAACCGAGTTTCCTCATTTTTCATATTAAACTAGTGATTTTCGTATTGTGACGATTTTGAAAAATATCGTAAATCGCACAAATAAAAAATTTTTAATTTCTAACGAGTAAGAGTATTATCCACCCTTACCTATACCCAGATTCCTGCATCAACTTGAAATTGTCCCGTACGAACACGCAAAGAAAGGTGTTAATTAAATAATAATAATAATTACGTTAATTACTTAAAATACGACTATATAAATAAGGAAATCTCTAATTCGTAACAAAGTGAACATAAAGTATTTACATTCTAATTGATGAATAATTAATAATATATAAAAGAACGAACTATTTTCTCAGTGCGTAAATACGCGCCAGCTTACTGACCCCTCGCCCCTAAACTGTAAACAGTCGCCAGTAGAACTTCGACATGTAAAGATGTGAGTTTTGTGTTGTCCACATACACGTAGGTGTATGCCGTTAAAAACATATCCAGTTTGAGGTGATTTTATTTTGAAGAATGTAGAGTGGAAAATAATAACATAAATAAATAATGTAGTGTGTGTAGAGTTATAAAGAATATAAAGAAAGGAAAACTTAGCCGACACATCTCTTTTAAAAAATAAAACTGTAAGTTGTAAGATATGTAACTTACCAGACTTTAGTACTGCAAAGTAAGAACTATAATTAAGGTGTAAAATGTGAACTACAAACGCCAGACGTAGAAAACTCAAACTACAACAGTATGAACTTCAAGTAAAAATCCGATCGTCGAGACCAGATATAATCAACCCGATGTAGCTTCAAGAGGAACCACGTACTCCACCCTAGAAGACGACAGAAGATGAACACCAAGGACCCAACAACAACCTCATATTAAATTCAGGTGATATCCAAACACAACATTTGTACATATTCGTTTCAATAAGAGAAGTAACAAGAGAACACTAAAGAACTTTTAATAATGTAAAGAATAACTTATCAGATTTGTAATTTTTGTAATGAAGTAGTAGTAACAGCACTATATCTAAATGTAAGGTAATTCTGTAGTTTACAACCAATCTTATTCTTCCAATAATCTGGTTAAAATTGTGATAAATTAATTTTTAACAAAGTTCAGACCCGGATCCGAGGTATTTAAACAAACATCTAGATGAGTACTTTTGAGATAAAAGGAATAATATACTTAATATTTTTAAAGCATTTAAAGCAGAATTTACTAAAGTAATTCTTTTAAAAAAAGAAACAAAGTAAAACATGAGATTTGAATAGTAATAAAGAGATGTTTTTGCTAACACCAAGTGAGTGAATAAATTTGTGCAATCCTTGTCTATTTCCTATGTAAAAATTGTGTTGTAATTTGTTGGTAAGGAAGTTTTACTAACAACGGCAGCTAGTTTAATTAACTGGTAACGAATTGAACTAGTTCCCGACTTTTGTGTTGTCTTAACAAGGGAGACGTCACAGTATTAACCTTCTGATACTCATATTTTTAATTACTGAAGTAAAATAATAAACAAAAGTTCCTTTTCATGAGAATGTTTTTGTTCTTTGTTTAGATTAATTATGGTGTATGTCTGTGAGATGAGATCTTCATACGACAATATACCGAACCATCTGTACCCACTGAGAGCAGGAAAGTGAAATAGTAATTATGTTTTATTAATATTTTATGTAAATATATAAACGTTTAAAGGTAATTTAAACATTTAAAAATATTCTACATTTCTAAACTTTGGAAGACTTTAATTTTAATATAATTTATTTCACTAGCGTAAATTCAGTCAAATTGACAACATTTTCTTAACAGTTTTCTTAATCACTTATAAATCTCTTATTCTTAACAGATTCTTATTTATTAATCTCAATTCATAAATATATATTTATAATTAGATTCTTATCAGTCAATCATTTAACCATTAAACTGTTTTAGAGACCTAAGAGTTCTTGAACTCGGAACTTTAGCATTTACAGAAATTAAAATGTAAATTACAATTCGTAAAAGTCTTAATTTATCAACATTACATAAACGATATAACAAATCTTATTTATATGTGTAATTTTTTAATGCCAGTAAAAGTGTTAACCGCTCTCCTAGAGTCTTTGTAATTTTGTCGACTGTCCTCAACTTGTCACATTGCAATATATATATTTATTTATTCTCACTATTATTTCCTTCCGCAAGTACCAAAATTGCATTTTATGACTTAATTTCATAGAGTTTTTATCTGCTAGAGGTTTCTAGAGAACTTCTAGAGGCTTCTAGAGGATTTCTCTGAGGAATAATTACTCGAAATGTGCATCGTACAAAGAAATTGTACACTTGCGGAAGGAACTGATTTTTGTGGCAATTCTGATACAGTTTCAATAAATGTTAGAGTTGTAGCTTAGAAACATGTTATATATTTATTTACTTCTATTTTATTAATGAATATTCAACAACTCTTATACCGATACCGATACTCTTATACTAATTACCGAGTTCCTGTTCAAGTTTAATTTCCATGAGTTAAACAAGGACGAACAGTTTAATTACACATGTGTACACATTACGCTCCACGTATTGTTACAAGGTATAACGTGTTTGAATTCACGAAACTTCAATCTACACACGTAATAGGATATGTGACGTAATCTATAAATTTACGTAAACATATATGTATATGGTTACGTGTAGAGGTATACACGTTCTTATGTTACACAAACATACATTGAAAGGAATGCAGTTATAATCACAACTGAAGAAGAATTATGCAGAGCAATAAGATGTTTTACATACACGTTCTTATGTTACACAAACATACATTGAAAGGAATGCAGTTGTAATCACAACTGAAGGAGAATTATGCAGAGCAATAAGATGTTTTACATACACGTTCTTATGTTACACAAACATACATTGAAAGGAATGCAGTTGTAATCACAACTGAAGGAGAATTATGCAGAGCAATAAGATGTTTTACATACACGTTCTTATGTTACACAAACATACATTGAAAGGAATGCAGTTGTAATCACAACTGAAGGAGAATTATGCAGAGCAATAAGATGTTTTACATACACGTTCTTATGTTACACAAACATACATTGAAAAGAATGCAGTTGTAATCACAACTGAAGGAGAATTATGCAGAGCAATAAGATGTTTTACATACACATTCTTATGTTACACAAACATACATTGAAAGGAACGCAGTTGTAATCACAACTGAAGGAGAATTATGCAGAGCAATAAGATATTTTACATATTCGTTCTTATGTTACACAAACATACATTGAAAGGAACGCAGTTGTAATCACAACTGAAGAAGAATTATGCAGAGCAATAAGATGTTTTACATACACATTCTTATGTTACACAAACATACATTGAAAAGAATGCAGTTGTAATCACAACTGAAGGAGAATTATGCAGAGCAATAAGATGTTTTACATACACATTCTTATGTTACACAAACATACATTGACAGGAATGCAGTTGTAATCACAACTGAAGGAGAATTATGCAGAGCAATAAGATATTTTACATATTCGTTCTTATGTTACACAAACATACATTGAAAGGAACGCAGTTGTAATCACAACTGAAGGAGAATTATGCAGAGCAATAAGATATTTTACATATTCGTTCTTATGCTACACAAACATACATTGACAGGAATACAGTTGTAATCACAACTGAAGGAGAATTATGCAGAGCAATAAGATATTTTACATATTCGTTCTTATGTTACACAAACATACATTGAAAGGAACGCAGTTGTAATCACAACTGAAGGAGAATTATGCAGAGCAATAAGATGTTTTACATACACATTCTTATGTTACACAAACATACATTGACAGGAATGCAGTTGTAATCACAACTGAAGGAGAATTATGCAGAGCAATAAGATATTTTACATATTCGTTCTTATGTTACACAAACATACATTGAAAGGAACGCAGTTGTAATCACAACTGAAGGAGAATTATGCAGAGCAATAAGATGTTTTACATATTCGTTCTTATGTTACACAAACATACATTGAAAGGAACGCAGTTGTAATCACAACTGAAGGAGAATTATGCAGAGCAATAAGATGTTTTACATATTCGTTCTTATGTTACACAAACATACATTGAAAGGAACGCAGTTGTAATCACAACTGAAGGAGAATTATGCAGAGCAATAAGATTTTTTACATATTCGTTCTTATGTTACACAAACATACATTGAAAGGAACGCAGTTGTAATCACAACTGAAGGAGAATTATGCAGAGCAATAAGATGTTTTACATACACATTCTTATGTTACACAAACATACATTGACAGGAATGCAGTTGTAATCACAACTGAAGGAGAATTATGCAGAGCAATAAGATGTTTTACATACACGTTCTTATGTTACACAAACATACATTGACAGGAATGCAGTTGTAATCACAACTGAAGAAGAATTATGCAGAGCAATAAGATGTTTTACATATTCGTTCTTATGTTACACAAACATACAATGAAAGGAATGCAGTTGTTAAGAAAACTGAAGAAGAATTATGCAGAGCAATAAGATGTTTTACATACACGTTCTTATGTTACACAAACATACATTGAAAGGAATGCAGTTGTAATCACAACTGAAGGAGAATTATGCAGAGCAATAAGATGTTTTACATACACGTTCTTATGTTACACAAACATACATTGAAAGGAATGCAGTTGTAATCACAACTGAAGGAGAATTATGCAGAGCAATAAGATGTTTTACATACACGTTCTTATGTTACACAAACATACATTGAAAAGAATGCAGTTGTAATCACAACTGAAGGAGAATTATGCAGAGCAATAAGATGTTTTACATACACATTCTTATGTTACACAAACATACATTGAAAGGAACGCAGTTGTAATCACAACTGAAGGAGAATTATGCAGAGCAATAAGATATTTTACATATTCGTTCTTATGTTACACAAACATACATTGAAAGGAACGCAGTTGTAATCACAACTGAAGGAGAATTATGCAGAGCAATAAGATGTTTTACATATTCGTTCTTATGTTACACAAACATACATTGAAAAGAATGCAGTTGTAATCACAACTGAAGGAGAATTATGCAGAGCAATAAGATGTTATACATATTCGTTCTTATGTTACACAAACATACATTGAAAGGAACGCAGTTGTAATCACAACTGAAGGAGAATTATGCAGAGCAATAAGATATTTTACATATTCGTTCTTATGTTACACAAACATACATTGACAGGAACGCAGTTGTAATCACAACTGAAGGAGAATTATGCAGAGCAATAAGATGTTTTACATACACATTCTTATGTTACACAAACATACATTGAAAAGAATGCAGTTGTAATCACAACTGAAGGAGAATTATGCAGAGCAATAAGATGTTTTACATACACATTCTTATGTTACACAAACATACATTGAAAGGAACGCAGTTGTAATCACAACTGAAGGAGAATTATGCAGAGCAATAAGATGTTTTACATATTCGTTCTTATGTTACACAAACATACATTGAAAGGAACGCAGTTGTAATCACAACTGAAGGAGAATTATGCAGAGCAATAAGATGTTTTACATACACGTTCTTATGTTACACAAACATACATTGAAAGGAATGCAGTTGTAATCACAACTGAAGGAGAATTATGCAGAGCAATAAGATGTTTTACATACACGTTCTTATGTTACACAAACATACATTGAAAGGAACGCAGTTGTAATCACAACTGAAGGAGAATTATGCAGAGCAATAAGATGTTTTACATACACGTTCTTATGTTACACAAACATACATTGAAAGGAACGCAGTTGTAATCACAACTGAAGGAGAATTATGCAGAGCAATAAGATATTTTACATATTCGTTCTTATGTTACACAAACATACATTGAAAGGAATGCAGTTGTAATCACAACTGAAGGAGAATTATGCAGAGCAATAAGATATTTTACATATTCGTTCTTATGTTACACAAACATACATTGACAGGAATGCAGTTGTAATCACAACTGAAGGAGAATTATGCAGAGCAATAAGATGTTTTACATTTCGTTCTTATGTTACACAAACATACATTGAAAGGAACGCAGTTGTAATCACAACTGAAGGAGAATTATGCAGAGCAATAAGATATTTTACATATTCGTTCTTATGTTACACAAACATACATTGACAGGAATGCAGTTGTAATCACAACTGAAGGAGAATTATGCAGAGCAATAAGATGTTTTACATACACGTTCTTATGTTACACAAACATACATTGACAGGAATGCAGTTGTAATCACAACTGAAGAAGAATTATGCAGAGCAATAAGATATTTTACATATTCGTTCTTATGTTACACAAACATACATTGAAAGGAATGCAGTTGTAATCACAACTGAAGGAGAATTATGCAGAGCAATAAGATATTTTACATATTCGTTCTTATGTTACACAAACATACATTGACAGGAATGCAGTTGTAATCACAACTGAAGGAGAATTATGCAGAGCAATAAGATGTTTTACATATTCGTTCTTATGTTACACAAACATACATTGAAAGGAACGCAGTTGTAATCACAACTGAAGGAGAATTATGCAGAGCAATAAGATATTTTACATATTCGTTCTTATGTTACACAAACATACATTGACAGGAATGCAGTTGTAATCACAACTGAAGGAGAATTATGCAGAGCAATAAGATGTTTTACATACACGTTCTTATGTTACACAAACATACATTGACAGGAATGCAGTTGTAATCACAACTGAAGAAGAATTATGCAGAGCAATAAGATGTTTTACATATTCGTTCTTATGTTACACAAACATACAATGAAAGGAATGCAGTTGTTAAGAAAACTGAAGAAGAATTATGAAGAGCAATAAGATATTTTACATATTAATTAAAAATAAAAGCTGCGTGTTCGAATGGTAAGAGATCCACTACGTCTGTACGGGTAATGACTGTCGCAACGGTGTGCTTGAAATGCTGTAGCAGTCTTTTAAATTCTGGGGTAAATGAAAGTACGTAAAACGGGACACACTGCGTACTGCGTGATGATGGTGCAGTACGTAGCAGAGTTACAGTACTTTATTGTAGTAGGTACAGTAACGTAGCAGAATGAACCTTTATTGTATTTGTGTTTTGTTGCACTACTATTGCCACCACCACCACCACCATCACCAGCCATTTACATAACGACGACGTCAACGTTGATGATGATGATGACGACGACGATGTCATTTTAATACTACCATAATCGGTGTCGTCGTTGTACATGTCGTCATCATCATCAAAATATTAATTCTTTCATAAATATACTCCATGGAATTTTAAAATGTAGCTTTAACATATTGTCAGCACGCATAAGTTACGAGTAAAGTACTGAACTACCTACGTAGACTCGAAGAAAAACAATGTGAAGAACAAGGCGAAGAAAAAGACGAATGGATTTCGAAACGTGCATAATGCATAAGAAGATGAACGTGGAGTAGAAGGAAACGTGATGCCGTTCAGGGGGATTATAATTTAGAAAAATTTATAGACATCTACCTAGAATTACTGAATAATTATAATAATTCATTTAAACAGAAATAAAAAACCCTCTTTATTACTGTAGGCTATCACGGCCGGAATCATTGATAAGAGAATTTATATCCGGGTTGCCGTGGTCGTGGTCATGGTCGATTGCTTTGTTCTGTATCTAAGACTTTCGGCCACCCACCGAACGCCTTCTTCAGTAGAAAAAAATTTAAAGTATTCAACGAAGGGCGGGGAGCTGAACGTATACCTAACCGAAGTAAAAGCAATGAAAGCTTCAAATATTTTAAACTTTTTTCTACTGAAGAAGGCCTCCGGTGGGTGGCCGAAACGTTTAGACAATGACAGAACGAAGCAGTCGACCGAGGCCAAACATCCCGGATATGTATTCTTTTACCAAAAACCATCTTGTTTTGCTTGTATTCACACTAGCGATGTGAAATACGGATTCTATGCGGAATAAAGGAAATTCAGTTTAACGCAGCCAATAAAGAATTACGATAGCAACATAGGCCCTATCATCGGCCAGCAGGAAAATAAAGGTCTGAATGCGACTGGAAATTTTAGAGAGACCCGAATTGGTGAAGCATAACCCTTGTTCGGAAAAAGGAGAAGGAAAATGAAAAGGAATAAAAATAATAATAATAATAAGACGTTGGAGGAGGAAAACAACGAGGCGAAGAAGGAAAACGAACTATATTAATAACGCATTTCTAAAGAATATTCTCTCTCTTTAGTAAAACTGTGTTACGACAGGTTACAACTGGATGCTCTCCATTTTTCCCGGTCCTGTGCACCTGTCTGTTTCTGTTTCTGATGCCATCAACCATTCCAACCTTTCTTCTTCCTGTCCTCTCTTTCCTTTCACCTTTCTCTCTATGATCCTTACCTGCAGACAATTTTACTCAATATACGCCCCAACCAAGATCCTTTTCTCTTTCTGATTTATTTTCAGCAGTTTTCGTCCCTCTCGTATTACTGTCAATTCCTCATCGTTTCTCACTCATCTGTCCACTTCACCTTAATCATTCTTCGTCACATCTTTACAATATCAATCACTTGAAAAACCGCCGTAAAGACTTGGGTTACACGTGCGAAAAACAGGCAGCAATTCTATTCCGTTTCTGGTACTACGTTAATGTGTTTATATGGCTGCATCATAAACATATAAAAAGAACATTTAAGTGTATCGATATAACACTCTGCTGCGAAATATTCAACCTGTACACACAAAGTCATCCAGAGACCTGTTCTAAACGATATGTTTATAGCGTATGCGACACTTGTACCTACTTAAAATAATTAATGCATCGCTTTTTTGAACCATTTAACCTTTACGGAAAGTCAGAAGTAATTATACGAACGGTTAAAACTATCTTATTACATATTTATCTACGTGTTTTGACTTTCCCTGCTATGAATATGTACGTAGAAGTGTAGGCAACATCTGATAGGAAGCGGTGCAATTAGGTTGTGCTACTAAACGAGAAATGTGCTTCAAGGAAAAATTAATGCACTAAAATATTCGCAATTTGAAAATAAAAAATATGGTAAGCTTTTGAGCCCGCCAGCACAGATACTCAGGCTTACTAACTACCATGCACAAACACGAATATATTTAAGAACACGTGGTGTCTTTAAAATTTCTCTATCGTTTATTGTTAATCACACTGAATGAAAACCGGATTTAGTTTTACAGATAGAATTGTAGTCAAGTAACATTTAATTCATTCAAAGTTTGTCGCAATGTCATGACTCTTTTGCTTTCGTTTTTATACTTATGCAACAGAACATAGGAAGGAGGGCAATATCTGGTACCGACTATAACATCTTTTCCTACTTCTCTGATTATCTGAGTGAATTGTTGCTAAGCCTAGTTATGCGCCAGACACTACGGTATCAAACAGTATGTCTACAGTCGTCCGAACCATACCGGATGTGTAGAACACAAGTAACTGACCATAGACTTTGATGGAATAATAGAAGAGAAAAGACAAGCATTTTATAGTAACCTCAAGCTTATATACTGCACCAGCGAGTGGGAGAGTCACTGTGTGTTGAGCAGAGTCGGAATAGAATGGTAGTAGAACCCTGACAGCCGTTCTTGAGCGGTTAATTGCGCGGAGCCGGTGAAAATTATCTCAACTCAAAAGTATAACAAAAGGCGACTAGGAAGAAGAGAACCAGGTAACGGGTGTCACACGCTGTCGCTTCACGACGACATTTGCATGTTCATAATATTCTCACACGCCTTATTGCGACCGACCTACACAATATGAAACACTATAAAAGCGATTTCGATCTGTGCGCATGTGACACGAATACAATTTTGTTAGCCTCGCAACGAGGTGTTTTTCAGAGCGCATCTCGAGGCGACTGTTCAAAATCAACCGTCAGATCTCTATACAAGCGGTACGTCAAACGTTTTCGTGATTGTTAATTAGTAACTTCTATGATACTGTTAACAGATATTATAGAAGTATTGTCAACCGTAAGTAATTTGAAGTACTGTCATTTTGGAAAGAACAAATAGTTGGATTAACAATATAGGTGGTCAATAAAGTTGGTGATCGTTTCATTGACTAATATTATATGGGTTTAAAAAACTAAACATCATTATGTCGTTTAAAACCATTAATAAATTAAAAAATATATCGAAATCCAGGACTGAAAAAACAACGGAAATCACACAGGTGTGTACAGGTTGCACTGCAATGATTGTGATAAGTTCTACATTGGACAAACTAGTAGAAAATTCATACATGTATTTAAAGAACATCTACCCAAAAAGAATATTAGTACAATTCAGTCCAATTTTACGTTGCACTTGATAAATGAAAATCTTAATTACACCGGGTTTACGGAGAATATGAAGTCTGTGCACTTCTCCAGTAAAGGTCGATATATGGATGCCTTGGAGACGTTTGAAATATACAAGGCAACCCAGCTTTACACAGACCAACTGCTTACCGATCGTTTCGATAAAATATTTTGCATGATGCTGCATTATGAAGAACAAGGAGGATGCTAAACCTACTGACACTGTCAGTGAGTTAAGTGAATATTGAACAGCTCGATAGTCAACGTGTTTACGCCGATAATTCGTATTGTTTAGCAGTGTCGTGTTATGTGTGTTTGTACAATAATTTATGTAATGGCTGGTTTTAACTTCACCGACGCGTCTTCATCAGAGGATAAGAATTTTAGGACCTAATGATGGGAACTTGTTACCGAAACATGTCGCATTAATAAAAAAAATAATAATAAGTCGCAAGACGGATTACATTAAGGTAGTTAATAGAAATGTATTTCATTTTTGACTATAATAAAATATTTTCCTTTTTTTCGTTTTCCTTTACCAACCAAGAGATAAATTTTCGAACAACCCTCGTAATTAGACGTAATTGACCAAACTCAATATACGTAATTAGACATACTCAGTAGTTGCACAAAAGGACTAAACTCAAGAGGACAGTTATTTATTTATTTTTTGGGGGGAGGGAAATTATGTATCATATTTTTGTGGGAAATTCGCTTGTGGTGAGTAAATGGCGAGAGATTCCAGCTGAAACCGCATCAACGTCGTGTTTGCTCAAACAGAACGGAAACCCTTCAAAGAACCAAGTGCGTTGCCCTTTTAAGTCTCCTCTTGCCCGTAATACGATACTACACGGCCTTTCTTGAAGAAAATGTTTTCGATCAACTAATATCGATTCGTTCGCTGCCACGTTACTGAACTGACGGTAGTTTAACAACAGATTATTAATAATAATTATACGATAATAACAACAAGTCCGCAAGATACGATGTATGTACTCATCTGGGAGTTTTAAAATGTAATTCGATAGTTTCCAGGATAAGAAACGGCATAAGAGAAAACTTCTGAAGAAGGATGGAAGGAGCACCTTTTAATATAAATATGAATATGATTGCTTGATGCTTAACCGGTATTAGAGCAGTAGTTGTTAAGGCTGGCAGCAAGTTGCAAAACAAATCAGCTTTAAAATTAAATAGCCCCCTTACCTCCGTAGTCTGTAAGACTAATACTATACTGAGGTATAAATTAAGTATCGGTGTTTCAATAATATCTGTCCATGCAAGGAGTTATTAGATTAGTAAACGTAACTGTATGTTTCACCCAATAGAAACGTCACAAATTCATAATATTGTACACATAAATAACTGAGGTACCATAAATTTTTGTGGTGGCTAATGACCGATGGTGTTGCAGCGACCTGATAAATAAATAAATAAAAATAATAGCAAAATAACAACTTAACAATAAATACGAGGTTTGTCTAAAAAGTAATGAGACTGAATTTTTTTCTCAGGAAGTGGCAACACTGTGAGACCAACAATGCAACAGCTGATAGTTGTAACATTTGTATACATTCATAAAACTTTTCAGCTTCTTAACTTTAACAGATTTGGCTGTGCCATAGTTTTTGTGTTTGTTTTGTCTCATGTCACGAAAATGGAACTCAGTAATATTGAGCAGCGTTATGTAATCAAAGTTTGTGTCAAACGCCAAGACAGTACAACAGAAACATTTAACAAGTTAAAACAAGCTTACGGAGATGGAGTCATATCCCGGGCTCAGGTTTTTAGGTGGCACAAAGAATTTTTGGATGGTCGTGAAACCGTGGAGGATGAACACCGTTCTGGACAACCAAGCACAGCACGAACTGACGAAAATATGTTGAAAGTGAGAGATCTCATAAAGTCTGATCGTCGTTTGACGGTGAGAATGGTTGCTTATGAACTAAATTTAAATCACCAGGCATTTCATGAAATTTTGACGCATGATTTGAACATGTCCAAAAGTTTACGCAAAAATGGTTCCAATAAATCTCAATCAGGAACAGAAGGACAACCAAAAAAGGTGTGTCTTGACCTTCTTGAGACAACTGAAAATGACATAGATTTTATTAAAAATGTCATAACAGGTGATGAATCGTGGATTTCTGAGTATGATCCAGAAACAACAAAACGGCAAAATGAAGAGTGGAACACAAAAGACTTGCCACGCTCCAAAAAAGCAAGAAAGAGCAAATCCAAGAGCAAGTCAATGCTCATTACTTTTTTCGACATTGAAGCTATCGTGCATGAGGGATTTGTACCTCGAGGACAGAAAGTCAATCAAACTTACTATTGTTAGGGTCTTGCGAGACTCAGAAAAAGGGTCATCCGTGTCCGGCCAGAGACTCTTGGATGCTTCATCACGGTAACGCTCCATGTCACACCGCACTTTCTGTGAACGAGTATTTGTCCAAAAGGGCATTCCTGTGGTACTCCAGCCCCCTTACCCCCCTGATCTTAGTCCATGTGATTATTTCCTATTTCCAAAACTCAAAGGCCAACCCCGGGGCCGCCATTTTGGAAGTGTGGAGAAAATCCAAAAGATTGTGACGGACCAGTTAAAGGCATTGACAGTTGAAGACTTCTAGCACTGTTTCAATCGATGGGAACAACGTCTTCGTAAGCATGTGGCTTCCAAAGGGAACTACTTTGAAGGAAATAAAATTGTTTTGTAGTTAACGCATTAGTAAATAATTTTATACTATCAGTCTCATTACTTTTTAGACAAACCTCATATGACTTGTATTGTAAACAGCACAGTACAGATTAGGTAATAATATTATAAGTACCGATGAGACAGCTTATGCGATACGCGATACTGGAATCGCACACAGGTCAGTAGTAGGCCTAAGTGATAGCACCGCCACCGCACTGCTCGTCTCTTCCTCAGTACCTTCAACCAGAGGCGTAGCTGGGGGGGGGGGGGCTCAAGGGGGCAGCCGCCCCGGGCGGCAAAGTGAGCATAGACTTGAAAAAATTGTTTTCAGTTCATAAAACTACAGACAACTTGTTTCTTTGATACGACTATTCCTTTCATAAAAGAAGCATAACCAGCCAACTTATCTATTGTCATAGACCTATCGTGATAAATAGTATTAGTCTATTTATACTCAAGAATCGTAATTACGGGTCATTATGATAACAAATTACGCTATAACAGGGGCTCTTTGTCCCTCTATGTACAATACAGTATTTCATTCTCCGCTTTCATTATACCTTAGTTGGCGACTGATGTTTAGTCTATGCTGTTCCTTATCTCGATGTTTTTAAACAGTGCATGCTGTTTTAATGAGTTCTGTTATCTTGTGTGCGAGTGACTGAGTAGACGTTTACTCAGTACGGTTTTTTGTCAGTGTTCATGCATTCTCTTTGTATTCACTTTCTGTCTCCAATATTTGTTGCGACTTTGTAGTCAGTTGTTGTGCTGGAAAGGAGAACTGATAATCATACAGTATTAGCTTTAATATAGATATTCTTAATTGCTATTCGTATACAGACGAATATATTATTTTGTAAACGTATAAAAAAAAAAGTTACTTGGGCTACGTATGTGCAATTCTTCCTGGTTCGACGCAGCGAACGTGATGGTTATCAGTTGTTTATGAGAATCTTGAGTGTGCGATTTGTTTTTGGTTTGAGCGTTTTGTGGGGTATAGCTATAATACTTCACGTGTATGTCATCATACTAATACTATTATTGAAAATCAATTTATTTTATTTTATTTGAAGCGGATATGAAACGAAGTAATTTCTTTCAGTGGCGCAAAGGTTCGGAAGAGGAGGAAAGAAAGATTAAGTACTACAAGTTCCAAAGAGTTTACGAAGTCTTTTATTCAAGGAAAATCGAACACTGAGTGTCAAAATATTACAATTAATAATATCTATTCACCTTCTTTTCCTGCTCCAGTCATAGATGGAGTGTTCTTAAAGACTTCGTAATATTACGCTAAAACGACATTGTGATACCGGGTGGAGTTCAAAAGCAGATGCGGTGAAAGCAATATCCACTCAGGTGGATGAAGTTGTCGCTGCACTGGAGAAACTGAGGGATACACCGACTGAAACAGTCGATACGAGGGAAGATGCAGTATTAATAATTAATGCTATAGAAAACTTTGCGACCTTTCACTTTTTCTGGACAGATATTATTTCTTCTATGGACAAAATCCAGAAAATCTTGCAGACCAAAGGAATAAGCTTTATTCAAGCATTGACACTTCTGGAAACGCTAACAGACAAATTAAAAATTTGGAGGAATGAGCTGTATGACAATGTCATTACTAAAGCAGAGCAGGTATGTAATAAATGGCGTGTTAATATGTGCCGAGTCTAGGCTAGAATCGGCGCGTGTTCAGTATTTAGCGTCAAAAATAGACGTTAAATGCTGTACTGTATTTAGCGCGGTAGCGGTCGAGATAAACCAATCTGCAGTTTTGATAAACAGTCTGCAACTGTGTGAATTAAGAGCGGCTTGATTGGTGCTGCCCTCTAGCGAGAGCCCCGGTTTGCGAGCTCACAAAGCGGAACCGGTATCAAGTAACTTTGTCTCGCACTGATCGTCGCCTTGTTGGCTGCTTATTTTTTTTCTCTCCGGCGGAGAAGAATTAGTTGCACCATTCTTCCACCTATGGCAAGCTAAATCTATACAGAACTGCGGTAAGTCTCGGCAATATTATTATAATTATCTATTTAAAGTTTTACTAACGAAAATTGTTTAATATGCCGCATTAACTTGATGCAGATAACCTTTTGAGTCACCTCGTGGCGATTGTGCAATACGTAATTTAAAGGTAATTTTTTTAAATATAGTAATACGATATTAAATTCACATGTCCTAACTAAGGCACTAAAATTGAGAGTCATATCAATGCAAAAAGAATTCGTTTAAATCGTACAGACATGGATGTAATCTGATAACCTTATTATGGCACCTCGTGGCGAGTGTGCAATGCGTAATTCAGAGTAAGTTACATACAACCTTTACTAGTAATTATAGTAACACTATATCAATTTCAGAAAGCTTACTAAGACACCAGAAGACTATAATTGCCAAAAGTATTAATTTTATAAGTATAGATATGATTGTAGTCAAGTAACTTTTCGGACCACGTGGCGAAATTTCAGACTATATGTAAATTTTATTAAAAGTGTAACAAGCCGAATAATTAGCTAATCAAAATTGAATTATGTTAACCCACATGGGTAAAGTTTATTAATATGAGATTTTACAGAACTAAATATTTTCAAATAGGGCCTGTTGGCCATATAACCTTTGTCAAGTGTGTCAAACATCATTTTCTAAATAGCCCTAAAGCTGTGTTAATTTTTATATATGGGTTTTGGGTGTGTGTGAAGTTTCTGGGGGAATTTGTTTGTGAACTCTAGCTGATAATATGTTGTATGACCAGGGTTCCCCGATGAAGGCGAGAACCAGCCCCAGCCTGAACATGTAACACCTAGATTCTCTCTCTCTTCATCTGCCGGAGGAGAATGGCGATGGCTAACACAAACACCCTATCATGAAAGCCAGATATCACCACTTCATACCCATGGAAAGGAAAAAATAAGGTGAACTCAATCCATATATAAAATTCTTTACACTTGGTGATGTAACTCAAAAAGCCAGTGGACATTCAATCATTCAACAACATGACTTTAGTTAAATATTAAATAATTATATTAAATAGTTATTAAATAATTTTAGTTAGATGGATGATCTCTTTTATGTAAATAAAATTATCACAGATCAAAATTATTTCGCACACAATAGCATGTATTACACTCAAACAGATGGACTACCCATGGGCTCCCCTATATCAGGTATACTAGCCGAAATATTTATACACACCATAGAACAGAAACACATACTGAACAACAACAAATACACCGATAAAATAATATATTGGCACAGGTATGTTGACGACATTTTACTCCTTTACAACGGCAACAAAAGACAAATAGAAAATTTCCACAAATACATTAACACTATACACCATAAATTAAAATTCACACTTGAAATAGAATTAAATAACAGCATAAACTTCTTAGACCTTACAATCACCAAAACAAACAACACACACACATACAAAATATACAGAAAACCCACCACATCAGACATGGTCATACACAACACATCCAACCACCCAACTCAACATAAACATGCAGCTTTCAACTACATGCTCCATAGGCTCACTTCAATACCCCTAAACACACATGACTACCAAGATGAATTAAACACAATTAAATACATAGCAGTCAAAAATGGATACAACCCCGAATTAATAAATAAACTACACAAACGAATCCTCAACACAAAAAGTAAAACACATCTGACCAACAGCACACAACCCAGCAAATACATAACACTTACATACTACAATTCCAATACACATAAAATAGCAAACACATTTAGGAAACACAATTATAAAGTAGCCTACAGAACCAACAACACCATTAGAAAACACATAAATAATACTAACAAAGACATTGACACATACAGCAAAACAGGGGTTTATAAATTAAACTGTAATGATTGCCAACAATTCTACATCGGCCAGACGGGAAGATCTTTTTCTTCCAGATTTTCTGAACATTTAAAAGCCCTCACCACAAACTACATACATTCCACATTTTCCACACATTTACATAACGAAAACCACAGTTACACAAACATAGAACACAACATGGAAATATTACACTACTTACCTAAAAGTAGAAAACTAAACACAGCTGAACAATTTGAAATATACAGATATCACACACTACAACCAAACAACATATTAAATGAACAAATACATTATAAATCACATACACTATTCGATACACTGATCCACACACACAATTCGAACCTCAGCGCCAATCCCTTCCCACCATCAACCCCCACCACACACACCATTTTTCCGTAACGGTTATTCTGTAATCGACAATCAGTATACACCCACTGAAGAAGAGAAACAACATCTCGAAACGTTTGGGAAGTGACAACAGTAAGTTCATTAGTGAAAGTTTATATATATTATTAAATTAATAAAGTGAACGAAGAGGATGCAACAACAAGATAATTTTTATAATATGTAATTTCTTAATTTTGACAAATATTCTTCAGACGTTTTCTGGACGTGCTTTCATATAAAAATCTACAAATTTGCATTTATTAAGTACTTTGTTCACTGCCTTCATTTTTGCTCTTTTGTCCCCTTTTAATTGTGAAGGCGAGGCGGCCGACGATCTCTTTGCCCCGGGCGCAAAAACGCCTAGCTGCCCCACTGCCTTCAACAAATGAAGAGTTTAAAGCTGCGTGCGATCTTCTTACCGGTCATAGCCACAGCTCGTTACAGTAGTGCGCGCCACGATACATCGATTATTCCGGTAACTTATTAAACATATGTTTCACTGCTATATGGTTTCAATGCTACTTTCTCGTAGTTCATTTTGGTTACTCTTGGAATTAATAACTCAAGACGTAAGAGTACTGTAGGGGTGCCCACCGCATCCAGCAGCTTTAGAGCACACGCCACTTCCACGGACACTTTCAAGAAAAACATAATACACCTACTAAAAGTCATAAATTTTGAATGCCCTAATATCTGAATTCTAGAATCTAAAAACATTACTATGCGCGAGTATATAAGTATACGCGAGTAATATAAAATAATTGTAATTAAAATTAATTCCAAACTAATAGGTTTCAATAATGTCTCATTTGCACTTTTTATTTGCACGAAACCACTTTCTTCCAGCTCACGAGCTTGAAGTCAAAGTTAATTTAGCAAAGCATCCATGCTACGAAGAATTAAAAAGAGTATTCCTGAATATGTGTGCATAGAAGTGTATTATGAGTTTCAGCCTAATTTAACTTAAAACAGTGCTTCTTCAAAATAAATATAAATAATTATTATAAAATTATATAATTATATTATTATTATTATATAATTATAAAACAATTATAAATGCTGTAGGCTGTATGCGTCTGTCCGCGCTGGCGCTTGCGCGTGTTGTGCAAACAGGGAATAATGACACGATGACTGAATTCTGAAAAAATACAGAAGAGAGAGAGAGAGAGAGAGAGAGAGAGAGAGAATTAAGAGCCACATCAAATTACAAAGTTTGCAAAGGCGTATGATTCATAAAACAAAAGCTATATCAAGTGTTTGTAATCAGTCTTTATTAGATATTGAAAGGTATACATTTTCTAACAGAATTTCTAGTAAGTCATACATTTTATTCCAAATTCATAATATTTAGTTATAGGCCTGCACATCTCTTGGCAAAAGAGGATTAACTTAACGTTTTGCTAAACTGTCTTTCATATCAATATTATGACCTGGGATATTAAGTTCTAGCTTGCAAGTTTACAGTAATTGTTATTGTTATTTCAACAGCTGTCAAAGTTTATTTAACAGACAGTACTCCGTATAAGGAGGTACTATCGACACTGTAATATTGCTGGCACAGATACCAGCAGTGGGAACGTAGCGCGTGGTATCTTGTAGACAAACAAGTCGTATCGATCTGTCGCATTTGGCAACAAGTTACTAAAATAGTCTGCGGTCGATTAGCAGTTATACGGCCCATACTTCGCAATCCGACGCCACTCCACGGCCCGATGCATTTCTGAAGGATAAGTCTCAAAATTGGGGAGGGGGTAAAAACGTTACCGTTTTCAATATCACGAAGGAAAAGTAAACATGAGCATTTTTAAACCTGTGGAAAATAATTTGTCTATATCACTGTGTTGCTCAATTTTAATTAAGGTCTCGTTTAATAATACGTTGTTAACAGGTGATCTGTGGTTTGATATTGGTGTAATAACCGAAACACGTAATCAAAAGACAACATCATGGGCACGCTTTTCGTTAATATTATAAGGAGCCACACTGAAAACGTACACAGTACATAAAATTAAATATATTAATTGCGTTTGAAATTATGGAAGGTTTTTCATAACGTTCGAATGATTATGTAGGTCCATAAGTGTGTTGAAAATTACATCGTTTGTAATACAGAACAGTGGCGTATCTAGAATTTTACCTTGGGGGAGGGGGTGGTCCGGTCGTGTCGGCTACATATAAAAGGAAAAAAATGTTAAGGGTAATCAGTATTATAATTTTCAAAATGGGTTAATAACCTGTGATAACATCTTGACAACAACCCCCATTAAAGTATACGGTAATAACACATTGAAAATATGCGTTATTGAAACATTGTTTACAAGATACTAATTGACGTTTTTCATATAAAAATAACTACAGTTTTAATAAAAACAAACGGGAAATCACGAAGGTTTTATCCATAAAAAATATACACTGTTTGAAAATGTTTTAAGGGTTTAATTCGCCTTGATTTTTTGGCTATTCCATTAACAACTTCATCCGGAGACACTAAACTGATTTTCCTATATTTCATATTTCAAACGTATACGCAAATGCTGTGTTATAAGCCTGTGTGTATACTAAAGGAGTTAATAATATATCAGTGTACACAGTTGATAAAATAATTTAAAAAACCTAAAAATTAACAAAATTTCTTGTCAATGTTTTCGACCCTCTCGTGAGGGGGGGGGGGTCCGGGTCCCCCGTAAATACTACGCTCTGATGCAGAATCAGTAGTATACACACAGTGACGTCAGCTGTTCGTATGACTTTGTTGTACGATTTATCGGCGTCATCTACGCTGGTTAACGCATTTGCTTTACAAGTAACGCGCCTAGCTCGCTTATATGACGCTTTCTACACACTTTGTATTTTGTGAATCGACCTTACAACGCTGATTAGAAAACCTACAGCTATCGAGTGTAGTGCGTTTACTAATTCGCTATTGGCCGATTCTATAAACATCCTTCTACATCGTATCAAAACGAAAAGGGCTGAACATTTGCATGCGTGTAGAGATACACTGTGCAAATAAAATAAATTTTTTGCGTTCTCCGCATAAACGGAAAATACAAAAAACAATCGGTTTCTTATCGGTTAGTTTTGCCTGGATAGTTATAATGCGTACGAAAAATAGGCACAGTATACCAGAAATTTATGACAATTAATCTCCGATTGGCTGCTATAAAGAAAAACAAAAATAGAGGAAAATATTTTATTGTATATCAGTTTAAGTTATAAGTTTCGTACGTATATATATTAGATTTTCACATAATCATCACCTATACTTGCAGTCACTTTGTGTATCGTTGCACCTGCTTAGTGTAATTATAAGTGCCTAAATTATGACTACACCTTTCTAATTAACGTTTCCAATAAAAAGTGGTGAAGATTTTTATTGTAGTAGTCTCTAATTAAACTCCTCAGACGCTTGGTAAAAAATCAAACGACTACATTGTCATTTATCTAGAGGTGGGAGAATTACAACCTGAAACAATCGATTTTTTATAACCATATCAATCCCAAAATAACAGACAAATGGAAACTCTGTGCATGGAAACTTTCTCTTGATTGGGTTTTAAATAATTTCGACAATATTTCCTTTGTTGTATAATCTGCCCATCAGCTGTACAATAAGCTTATTTTCTATTACAAACGTCAACAATGATTCATTATGTTTCTTATGAAAATCTTTCCGACAAAGAACTATGAACGTGTTTTGGTATTTATGCTCTGTATATCGTAACTTTCTATTGACAGCAGAAATAATGAAAATTATTTCCATTTGCTGAGCCGCGCAACAAAACCACGTGTTCGAGACACAATCTGGAATGCGTTGCGTGCGCTGAAAACAAAGGAACGGTTAGCGATACAAACTGGCAGCATTCGTCTGCGGCTACGGAAGACTCATCGTGAACATCATCAGTGAACGCAAATCCACTATTTCTACGTTTCCAAATGTCAGAACGGACGATTCATTTTAAATAGATTGTAGTGTATGGGATATACCGTTGCTTTACAGTAGGCTCCTGTGGAGACCACGAAGGCCTTTAAGGACCTCAAAATTATCTTCCACCATTGCGCTGCTACTTACTTGAACGGGGTGGAATAAAACGGCTTCTGTTTTCTGAAATCGACGAAAATGAAAACCAGAAGCAGTAAACAATCGAGAATTTTATTTTTCACCTTAAATTAATTCAATTTAACTTAATTCATCAATTCTTGACAAACATAATACCCTAGTGGCTACTATTCACAGTTAACATCATATTAAGAAAGTAATAGTTGTCATAGACTTACTCGTTAATGACCACAAAAATAATTTTGACAATTTATATTGGTCAGTGTTCACTATTAGTGGCTCAACCCGGTCACTGGTATATCTTATACCATCGGTTACATTATCTCTAATTTGTGATTAGATTGCAACAGTGGAACTCTTTAGTTAGTTGAAAAAAAATGGTAACGCGATCTTCAGTGGACAACCGTGGACGTGCTTCTTGAACATGTGATGTGGGATCATCGACTTGGTTTTTGCTCGGCTGAATCTCGGGAAGGCATGGAAAGATGTAGTACGTATCTGGATACATTTAATTCTTCTTTGTTGTGTTCTTTTGTTTTCCTTGTGATTTCTGCTTGCCAAGAACTCTTCCCTATTCTTATTTTATGGCTGTCCGCTCCTCACAACAATACCAATCCAGAATTCCTTAGGTTTTCACGGCCGGTGTCAACATAGTTGGAATTATTATTTGCCGGGCTGTTAGGCCGTGAACTTCTTCTCCTATGGCGTCACAGTTCGAAGTCGAACCTTAGCTTCCATAATCATCCGACTCCATTTTTCCCTGTCCTTGGCGATCGATGTCCATCGTTTTATTTTAAGTAAATTGTCAGCATCCCTCGCACTGCGTCGATCCAGCGTGTCTTGGGTCTTCCGACAGGCCTTCTACCCTCGATCTGAATAAACGGTACCTTCCTAGGTATTCGGTTGTCTTCCATCCTAATGATGTGTCCTGCCCATTGCAATCTATGCAGTCGGATGGTGGTGGCCAGATCATTGTCTTCATATAGCTTGTATAGCTCCTCATTGTGACGCATTCTCCATATCCCGTTTACTTGGATTGGTCCATATGTTCTCGTCAAAATTCTCCTTTCAAAAGTATTGACTATGTTAGCGGCTTGTTTGTTCAGAGTCCAAGTGTATTGCCATATGTTATCACCGGTCTAATCGGAACTTTATATAATGTGACCTTCGACTGACAGTGGATATTCCTTGTCTCGAATGGAGGAGGAGGAGGAGGAGGAGGAGAAGAAGGAGAAGCAGAAGAAGAAGAAGAAGAAGAAGAAGAAGAAGAAGAAGAAGAAGAAGAAGAAGAAGAAGAAGAAGAAGAAGAAGAAGAAGAAGAAGAACGAAACATATGTTCTATTTTCGGCCTGTATCCTTTTCCTTATTTTATTTATTTCTTCATTGTTTTCTGCCATCCAACATCCCAAATATTTAAACTGATCAACTATTTCCAGGTTTAGTGGTTCAATTTCAAACTGTTCAGGTTTCCTGGTTTTCTTTCGAGTGGTGATCATAACCTTGGTATTATCTACATTAACCTGTAATCCTATCTCTTCTGCTTCACCTTTGAGTTACTGGGCCGTGATCTACCGCTTGTGTTTAATACAGACGTTTCTGCCCCACCAACGGAGGCCTTCTTCAGTGTCATAAACGATTAACACAATTGGCATGGTGTCCGCCGATTCACCCCGACTAGTCTCTACCTCAGTACTGGGGTACGTCAGCCGACACAAGCCTAACAGCCCGGCAAATAATAATTCTAATAATCGTATCAATCTGTCTATGTGCATGATTTCAGTTAGTCTTTCTGACTATGTACTATGTACACAATTTCATACATGCTGTCAATATTATATTTCAAACTGGAAATTAAGGAACCCACAGACGTCACGTGTAAAAAATACACACATCTCAGTATATACAGAGACGAAATAACGAAACAACGTTTGTTTGAGTCGGTATAACACTAATTAAGTGTAAGTGTTAATGTTACACTTAACCTGACTACACATTACATTATGTATGTACACAAGAACTCTGATAGTGCTACTTGCATTCGTACACACATACTGTTATGCCTACGTATGGACTTATTCTAATTTAAACACATACAAATTAAATTGTTTACACAATACTATAGAAACATAGAAACAAATGATTCAATGTCACTGAAATACATGTAACGACAAGGTCTTTAGACTTCAACTCAACGGGATATGTGTGTGTGTGTGTGTGTGTGTGTGTGTGTTTTGACTTGCGTGTGGGCGTGTCCACGTGCCCAGTAAGGGCAGAACCCCGTGTTGACAATGTTTACCGGCAAATCAATTTACTAACATTAGCCAAACGCTTTTACAGCTAACAGTCTCGTATTACGGTTCTACTACTCGCTGGACTCTTTTATCTTTTTAAGGATAATATCTCAGGGTAACAAATAATTTAATTAACACAGAATATATCATAAATTGTTACTTTAATAATTCACTTTCAGTTACTTATTACAATAACACAGTCTAATATTGATGATTACAAAATTTAATATTTTCTTTTGATAGTGGGTTCTTTTAGATCTGATTGAGTTGCAAATAGTGAATAAAGTATCTTTTAAATGTTCAATATAAATTACTTTATGGTTGAATTCCTATTCTGCGAAGAGGCGCATCCACTTGAACGTCGTCTGTAGTATGTCTTTGCGGACGGCTGCTGGTTAATGTAGGTCCTCGTTGGCTGCACTTGATTGATTTTTTTATCACAGATTGATTTACACACTGGCATCACATTCACAATAACACATCTCAAATATCTTAGTTACAGTACGAACATACCGTTATAATCAATATATCTTCTTAACACAAAATTTTACATATATATAGTTAACAAAATTTTATTCAGCAAGACTATGATTCGTCTAAGTTCATAAATGTAGTTTAAGCTAGGTGCTTATAACAAGGATTGTATTGATTGATAACGTCAGACTATTTAATCACGATTCTTTGTGTGAGTTCCGCGGATTATGCGTAACTTTCGATTGACTTTAGATAAACTGCGACTGAATTGTCACTCCTAATTCAACGGTAACTTTCAACTGAATAAAACTGTTTAACCATCTGATGACTGATTACTTGATTAAAAACTGACTTCTTTAACCGAACGGTCAGTTTCGGATGACGGTAAACTGAGTCACTGTTTTTACCTTCCGACGAATTAAATAACTTAATTTACGAGTCTTTACTGTTGTACTTCACCGATGACTTAATTAACGATTCTTTACTGTTGTACTACTCCGATGACTTAATTAACAAGTCTTTACTGTTGTACTACACCGATGACTGCCTTAAACTTCTCGGTCTTGGGTTTTATACACAAACTGGGCCTACCCTCGCCTAATTTTGAATCTAAACGTTCCCACTGGACCTACGTGCCGCGATATTCAATTTTACCCAATGTAGTATTAGAATTTTACCGCTAAAAAACTGACGCGTTTTCTTATTTGCTAGATAACAGCGCGCTCCCTGGGTTCGTTTGCGTGGTGGGAAAAGACGCTTCAGTTGATTTCTCTGTCTAAATGTCTCACTCTAACATAACGGGATCCTTTGTTAAAAGCACTTAACTTTCACAACGTTCTATCTATTTTTTGTTAATTTTTACACATTATTTTAAGCAGTAAATTTGTCTCTCTATTGTTAAAATCTTGCTGTGGTGAACGAGACACTTAATTCTGAAACACTGAAAGAAAGTTAAGGTTTTTCCTTTTACTATGAAGCTGTGTAATCAATCACGGAACACTAAACGAAAAGAGGGATTTCTCCTACAAGTACAGAAAAAACAATAAAAATTAATTGATGTAATATAATGTTGTGAGTTTAATATAGTCCAAGGAGACAGCTTATGACTATAGTTATTGCAATGTTTTTGTAAATGTTATTTTCGATACTTTTGCGCCTCACTCTTGAAAACATAATACATTCCGGGACAACTTTCTAACAATACGTATACGAACACAAAAAACCACAGCACACGCACAGAAAAGAGACTTGATAAAATATTCTAAGAAGACAGGTGAAAGAGAATAAAAATTCAGGTTCTGGAAGAAAGTCGCTATGAAGACTCAGTCTGTTAGACACTAACAGCGTAATTTACACGGCAAAGGTGGTACAATTTGTATACGTCGATCATGTTTAAAGAAAGGAGCCGCCTGACTGTGTGAAGTCCCTGTTCTTGCAGAATGAAGACGGAAAGGGAAAATTTAGTGGACAAAATTCCAGGCGAGAAGATGGACGATACGAAAAAGACTACTGACGCAACTATCTGTCAAACGCAACTGACGATACCCCTGAGCGCCAGAGTCAGTTCAGGATTGTAGTACTGACGCTAACTTCATCTTTTCGGAATATATTCTGGCATGACGGTAAACAACAAAATTGCACGGACGAAGTGATCGGCATTTCTCGTCCAAATAACTCACAAAATGTTGGAATTTCCATTGCTTGATACTGTACTAATAAGAAGGCACTAATTGTGATTCGGCTCTTAATTCGGCCGGTCGGTAGGCTGAAGATGACGGCTGGGCTAGTGAAACACATGTATGGAACCGGAAAACAAACGGTGGAACAGGAAGTATCCTTACATCTTCCGGATGTGTCAGAATATCTGGGAAGGAGGAGGAGGAGGAGGAGGAGGAGGAGGAGGTGGAGGAGGAGGAGCAGAAGAAGAAGAAGAAGAAGAAGAAGAAGAAGAAGAAGAAGAAGAAGAAGAAGAAGAAGATCGAAGACAAATAGTGTGATCCAGACCAGTAGATCCTAAACTTTTTAAGTCACGGACCAGTAGTTTTCACTTTGCACCTGTACAGACCTACGTACTAAACTGAATTGACGTCAAAAGGAATTCTTAACCAGTTGATCGTGTTATGCGTCAGTTTCGTTTCATTTGAAGTTTTATTTCCTCCACTAATTTGACATTAATAGAAAATTTACTTAACAGCATAAACAAGGAAAACAAAAACACAGTACGGCAAGACATTTGAGAATGAATTCAAAGCAGTCATTTTAAACCCATAGTAGACTATAATAACAACAATTTTTTCGGTTGACCACGTTTCATTGGTATCACTGCGAATACCAAACGTTTCGCCATTCTATGATGTGCCATCCTCAGAGGTAATTCCCAGCTTTACCCGCATCATCACAGAATGGGCGAAAACTTTTGGTATTCACAATTAGGCTATATCAATAAAACGTGGTCAACCGAATATTTTTTATTAAAAGTTCCAACACGCTAGTCTACAAATGAAAAACTTGACAATATGCCAGTGTACACAATTTTGAGAATTTATATCGTTTATTTAATTTTATTTCCAGTCTTTTGCGGATTACTTGGAAATGGGAAGCGCTGGTAGACCTATAGATTATACAAGTACGCTCTCGTAGATTAACACTCATCCAAAAGTACGGTCATTAGCTTCGGTTAGTACAAGACGAAAGCAATATTGTAAATACAATTATGACAAAAAAAACAGTGAAGTGATAAGAGCCGGAAGCACGTGGATACTAAAGTACGAGATATTTCTGAGAGACGATAGTTAATATCGGAATGGTCAGTGGGAGAGGAAGGAGAAGGTTAGACAAAGTATAGTTACGTAACAGTGGTATCGGCGTTCTGAACACCGCGTGTAACGTAACACTAGGTTGGGAATCGGAATCGTAGCGTCTGTCAGTCAGCATTAATGCTGATTAATGTAAACATCAATGGTGGCTGTGGAATTTATTTTATTAACCAAGCGTTATGTCGGTGGACTGTAGAAAATCTACAATGCGATTATGTAATTATAAATTCCTCTTCTTGTTTTGCGTGTCCGCAACAAAAACAATTTCGAAATTTACATCAAGTCAACACGTCACTACGTTCTTCACTGGTTCGTGAATGATTTCCGAATACTGACACAATTACGTTGCGAAATGCTGCAACAAATGTTACATTCTCAAAATAATTCTCATTTACAATAAATTCCGTAACTTCTCATAAAAATTAGTTTATAATAAATTCCGCTTCTCATAAGTGTAATTTCAAGACGGGTGATCATATTTTATGCCTGCAGACGAAAGTACCAGTAACGAAAACAGCTCTCGATATCTTATATTATTTGTGAAAAAGATTTTGCCATCAAAAAGTTTTTATCTCAATCAATGGAGTAAGTCGATGTATTAGTTTAATGCAATCCCGCATATGGCAATTTAACAAATAATGAAAAAATATACTGAGTATATTCCAATACTCATTAATATACCTATTCGTTTGTTAGGACCATTATATTAATTGTTAATGATTTTATTCCTACGAAAGCGATATTTGTACTTGTTAAGAGAAATGAGGTTACTCCTTCCGATAGATAAGTAAATTTTAATAAACAATTCGAAGGCATGTACGAAACTAAATCACACATTTAATTCAAGAACTATGTCTTCGTCTAAACTAATAATTAATAATTAATCTGAAAACAACATGTTTTTATTCAGAAAAATAACTTTACGTCTAATGAGAAACTTTTTATGCTAGTAAATTACATTTGGTATACAATAATGAAAACAGATTTTCGTGTTGACTCTACATTAATTTGTATATTACGTGCTGTGAAAGAAACAGCTTTTATTTAAGGAAACAAAGATTAAAAAATATGTTACCTACAAGGACAATTTGTGTCAATTAATGTTTGCACAAAAGACGCCAGAAAGCAGTACTGATACCGGCTGATTGTCTTATCACAAACAATGATAGCAGGGTACAGAAATAATTAGGAATTATCTCCTTTCTCGCATAGTATGATATTACATAATCGCTTCTGACGTATTGTAGTGAACAATTTACATGTAAAATGGTAATAAAAAAAACCCAGTGGATATAAATTTACTAAGTGAATTGTTTTGGTTATGTGTCAGTATTGTTAACTGTGGTGTAAATAAATAAATGCTGGACTTACCATTTGTAGATGTGATCAGATCATTTAGTCACACACAAAACACACTCGTTTATTCAGTCTTTCAACACCTGACACGATGTAACCATATTTTTTTTTGTTTTAACCCTCTCTTTAACACGTTCGGTTGCGGTAGCACAACACCAGACTACCTAACACAGCGGTCAACAGCTGATCCTGACAGCCATATTGTTTGTCCGCAATAGTGAACGTAAACACACATAGATAGCGGCTACTGCTCTGCCACCTGACACGCACTGTTTATCGATCTGATAACGCGGGCTTTGGAGCTGCGAACGTGGTAAGCCGCGAACATTCGTAGTTATGATAGTTCGTCCAGTGGCGGGGCTGTTGTTTTATAAGAAAGATAAAAACCTTATCTCATTCAGAATAGAAGCAAACAAAGTCCAGTTTGATACTACTGTTTTCATTTCACGACGCTACAGCTCTTGTCAGTGCAGTTTATAGTAATTAAATAATTGCAGAACGCAGTTTTGTAATCGAAGAATTAATCTATAGTTATGGTATATGTAAAATACACATATGTAGTCCAATTATGTGAAAAATACAGTTGAATTTAAAATGGTACAAACAAGTAATTAGATAATTTGTACATCATCATCATCATCATAATCATCATCACCGTCTTCAAGGATTTAACGAAAGGTATATTATTGGCTCTTGAAAAGTAGACCTGACCACCGCTGTCGAGGTCATCCATCCAACACTCCTTCAATCGGTGTATATATAAAAACCTGCCTGAGAATTCTTTCTTCATTTTGGTACTACTGGTGTCTATACATAAACGATTGCATACCAGAATCCACGGAAAAAGACCAGTGGGAAGACCGAGGAGAAGATAGGAGGACGCGGTGGATGAGGATGTGAAAGAAATACTGAAAGTGCGTTCCTGGAGGAGGATGGCTACCGATTGAAGAGAAGGGGGGAAAAATTGAAGGAGGCCAGGGCCCAACAAGGGATGTAGTGCCATAGGAGTGAGAGAGTGAGAGAGTGAGAGACTGAGAGAAAGAGAGAGAGAGAGAGAGAGAGAGAGAGAGAGAGAGAGAGAGAGAGAGAGAGAGAGAGAGAGAGAGAGAGAGAGAGAGAGATGTCGCTACATTCGGATTTAAATTGAAGATGTGTCATTACTCACGAATATCTTTGTTCTTTTTCCAGCCTTGTAAGATGTATATACGGCAATAATCCAGGGTATAAATTTCACTTCCGTTGCTTTAATTTGTTGTTGTTGTTCGATTGTTAACGTCTAATGTTCAGAACCATGCACTACCGCAGAAACTGTCATAACTTTGTAACTTCGGGAGTGCGCTTGAGCATTCTTTCAATTGCACGTATTTGATATCATTTATTTATTTTTTTATGAATGTCCATATCGATTAAATGAAATCTTAACTACCAGGGTAGTTGAAGATATTGAATTGCTCAAACGGCTGATTATTGATTACTATTTATGTTCGAACACTGTTTGGTTCACGGAAAAGGAAGACTTTTGTTTTGCTAACCAATGGAAATCCGGTTATACTCACAGGGTGACCTCCATAACGAGCTTTAAAAAGCTCGTTGTAATTCTTTCTACAAACTATAAGACATTACTTGATACTTGACATTACTTCCCATCTGCGGGAATTGTCAACATATAAGTAAAAAAACCACAGATTATAATGAAACTGTACACCTTTCATGATCGGTGATGAGTGCAGTTTCGTGTCAGTACGATAAGGTAAACTATATATTACAGGTATTAACTAAAGTTAAAGATATTATAAAAGTGTACATGTCGGCCCATTTTGAATGAGCTACACGATTTGTCTATTGGCAAAGTGGCATATAGTGTGCATGGGTGATGTCGAAATTCTGATGAAGTTAAACAGGATAGCAGTAAGAGTCTGCAAGAAGTCACTGACATGAATTTGGCGATCGCTAAAGTACATAGCCGGAAACCAGATTTACGTTCAAGCACGTAGAACATTAGGGGTTACTGAGGATGACAAAACGCCATCAGGGGCTATGGTTGAAAAAACACCTGGCTAACGTGACGTGGGACCGTGAGTGCATATACCCCGATTGACGGTGGTCGATTCTATGTCAAGTGTGTGAATATTCTAAATAAATTGACGTTAGAGAAAATACGAACTGTTAGAGACACAACGTTGTTTAGAATCGTGTGGCTGCTGCATTTAGGAAACATGGCAGACAGTGTCGGTCAAGACTTGGGTGGATATAAACTAAACAGGCGTTGTAACTAACATATAAGGAAAACGCAAACTAATCACAAGAACCTAATTAAATTATACATAGGTAAGAACTATTTTGAGGCTTTCTGACCACATTTCATAACAGCATGTTTATACACTTGTGCTCAGCGTAATTATTCACTTCATAATTTGTGGACTATGCACAGAATACTGTACGGTATTTATTGTAAAATGCAAACGATACACATAATCTTGTATGGAACTTCAAAACTCTTTAAACAATAAAGTTGGGTTCTGAAATATGTTCCTAAAAAAGAGCTGAGAAATATTACTAATGGCCATATTTTGAGGGGCTTAAAAATATCCTGAGAGCTTTTATGTTATTGAAACGTCAATGTTGCTGGAACGAGTTGGTTGAGTCTCGTGGGAGAACCCAGGATTGTGCATGAAAGTTATACGCGACAGCGGTAATCACATTATCAGCGTAGACCGAAGAGGAAAAAGGAAAGGGACTGACCACCATGCCACTTAACGTCGGCTTATTATGCTCTTCCTCTGCTGAAAAGAGTGAGTACGTATAATTTAATATTTGCAGTTAATAATATTTAGAGTTCAATCAGTTTTTTAATCTAAGATCATTTCTGTATTCTTGGTGTCTAAAATCAATAATACTTTTTGTTTTTATCGAACTTGTAAAATGAGCACAGTTTAAAATAGTTTGACAGTTTAAAACTTAAATTTTTAGAATTTTGTTCTTTCCAAAATTCAAAATTTTGTGCGTTTGTCCATAGAGGTACAATTTTTGTCTGATATTGTTGCGTTAAACTTTTTCTGTATGTTTCCAATCGGCCATTTGCATCTAAAACTAGTGACGGCCCTGCCAAGTAAGAGATTTCAAATAATATGACTCTCGTAAAGTCTTAAACATTTTTAAATTATTCCTGATAGAGAATATAGGCTGTATAACGTAAAATCACTTGGTATACTATGTATTTCAAGGAATTTTTGTTTTAATACCATGTGTCTGTACTTGTTTAGTAAATTTGTAATTCCTTAATATGAAATGCGACTTTTACTTGTTAAATTTAGGTGCAGATACGCCGATAAAACACACAGTACTGTCACATGTTACAACTACTTATTTGAATCGTAATAATATATTTTATGGTTTACTTAAACTAGAAGATACAAAATTAAAACTTTTATCCAATTTAATATCGATTCCCTTAACAGGTAACAATTTATTATTCCCTTAATTATTTAAATTAATTTCTTGATCGGATAAATCAATCCTCATCAGGGGCGCTACAACCCTGGGCATGTCTTGGCCTGGCAACCATCCTCCAATTGCGGATTCCTGATCTTTCTGTGTCCTGCTGCACTCCTCGCCACCTCAGCTTTGATCTTCTCACTTTCCTTTTGCCATCCGGGTCACACAAAAAGAGGCAAGATGGGTCCTGGGACAACACGACCTGCTCATCTAAGCCGTCCTATCTTTATCTTTTTGATTATGATCACGTCGTGTAGCAGGATATATTAGTCCTCTTCGTTAGTTCTTCTCTCCAGGCATTTCCCTCATTTACTGCCTATGTAGTTTTTTCAGTATTTCCCTGTCAATGTTTCTCAGTGCTTCCGCTCAGAACCCATGTCTCTGATGCATACAACTAGTGTCTTATGTACTCTTTGTTGCCCTTGACAGGAATTTGGACTCAGATTTCCTTTGTAAGCTGAAGTATGTTAGCAAGATAACCAAGTCTTCTTTGATAACCATATAGAGATTTCCTTTTCCACAACGTTTTCACTGGTCACAAGTGAACCCAGGTAAGTAAATGCTTTCACTATCTAAAATCTGTAGTTTCCAAAGCTGACGTACTGGCCATATATATTCATTCAATCTTGTGATCCCGATACATTCATATATTTTGTCGGCTTTATTATTTTTGGGCCCAGGCATTTTGCTACTGCTTCCAACTTGAGAAATACCTCCTGAGCTCAAACAAGTGATCATCCCAAAATAGCAGTATCATCTGCGGATGCTAGTAACTGGCTCGACTTATTTATGAGTGTTCCACTTACTCGGACAAATCAATACATAAAAGAAACTTAAACTTTTCTACTTAAACTTTAACTTGTTAATTCAAAAATGACATTTACAGTTATTAAGTAGAAGGTGTTGCTTAGCTTCCTGTTAAAAGTACTGAATTATTATAATAAATATAAATATAGATTGCGACAGAACCGTGCTAGGAACGTCATCAATAAGGGATATTAGTGCTATAACGCATCTCTGAGGATCATAGACAAGTTGTAAATTGATTTTATTCCTTTTTTGTATATTAGATGTAGGCCTAAGTTTTGAATTAAGATATGGGTAAAAAAAATGAGTTATGTCAAATACCCATAATTTTATACTCTATCATGTACAGTGCAATGTTAGTGCGCGAGTGCGCGTGTGATTCACATTTTATTGAATAACTTCATTAATAATTAATATTTCTTTATGAAACGTGGATAGAGTATGCACTTTACTGAAGGCTACGTTTTTCATATATTGAATACTGCAAAATTATAATTTTAATATTTTTTTAAAAATGAAATTAGTTCTTCTTTTAAATCGTTATCTGCAAGAGGGTAATAAAAATTGTAGATTAAATCTAGACAGGCCTTTGCAGACTTGGACATAGTTTTAACTTGAAGTCTGTCTATCATGATGAAAATCTATGACGTATCAGAAGTTCTAAAAATTATTTGAGTTGGTCCTTTGCAGAGAACACATCGTTCAGTTCGATTCAAAGTCTCGTCATAGAAGGTCGTACTGACTGTCACGAGTTTTTCGTGTCAGGACGTTTCTATTCTATAAGCGACGTAAATCTTAGATATACGTTACGAGTTTTTCGCATACGTTATCTTGAATCGAAGAACTCAAATACAACAAAGTTAATAATAGATCAATATTAGTGCTTTTCGCTTTAGTGCAAGATTTTCCGCTTAGGACAGTAATACCTATCGAGGTGTTACTGATTGACACGAGAACACTTGAAGAGTCAGGATTGTGTAAGCTTAGTACACAGTTCTATTTAATTACCCGTTACGAAAACAACCCTGAGATAATTAACAATAACAGTTTGATAACCACGGCGTCTATGTGAAACGTCAGTGTGAGCTACCCTAAGATCAACGGGCAGTGAATCGTCAACAGCTGATCAACTGGCATCGACAGTAGTTGTGGAATTCGACATCCAAGTAACAAACAGTTGTAAAAATAAGAATCGATATACTCTTTATTTCAAAGACTAAAAAAGTTAATAAATAATTTCATGTTTAAAAACTTAATAAGACAGAAGTAATAATTTAATTTTGTTAGTTAATAAATTTCCTACCTCCAGATATTGACTCTGTGTTTATATTATCATTATACCTATCTATGCAATATTTATTTTGATTCACTCCAATATATTATGTTTGCGGGTTTTATAGAGTTACATTTTTCGTATGGCATCACAGTGACCATACCCTGTTGAAGACATTAATAACCGATAAAATGAATCTAATACATTACGACAGACTGAAGAGCTGCTCTTTGTACTGTGCACTGGGTTGGCACATTTTAACAAATAGGCCTACAAATCGAATACAAACAGTACAGGATTATAAAAAAAATGTAGTACCTGCGCTTGTTTTTATAAGACAAGTGTACAAAATTATTTAATGAAAAAAATCACCGAATTCACGCGATACGGAAAACTTGTGTTACTAGAAAAACTCATTATGAATATAATATTATTAAAACTGTATGAGATTGCGTGACTCCCTACTCTTCAGCTGAGTAAAGTCACGCGAATAACAGATTGAATTGAATACGAAGTATCTTGAGAAAATACTGACAATAATGATTTCGGCTGGTAGGAATAAGAATGGAATAACAACTGAATACATAAATAACAAATTGAGTATAAGGGGGAGTATACTATTTTTTAGGCTATTTTATTGCACGTTTATTCTGTTAGTATATTATGAAGGGGAAAAAGGAATGTTATTTAAGCGGTACAAGAGTTGACAGCATGTCTGTGTAATCTGGAACAGTCTCGCTTATAGAACAATCGGTACACGAAGTGAGCAAGCTGCGTGCTGGGATGTGTAAGAAGTTCTGGACAGCCGAAAAAGAGGCACAAATATTGAAAGCAGACGTAGTAATTAGGTCTTTCTCCTGACGTTGTTTGGCCTTTGATAGACTTTTTCTATGGGAAATATTTTTGTTACAATCTCCAAGAAACACAACAACGAGATAATGTCTAATCGTTCGCCTCAATATGTTATTAGTTACTTAATTCCTTTAAAATTTATTTTAATTTAAATTAATTTAAAAGCTATTTTAATTTAAAATTAAATTAAAATCCTAATTTTTGTTCTTCTCCAGCAAATAGAAAATTAAGTTTTATAATAATATAATGTCCAAGATTATTTATTTCTTCATGTTGTTGCTACTTCAGTTTTTGGACATATCGTTTAAGGCATGCACTTGGGTCCGTTGTTTCTAGGATCTTCATTTTCCAAAATGCAATAAATAAATGCACTGTGGTAATTAAACGTACTGTACTGTGTTTCGGAACACGTGGAATATTAATATCCGCTTCTTCAAGAACTTTTTTTTTACATAATTTATTGCAATTTATCATAAATATGGAATTTTTAATATCAGTAAAAATTATTTCGCAGTCAAATAGAATTCAGAATGAACAAAGCTCTGTGTTTCAACACGACTTCGGAAAAATCTTCAGTATATTATGGTTCACATGGGCCGTTCTGCGGCCCAGTTTAAAGCGGCCCCATCAGTGATAACAGACTTCTAAATCAGCGATAACAGAGAAGCCTTCTAAATGTCTGCAAAAGTTTTCCATTCCTAGAGTTTTCCTTATACGTTCTTTTCTCCACTTTCCTTTTGAAATTTCTTTACGCAATATTCCCTTCACGGACGTTTTACTAACGATTCGTTATTAGAAAAAAAGCATCTAATAATTCAGAGGAAGGAGCATTTAACTTTAATTATTTCAACAGAATTGTACTTTAATTCCATTAGTTTCAATGTACGACTTCTAGTAAATAAGTGATGTTCCAACACACTGTCACAAACATACGCGTGTTATTACGTTCCCGACTGACGTAATATTATTACTGATCCAACGTATGTAAGGAACAAGAGACATCACTGCTACAAACGAAAGAAATTATTACAACGAAAGGATATAACATTTTACCGGTTTTTAAACCTCTTGTCACATAATTAGTGATAATAACTATTTAAAAAATTTGTTATCAATGTAACGATAAAGTTAGAACAGACGCAGACATATAAGGACATAGTGTTCATTTTTATCGTTTCCTTCTTTGTCTTTGTCGTTCCTTTAACATCGTCGACACATGCAGCCTACTTTGTTTACAGGCGTTGATGTTAATGCCAGGACACTCACTATTATAAACAGGATGTTCTGCGGCCTGATACTCGCTTACATTTTTGCTTCAATAAAATTTTGTATTTTTACTTTATCGATAAGGAAATGCAAAAAAAAACCACATTGCTTATTGTATTTTAGGAGTGTTTTTATTCGCACACACAAGGTTAGGGGCATCGTAACGTTGACGGCAACAGGAGAATAATCAATTTTCACTTGGTACTCTGTATATGATTCAAGTAGTGATTACGGCAGCCCAAACAGTAGTTTAAAACCCAAATAATAATAACAGTCTTGGATTTGCATGACGTGTCCGTTGATTAACTAAATATAATTAAATCACTACCGACTCGGAACACAAAGTTTTTTATGGGTAAAAACGTAAAAGTTTTACCTTATAGCCTGAACCAGTTTTCGCTTATTATAGATGAAAAAGACTACAAAGACGAACTCCTACACAAAACACAAAACAAACAACAGACAATGACAGAAAACAACAAATTCATATATCAATACACTAACCTACATCAATAACCACACTGAAAAAATAGCCCACCAATTCAAAAAAGCAGGATACAGAATTGCATACAAAACTACAAACAAAAGAGAACACACACACACAAAGTACAAAACAAATTCGATCTACCTGGTGTTTACAAACTAAATTGCTCAGATTGCAACAAATTCTACATAGGCCAGACAGGACGTAGCTTCAAACAAAGATACATTGAAAACACAAAGGCACTACACTCCACTACAGAATCCACCTTTGCAAACCATCTATTGAAGCAAACCACACATACAAAAACATCGACAATAACATGGACATTCTACACGTACACGCAAAAGGCCGAAAACTAGACATTGTAGAACAATTAGAAATATACAAACACATGAAAACACATAAAAACGACATCCTAAACGAACAGACACAATTCAAATCACACGCAGGATTCGAAAATATCACATCCCACACACACAATATCGATCCTTCAAAAGTCGACACCGTCGCCAAGAACAAGACGGACAGCGCTCCCAGTGGCAGCCTCTGATGAAGCTTACAATCAGCGAAAACTGGTTCAGGCTATAAGGAAAACTTTTACGTTTTTACCCATAAAAAACTTTGTATTCCGAGTCGGTAGTGATTTAATTATATTTAATAATAACAGTCTTTATTTTTTAGAAGCTCTTTAAATGTCTGCAAACTTTTCCATTATTTTCCGTTATTTTTGAACTCTCTTTAGATAATACTCCCTTCACAGACGTGAAGCCGGTTTTACTAACGACTTACTCCATTGGTCAGACCCTTCCTGTTAGACCCTCATCGAAACTGGAGGGCCTGCGACGTATACCTACGATGGCGTAGTTGGTACCAATGGTATCGTTGCGGATCCACGGGAACAAGAACGTCGATCGTACGGCTTATCGTGAGAACACCATAAAAGACGCAAAGATGTATAGGTCCAAAAAATAACAGACGCCGCAGGGACACCTCGGGTATAGCTGTCGACCTGGAAGCGAGGAAGTTAAAAACAAAACGAGACACGACTACGATATGACCGCATATTTGCTTACATTTGTAACACTGTGTTTCTGAAACTATCTTATTTAACGTAGCAGATAGTAACATTTTTTATAACACTGTGTACCATGCGAGTGCAATTGTTTTATCTGCACTGTGGCTACGAAACCGTATCGATGGCAGTAGTTTATGAAAAATAAAATGTTGATGTATGTTATCAAATTAATCTTGCGAGTTTGAAATCTCTAGTTATTGAAATTAATCGTAATTAACATAAATTAATTTCTTGTTGTATAACAGACGTAGTTTTTCTCTTGACTAATTAAAAAGTCCGCTTTATTCTGATTTATTTTCGAATTTTTATTTCTTGAGGTCCTGAGCTTGGGCTCCGGTTGGCCGGATACCAAATATGAAATTTTCTTACGGTAGTGTCTTAACGTTAAAAGTAAGAGCAGAAATGCAAGAAAGAGGATCAGTTTGTTTCTCTAATTTGATTTTCCTAATTACGTAGTTTATATGACAATATAAAATATGATGTAATATGTTATATAGAAGTCCATAATTCTGTACTCTATACATACAGTTACAAAATAAACAAAATAGATAATTTTAAGTAAACTACCAATTTGATGTTTACATGTAGACTTATGAAAACATAGTAGCCAAGCACAAATGCAGGTAACAGATGTAACATAATCAGGGTGAAGAGCAAACGATTAATATTAATGCAGGTCTGTGTTATTATGTAGTGTGATCTGTGTATAGTATGGGGTAATACATACATACATACTGCTATTGTATGTCTGATGCTGTACAAGCGAGCGGTAATATGTGAGACATTGTCACTGATATTGGGTTGGCTGCTTGTTACTGTTAAGGTGATATCGCCCCGATAGACAACACATTATTCTTGTTTTATCTGTGTGATGCATTGCAGTGGCCCGTCTGTCGTTCTGACTAGGTTTTATCTGATTTAGTGAACCAAAACCAAAAACATACGAATTAAATTTCTGTTTTCCCGCTATTTTTGTTATCAAGTAAGTTATTAGGATTTTATATATTGCTTTTCTTTGAAGGTTGTAAGGTATAGTATTTTTTCTCCATACGTGTGAATTCGATTCTAACATTATGTGTAATTAGTAGGACAGGCCTAATTGTTTGATAATTTACAATTTAATAAATTTTACGTCATGACAGATTTAGAGAGTGGAAACTACGCGTGGATCCGGGAGTAACAATAAATAATAGAACATACATGAATACAATGCTGTTTGTGGATGATCAACTAATCAGTCATCCAAAACAACGTATGCGAGTTCCAGAGATCAATGTTCTACTTATAGCAAGTCTGTTCAAATTAGAGCATGAACATTTCTGTGGAGAAGGCAAAAAATATGGCATTTATGGGAAAATTCTCCGCATGGAGTAAGGTTATGTATAGAGTATAGAGTAGGTGTCACATTTCCTCAATCTTGGCCACAAGATTTGTGATGTTGATCACAAGTTGGCCAAGTGTTACCTCAATATGTGGCACAATTTGTCGAGTGTTGACAAGAGAAACAAGGAAAGAGACTTGACTAAAATTTAATAAGGTATTGGTTGTGCCAGTATTATTGTATGGTCCTGAAAGTTGGGTTCCGGCAGAAAAAACATCTGAGTAGAATACAGGCATCGGAGATGAGATTCTTGCGAGCTGTTAAAGGCTACACACGATCGGATAGGCTCTGCAGTGAAGACATTCGTAAAGAGTTGAACACTTTTAATATCCAACACCGTATTGTGGAGAACAAAGAGAAATCGTTTGCTCATTTCAATTGGATGCCAGATGGCAGGTCGCCTAAGGAAGTTTGGCAATACAAGCCTATTGGACGACGAAGAGTAGGAAGACCTAGGAAGCGTCGGTGAAGTGTGTATATTCTTTTGGACCGGAACAACTGATTCGCCTAGTACCTGATAGAAGGAGAAGAAGGAAAGATAAATTTTACCTATAGAGTAATAAGTAAGCGCAACACGACTTGAGGGAGAAACTACACATCAGTAGTTCATCTGATTTTCCTAATCACGTCTACTGGCCAGGTTTTCTTTAATTTTCTTTCTATAGTCTGTTCAAACCTTAGAAAAAAGCATTGGGTTTTATGGTAACGATATTCCTTACGAGCGTTGTTACCACGTCGTTTTTAATCCCACTTCTACTTGTTTATTCAATAGTTATGACTAATTCAGCACAATACATGACCTTGTGCATGTGGTAGGATGACAGTGTATTATTCATCAGGAACTGCAGCTTATCACCTTCAACGAATCCGACCCGTGTCGTGCTGTCGGGATTTTGCTATCAGTGTAGGCCTTTGTTTAAATGATACAAGACTGTGTCAATAACGCAGCTACATAGGCGGAGTAAAAGAGTCATTAAAGTTGACACAAGTTGCTTTTAATGGCTGACGGTACCTGTTTCAGAAATAAAGAGATGTCTCTTAAATGATCACAACGCGCGCGCGTTTAACTTACTAATGCCGCCTATTGCTTCATGTGAGTGTGTGTGTATGATTAGTGAGAAAGAGAGGGGTGTGTGTGTGTGTGTGAGTCTCCACCACAATACAATAATGGCGTTACGTTTGTCAGCACTATAGTCCATAAGCAGAATGTTTTATTTTTAAGACGTGCTAAGACGGTAGCCAAGACGAAGAAGCCAAGACGATACTACGGCTTCGATAATTCCACAACTAAACGCTACAACAAAATACAACACTGTGGGGTGTTATGCTATTACGCTACTGAATTAACTAATCTGTGATTGCCGAGCCCTACGTTCTTTGAGAGCCAAATACTACACTTGCCACGTGTTGGGCAGTCATTAAGCAATTATGCTAACAATAATGGATTAATTAATCTGTGATTAAGTAATTATTGAATATATTAATTTGCATAATGAGCTCGTGTAATCAATAAATAACACGTTAATTACTTTACGTTAGCATAACTATTGCATGGAGACTCTAGTTGTTGCATTAATAAATAAAATAAAATAAACTACCATAAATCACTCAAATGCCATTACTTTCTCGTTCTGAGGTAATTTGACAAGGATGAACGCATATTGATAAAATAAACACTTATTTATTAACATTATATCATTCATTAAATTCAATATATAAAATATGGATGATTCCCTGTAAATACATACATTCACAAACTCATGAAAAGAACATAAAAGAACACATGTTTATACATCAAATTACAAGGTAAATCCAATACGTTGTTTGCTGAAAAACATACACATACATATATAATGCAATCGATATATAGAAACACAAATATTCAAACAATAAATCCTATACTAATGCGTTCATCGTATGCCTCAGATGGATGGCGTTAATTATGTTTATCATGTTTAATTTAAATGCTCAAGGGGTGTTTCTTGAAAAAGAGACAGGACAGTAGAGTTCCTTATGATAAGAATAGCATAAAGATTACTTGTTTAGATGAATTATCCGATATTTCCATCGGCGTAACTCCTCTCTGCTGGATCATGTGTGGGAAGCTGTGCTGTCACTGACACTTAACACACGCGAAACAGGTTCACTCGCGCTGTGTGTGCGTATTCTGTTGATTCTGCTGTTATTGTTCGAGTCATGAAATTATGTGTCGTGAAGATAAGTTCATCGTTAACTATGGTGTATATATATATATGTCTGTCTATTGTTCAACGTTTGGTATGTTCATTACTGTTAGTGTTTTGATGCCGCGGTGTAATTGTTCCACATGATATTGTATCGCTCCGCAGCACTGTATAATGTTATGATTTCGCCGTCCGGTATTACATCAACGATAGTTCTACGCGTCGATTATTGATGTAAGTGTGACTGGTTAGTTCAATTCTGAATTAGAGTATAATAAAGAATTCTATAATTGTTAAGCACTGGCGTATGTCGCATGTTTTTAGACACTGAAAGTACACTATTACCGGATACGCGCCAATATTGAAATGTCTAAGTCTCTTAGTTACATGTCGCGTGGCAAAGTTTCAAAGTCCCACTGCCGTCCGTATGTTAATCGAACTTTGACGACCGACTGTTGTAAGTTATAAATAGACTGTTTTAAAAGTACGTGAAGACTGCTCAAAGTATATGAGTGAAAAATTATGAAAGACTGTCCTCCCGCGTGCACTGCAAACGGTTTTTATCAAACATCGTGTACCACAATGCACCCTTCTGGAAAACACGCCTGAAGTTGAACATGATAGGACGGAAAAACTCCTACTCTTCTTTCAGACCATCGTTCTTCACTTCTCATTCGACGTTCCCGTTGCTATGCTGGCGACGGTCCTCTCCACCAGTTCTCTGGGTAGATGCTGGGTTGTGATTGGATACCCTGTCTCCCCACGGGTTCGCGTCGAAAGCCTCCGTACTCTTTTCCTAGAACAGGAGCAATTTCATGCTCGTCTATCATGCTATTGTCTAAGCGTACTCCGGATCTCGCTGCAGTTCTCACGCAAACAATGTGTCGTATCTTGTTATTTTTCGCTGTGTTTGACCCTTTTTTCCAGAACGCTATCCTGGCGCAGCGTGACGTCGTTTTCAAAACGGCACACCTTCTGCCTGTCGTAAATATCCGTTGTCGCCAGTAAGTCGTTCCCCCGCTGTTTACAAGTTCGATTCTATTATTTTAGGTATCGATGTCCGTCCTCGTATAGGGTATATACTATTGTGTGACTTACACCCTTTTATTTTTACTGGTACTTTTCAAAATAACCGGCAGTGTGTCCGTCACAGTTTCTCCTCTAAATTGGTACTTGACACAGTTTCCATTATCTTACATTTGCAGGCTGTAAATCTCGTGTTTTAGTCGAGTCTGTCACGGCCAACCTTGTTCCCTATTGTACATCTATGTGAAACGTACTTGCATTGTCTGAAGTAAACGTTCACTTGACACTTCGACACACAGTTCTTTATTTATTGCTCGAGGCCTGAGTAGGTGTGCCATGCTGAATGTAACGTCTTTTCAGTCATACTAAAATTTTTAAATTTTTGGTTGTTACAACGCTTTTCTGAATTGTGTGATGTCTCCGAGTGTAACAAAGAGAATTCGTTGTAAAACGGAGACCTCATGACCTGAAGATTACCAGAATTAGTGTATTCAATGGTTTGATGCAGCTCTATAATTCGACCCCATACATCCATAATGACTGAATACAGTGCTTTTATATAAATCACTTACTGGTTTTAGTTACTATATAGAGACAGCTGAAATCACCTAATCAACCAATTAATTCGTCTGATTTTAAGGTTATTATTTATATATTTGTTTTTATATGAGATTGCTACAAACTTTTTTATTCAGACGAAATTCCAAATAATATTTTAACTGTGACTACACGTCATTTCATCTGCGTTTGTTGTGTTTAATCCATTATTTGTATGAACCAATTTGTATGAGCTATGTTGTGTTTATTTGTATGAACCAATTTTGTAGAATAATCAGATGAGTTCTAAATGAGACTTGTGAATTAGTTTAATTTATTCATATTGTTACTTCAACTGGCGAAAGAGTGATCATTGGTAATTTAATTTGACAAGAAAGATTTTGCTAAAGGTTGTTAGTGGTTATGTCTTCATGCGGTGGAAGTGTATACTATATTTATACAACACTGTGCCTAGACACTGGATTTTTCTTCATCTGTTTGTGGTTATTACCATCGAGTTTCCTTACTGATGTCTTTTAAGATTTTTTTGTAGCTTCAAGACTTTGTAATTGTCGGACCATAGACTTGTGCATAGAATATTGAAAAAAGGAAATTAATTAATGTTATAATATGCTATTGTGGATTCACTGACGTTTAGTTAAAATGCAGCCTAGAAGGAGAAGATGATTGATAAGGTCGACCAGGAAAATGTAAAGCGTCGTCTGAGGATCTACATGGAAAATAAATATCATGTTTAACGACTACACCGGCAGAAGAGATGCAAGTTGATATTAAAGCCCTGTAAACTAAATGACAGTTACGTTTTAAACAACAAATTAGGCGGAGTTTCAGTAACTGTCATCAATCGAAAAAGATCAGGTTAGAATGGGGAACATTTGAAAAACTAACAAACTGCCCCCGAAAAAAATATCACGTTTCTCAGAAAGACATCAGAGAGGATAGCGAAATGTTGAGACAGACTCAGTCTTCCGTATATAGCCGTAAGCATGGAAACACCAATACTCCGAAAAACTACGGGACTTCAGAAATATAGCAAAGCAAATGCGCGCGCGTGCGCTTGTGTGTTTGTGTCTGTAGATATCGAATTAGTAAATATATGTGACTAACGGTCGAATCATATAACAGCTATTGTAATATATTATTTTATCGAGTCAATTTTGAAATATAAAATTAAATAACAACGTTTATATGAAAAACGTGAACAACTAGCCTCAAGTTATTGGGCCAATTATGTAATACAAAAATTAAGTAAATGATTTTTTTTTTTGTCTCATCGTAATAATTAATAAACGTTGACAAGCCTCAAGTTATTGGGAGACAAGTATGTAACAGGAATTAATAATTGGGGTTTTAACTGTAATTAAGGTTTATTTTAGTACATGTTACTTTTTAAAAGATTGATTAGAGTTGGTGATTGGTATTCAGTTCAATTATTTTTTTTCTTAAATTGAATTCAAAAAGTGTGTACTAGGTGTCGCCTCAATTATCTTCACAAGGTTAGGCCTTACGTGGCTACGTTTGTAATTCGTTGACAGTCGAGATAAGTACACAATTCCCTTTCAAAGTTAAATAATAAATCTTCTTTCTTCATTTATTTCTTTATTATTTTTACCATAAAATAATTTAATAACAATGATTAATAAGTATATTTACCTCGGCTTTACAAATTTACTCAGTTGGAATGTTGGTGACACAATGTCATTATCAGGGCTTTGAATAACACAAGTTTAGAATTAATTACAAGTTCAATAAATTTACATGAGTCCTTTTGACTACAATAAAAACTATGATAATACCTTTCGGAAGTATAAAATAATTAAAAATCTTTTAATACATTAATTTACAACGCCAAACTATTTTCAACTCTATGACGTAATGAAATTTAAAGCATCCGCAAACTGTAGGCACACATCTGAACTAAACAAGATGGCTGGTTCTTCGTTACTCAGTTTTTGACAAATTACAATAAATTTCTTACCTAATACACACAACAAATAAATTATAATACAAACAACTAATAACAGTGATATGGTTATATAAGTTTATAGTGTGCAGTGGGCTGTAGTGTTTAATTCAAATAATTAGTGAGTTGATTTTCGTGTGTCACGGTTTGGTGTTAATAATAATTTGGATGAATCTCACCCAGTTCCAATAATCTTCGGGTTTTTGCTATAATATTTTCACTTTATTAATAAATTAATTCTTCTTGGTTCACTAGTATTGGTTTAACACTTAATTATTTCTCACTAATGAATTCCAACAATAGACCTTCTCGATTTGGTGTATTTTTCTAGCTTCTTGGTACAAAATTTACTAAATTCCGATTGGTCCAAATCGCATTATATTGTTTTCCGACATTTGCTTCTTGGCCAGAATAAATACCTGATTCCTAGTTAAAAACTCTCATCTTATACTAAATACAATCTCAATTAAATGACTGTATATGAAATCCTTGATTCATGCTGATTAATTTGACACCTCCAAAGCTAGATTTTTGTTAATTATTTTGTTTTGTTTTGTATGTTTTGTTTATGATTTTTACCCAAATTCTGAATTAATGCCTAAAGAGTCTTTTTCAATATACTTGACATTACAAAACATTTTCTATAAACATTAAGTATAACATGGGTGGTTAAGCAAGTTTACATACTAGTATTTGTTATGAGATGTGAACATCCTTTTTCTTAAATTTCTAGTTAATCTAGCATAATCACAATAAGCTTCTTTGTGTAAAATTTAACTCTATTAGTTTTTGAGACACATTGCTATTTTACATTATACAATAATTATAATACAGATATATTCTTCGTCACATAAATAAAGTTAATTTTATATCTACAACAATAAATTAATATAGGTTTTACACGACAAAAATCAAACATTCCAAATAAACATGTCAATAGTAATCTTCAATTACAATGAACTAAATACTAGAATACATATTTTATCACTTTCATTTTTATAACAGTTATATTCTTTTAAAATACATAAACATAGAAAACATAATAATAACATAATGTCAGTTATCAATTTCTGTTTACTGTATTACACATTCTTCTAAACAGTATTTCGTTTCTTTCTAACTTATTAGTTGACATACCTATTACTATTAAACACACCTTATTCATTAATTTGAAACAAATATAACAAATGATCTCTAACTTGACCTGTAAACATTTAGTTTTTTAAACATAATTATGAACAATTTTTCATTTACAATGTTATACACAACATTAGCTATTTATTTTTTTTTGTACTTCTGTTGGCTTAGATTCTTAAGTAGTTAGGTTATTAGTTTTTATTCACAAATCTACCCTCTGAAATTGGTAGATTATTAGGTTTTATGTAAGAGAAACCATCACGTTACACTATATACGATAAATTATATTAGAAACTAATATCTTTTTGTAGGTGACTAATCTTGATTAGTATCAGAGACTTTTATGAACGTGTTTTTCATTATTCTGCCTGAGGTGTATGTAAATTTATTTTAGTTCAAGTAGTGTTTGCTGTACATACCTTCGCCGTAAGCCTGAAATACCTGAGCCGTGACTACTTATATTTCTATTTACAAAAGTTTTTAATGAGCATTGTCGAATTTTTATACAACGGCAAACGATACAAGAAACTTGTTTCTGAACTTTAGCTTATGTAACTTTGGTTTTAACAGAAACTTAGTTGTATACATAGACTACACTTTAATTTCAACATGGCTATTATAATATTAACTGTGAATTTGAAAATTTTCTGTCAGAATGTACTTTTGTGTTCGTGATGTGGTATTTCAACCAACTGTGACGTCTTATTAACACATCAAAACGAAGGCTACACGCGGCAATAACTGAGCATTCTTAAGTAACTGTGCATTCATGCGCCTTCAGATAGTCAACCGGCAATCATTTATACAGCATAGTAGCACAAGTTGAAGGTCGGTTACAAAACCGGAAAGGCGATGAGGAACGTTACGTTACATACAATACGCTTTGAAACGTTTTATTCTATTTGTTTATGTGTCCATTTAAAATAACTATATAACTATAAATTGTTAGAGTCATTGTTGAACTAAACTCTTAAGAACTGTTCAATAAATTTTACGCATTCATTGAAATGCTACGAAAATAATATTTTGATGTTATACGGCTGCATCATATTATTTAGTAGACTTAGTTCCTTTTAACGGAAAATCGTCCATACGTAAGCTACAGTATATTTTTTAATACGCTTGACACATATTATAGTGATTAATATCAGCGAGTCTGACGTTGATTGATTTAAAATGTAAATTGCAATAGTCCTAACACAGAGGCAGTGAACACAATCTTAATGAAAACCGTTTAAACTAAGCTACACGGAATGGAGGTGAAACTATGCAGTAAATCCGATTCCATTATGGAGGTGCGCGGATTCAGTGTATCGTCAGGAATCGTCTAAGAGGAGACATGGTCTGAAAGAAATTTCTTAACAGTGATTCTCATAGGATTTCTGCAGCAGAAATATATTAAACTCTAACTAGATTTCTCAGTAGCCATTAAAGGCCAAGTGCAGTCCTAAAGACAAAATGATTTTAAAGACGGCCAAGTGTACAGCCTGCACCAAACTGACACATTTTTCATGTTTTCGTTTAAGTCATCCGTTAAACGTGGTAAACACACATTTTGTAGACAAAGCTTCAATAGTCCTACTGTACGTTATATTCAAGTGTTTATAACCATCTTATTTGTTTTGATTCGTTATGACGGAGACTCTGATACTGCCTTGAAAATTGTTTTTTAATATGGTAAGCTACATCACAATAAACTGAAATGTTTACCTTTTTATTATGACATGACACCAAACACTGATGTGTGTGTGTGGACAGATTGTAGTCCCATAACCTTGCTAACACTGAAGGATTATAGAGATTGAGAAATGAGCCAGATCTTAGCATAAAAGCGATGTTTATTTAATTCGATGTTTGAATACATCGAGGAAATATAAACTGTATCCGATGGTTACTCTTCAACAGAATGTTCTAACTATTCCTTAAATACACCGTAGTTCATAATTGTTCCATAAGTATTTGTTTATCATTCGTAACTGCTCTGTGGGTTTATAGTTTAATGCCAAACACAACAGTAACACGTATTTCGGATCTATTTGAGTTTACAAGTAATGACAGACATCAATAGTATTTCCATTCGAGGTTTTCAAATGATTTATTACACAAGATGTTCGCGGAATTAATCGACATTTTCCTTATAACATACTTCAGGAGTATTCTGAATTGCGCCTCTCACTCTGTTTTAACCCTCCTGTCATTTCAAGTGAGTCTGTCAACTGATTCTGTTCCTGCGCGTATGTCAGCGTCTCTGTCTTTTTTTACCTAAACTAGAGTTATTATTGTTGGACCAAAGTCTATCTCAATGGCTTACAGTGTATCCATATTAGTGGACTCACAGGCGTGCCGTATCTCTGCAAATATTTCTTAACAGAATGGTTAACAGAAATTCTGATGGCATCTGGTCTTATTGTGGCAGCTGAAGTACAGAAATATCCTCAGATCTAGTTACAATTTCCATTGACATTAAAGAACTAGTGCAGTCGTAAAAACCGAAAGGAGTTTAAGTACAACGAAAAGCGAAAGAATAATGAAGATAAACAAGTTAACTCGTTAACTTCACTGTCGCTGTATTTTTCCATTCCGTTATAGCACTGCAGTATGTGTTGAGCTTGTGTACACGGATGTTAGTCTTAAACCATAATGCGTGTACGCTTAAAGAAAAATTATTTATTTGTTTCTTCTAAACTGTTTTGTATAGTCAGAAAAAATATATAGGCCTACTATTAATAACTTTAAAGTTAAATTTAATGGATACCCCGAGACAAGTAGTACGATTAATTAAAATGATTTTAGAAGTATCAAGAATTATAACAGTGCCTGTGCATGATACAGTGAATGGATGTCTAAAATGACAGAGGTTAATACAAGAGTGAAACAAAGAGATATGTTACCGGCGAAATTGTTCAGTATGGCGGTGAGAAACATAACAAAAAGTGCGGAGTGAGATGGGAAGAAGAATAGTGTAGAAATCGGTTCAAAAATTAGCACAGGCGGACAATATTCGTGTGATGCAAAAGAGGCGGAAAACTTGGAGGAGATAACAGAAAAATTAAGTTGAGAGGCACACAATACAGAATGTATAAGTGAAAATACAAATTCGTATGTAGGACCAGAAGAAACATATCCATGAAAATAAGCAGGATAGGTGTAGAGATGTAGAAATTCATGTAAATGTGAGAAGAATGGGTACTGGTAGGAGAATAAAGTCACGCTGTATTGCCTAGTAAAGGTTAGTAGTATGAGCGTAGGCCTACAGAAAACAGTATTCATACGAATGGCATGTATACCTGACACAATGTGTCTAACTAGAAATGAAAAAAGAGTGACAACTTTTCAGGGAAATATAATTGGGCGAATATATGGAGTAAAGAAAATAAATGAATAAGTATAAATTAAGAATGTTAAGTAGTATGTATACCTTACTACACAGAAGTAATCTACATACGGATATTAAAAAAAAGTACATGACAGGGTGGGTACAAGGATGTAGACCCAGAGGAAGATCGAAGACGAGAGCAGCGGATCCGGTCTTTGAAGACATAAATGCTATGCGGGAAAATGAAGAATAAGGAGGAATTGGGGAGTATAGGAGGCGAAGCAAGCAGACAAAGCAATGTATTAAATAAAGAATGACTGGTTATCGCCACTAAAGTTCAGGGTCAAAAGAGCCCAATTGAGTCGGTTGAATATCGATATAAATGTTTGACTATCTACGTATTTATAAACTATTACTTTGCCTGTCTCATTATAGTGGTCCTTAAACTAAGTTTATTAGTTCTCTGAATTCCGAAAAATTAACTTCTGTACCTATTTCTAGTGACTGTAGTACAACTTCACTTCTCCGGATAGCTGACTTCGCAGGATAGCGTAAATAGCAAAAGTAACCTTTCAACACTATGGAATACTAAATGTTGATGCATTTAGTTCGTATCGAAGGATAGACAAGGTCAGTGACGTATCGATCACTAAAATACCAGGTTGACGAGTTGAGGAATCGAATCCAATGGGATGTGTCGGTCCATTTTATTCGATGACATGGATTCGATGCCTGTTTTAGCCATTACTGTCATTTATTCTTCTTTCGCTGTATAGACGTTGTCACTCTACGACGTAATTTTATATTTTTTGACAGCAGATGCACTGACAACTGAATTTCGTTTTTTAATGTGGTAATCTGTAGTGGTATGTGGGTCCAGTTTGTAAAATATTTTATTAAAAATTTATAAAACTGTGACAAACTCCATGTCACAAATGTAAAATTTGAATCTCGAAGCATTCTTTATTATGAATAATGAAGAAAAGTATCTTTAAGAACTCAGAATATTCAAGTTGAATCATTCTGGTTGAATTTCTTTTGTAAATTTTGTTGCTTCATATACTTCATTTGGTTTGTGGTTTGTTCCAAGTCTGCTTAATAATATGCTAATGATTAAGTGGCGTGCTTTTTTTTGTATCGTTATGCGATTTCGTACACTGACTTGTAGCTCTCTCTTATCACTTTATTCTATTGGAAACATTTCCGCGCTCACTACTAGTTTCATGGATGCCTTGACTTGGTCTTTGGAACTAATGTCCGCTATTTGAACACTTTATAATTTTTATGCGTAGGCCTATAAGTTAAGAAATGAAATAATGTTTTTACAGCTTAACAACTTAGTAACACTAAAATTATAACTTATAAATAGATTGTCCATTACTGATATTTTCCATATTTTTTAATAAATCAAGTTAAATTTTAAACATCTTTGAACACAAAAAAAAAACAAAGTGAGTAATGTGAATAAACTGAGAAATATGAAAATTATTATAATTACAAAATTGGCCAAAGTAACTCAGAATAAGTCACAGTGAATCCATCATGTTAGGCTGGCAAATAGGGCTAGGAGTTTACTTGTTATAAGTTTACTTTTTTCTTGTTATAGTTTCATTGCAAAAATCACATTTCCTGTCAGGAAAAAATTCCCTTTCTGTTGTAGTTGGCGACGTCTCGAGTGGATCGGCCTCTCTCCCTTCGAGAGAGTACAGTCACTCTCCCTTCGAGAGAGGTTCGCCCCTATGGACAGTCACATTGGTCATTATTCATACTTTTCAAGTATGCAGGCCTTGTGACTTTTCACTTATCCAAATACGGTTGCCAAAGTCACATCAGTTTCGCAGGGAAAGGCAGGAAAATCCCTGCTATCCCTCTACCGTCTGTCTCAAGCCGGAACGGGATTCTCTTCCGTGGGAGAAAAGAGCTTTGCTGCTATGGACAAGGTAGCCGGGTTGACACGAGACACATAACGTTGTCCAGACGGGATCTTATGGAGGTGGAACTTGCTTGCCGAACAAGCACAGTGTAGGGTGTGAGCCTATACAGGCTTTATCAGCGCGGTTCTATTGGGACGCATGCAAAGCAGATTGAGACCGTCCTTCTCTCCCATCAGGGTACAAACGTCCCGCCGCCGAACGCTGGACGCACAATATTGTGCCCATCATCCTCGTGGTAGGGATTACCTGCCACTCGGTGTAATCTCCTCCCACGGACGCCAGCCTACCAGAGACGTGAACAGGCTATGTGCTCCACATGGCATTCTTCGGATTGAGGAGACGTCTATTTATCAGTTCTTGAAGTTTGTCTCTTTTCATTCAAACATAAAACATGGACGACCGAAATCTCAGAAATAAGTTCATATACCAATTTCAAAGTCGTTGCCTCAGGTGCTAGTGACTGTAAATTTTATTAGAAGAAAGTATAGAAAAACTTTGTTAATTTTAATCTACAACTCAGTTGAGAAGTAAAACCAGAAATATTTGCAAGAAATTCAGCTATGAAACGTAACGAACGAGCCCGTAAACGTGAGAGTGAGCCCGTGTGACAGACTAGCCTGTCAGATGACCTTGATGAGATAACGCGTGGCAGCTAGTCCTGTCACGTAGCTGGCCAGCTGTTGTCCATTGTTCGTTTTCTGTGACTCATACCGTACGCAGCCTACTAGACACAATGCTTATTTTATAAAATCTGTAAAAAATTATTATTCTTTTCGTTATGCACAGCAGTATTTATGACTAAGCGGGCGGTGTCAGTGTAACCGAACGAAAATAGAAATACCACAAACGTTACGTATAGCCTATAACCTACCTACCGGCTGTTTTGCATATAGCAGACTGCTTGGCTGTATTTCATAAAACTTTGATACTGGCATCGCGATTAGGATTGGCATTGATCAAGCAATCATTATTACACTAATAAGCACTGCAAGTTATAACAAATCGTATTACTGCTCTCTTCATTGAATGAGCAATTAAGCAGGGTGAGAGAGAGGGAGAGTGTGTGTGTGTGTGTGTAAGAGAGAGAGAGAGAGAGAGAGAGAGAGACTGAATATTTCAGTACCTCTTACATACTGAACATAAAATAAAACAGGAAATATTTTGTTGTGCCGAAAGTGTCTAGGTCAGAGTGATTGCCAAACTCCTCAAGCAGTGAGCTGTATATCCAACAGTGTGGTAAACTATTAGGTAAGGTAAAATCTGTTTGATCGCGCGCGCGCGCGCACACACACACACACACACACACACACACATCATTTCTTTATAAGTAACTCGTTGATTTTCTTGAAGGATACCAGTAGAATATGTATATTATTATCAAATAATAAATTACTTCTGCAAGTAGACTGCTTATTTTTTGTCGTTTTAATCTATCCTGTTGCATGTTTTACAGAATATATCTGTATTTTCAGAGGTTTCTAAATGAATTTAGAAATAAATAAATAAATAAATAATTCAGAAACCTCTGAAGATACAGGTATATTCTGTGAAACGTGCGTCAGGTAAAAATAAATCTACAAAAAATAAGAACAGTCTACTTGCAGAATAGGCCTATATATAATTTGAAAAAACACACACGCACACGCACACGCACACGCACACACGCACACACACACACACACACACATATCTACAAAATTAAACGTTACGTTTTCAGGCAAAATTTAACGTAAAATACGATACTCAACTTAAATATATTTTTACTGTAAGCGCAAACACAGGCATAATTATCACTAATATATATCAACTTGAAACGTAGAAACATTTTGACTTATACATACGCGTTTCCTTCAGCACCAGCACTAGCAGACATCAGAACCAATACCACACTGACGGTACGACGGATATCATGAAATGCGTCTGTGTAGTCAAAATATCTCTACTTGTGATGTGAGTATAATATTGATAGTAAAGATGTAAACCCAAGACTTGGCAACAAATCTTAATTTCAAATAGGAATAATTAATTTAGAAATTACAGTAATTATTTTATTTAGTAACTTTTTAAATTTATTTGAGCGTACACAACAAATTGTGTGCATAGTTAATGATAATGTGATGTAATTATAATATTAATTATATTATCATAGTTATGATAATGTGATGTACAATAATTTTAATGTGATGTAGGCCTACAATAAATACACTACAATAGAAAATTGTGTGCATAGTGTTACCATTAAAAAAATACTGCCAACTCTAATGATACATTTGTACACAGTTCATTTCGGTGTTTATAAAGTATCAACTGTTTATATACTTTGTACATCTCCTGTTAACGGACAAGCTTTAATTCAGGCAGCAATTGCCCGTTTAATGTGGTATGTTGTTTTGTTGACATCAGGATTTAACTAAGAGTTGGCAGGTAGAATGCAAGCGGTCTTTGATCTCCGCCACGAGTACGTACCCATATTTCAACCGTCTTGATAAATTATCTGGCGATGACTGTGCGGTGTGCGAGCCGCTGAAAATGTCTCTGCGACCTACTGGTAGCTGGCAATAACATCCCATTAGAGGGAAAAGTAGTAAAGTCACTGGTAAATTAGGCTTTGGCACTCTTGCTGTTTTGGGTGCCTTGCTGTTCTTCTGTGATGAAGAACTACTGCGGCGTTGATTGTTAAACTATCAGTATTGTTTATTAACATAAATTATGACACTAATTTTCTCATACCAGTTATCGGAAATATTACCAGTTATCACTTACTTCCCTTTCATTATCTTGTGCTGTGTTTCCTATATACCAATATAGAAGATTCTAGGTAATTCTCAAAAATTTATGGACCTGCTTATGAAAAAAGGAAAACTGGAAATATAGCATATTTGTGAAGTTTATTATTTGGTAATAATGTATGTCATACTAATATGTCATAATACATTTTTTGATTTGGTCATAATAATGTGGAAAACAAATAAGGAAACTGCAAATAACAAACTGACCCAACATGCAATAAGCTGATATTAACTAAAAATCTATACGTTTTTACGTTTTGAGTCACCCTCTTTTATTCGCTATTGTACTGTTGTTATCTTGCGTTTTTTTATTGCTACAGTGAAACTGAGCTGATTGAAATCCGAAGACAATACAGAGAGTCGAATCATAAAAAGAAAAAAATAGATTTGTATGTATTTGTTTTCCCTGTACCCCTGTAGTTGTGGCGTTACATATAAATTGTGATTCCCTCTGCTTTATTTACATGTATCTTTTACAAGGTCACATAAATTATAACAAACACTGCTTAAAACATTGGTTCTCTGTTCGTGAAATACGTTGCATGACAATGGCGATATATAATAAAATAAACTGAAACTGAAATATTGTGATCCAGTAGTTTGGAATGGCTATTAAAAAAAGCTTGTTATTAGAGGCTGCTAAAGTGGTGACAATACAAAAGCGATATTAGCTAAAATAGTGAGGACAGTGGGGTACAATAATAAATGCAAGTTAATTGATTTTAAATATATATTTTTTTTAACTGTACACATTAAAAATATGTTTATTCCCAAAACATTAATTTGGAAAGATGATTCTGTCTTCATCACCACTTGAACTAGAGGAACTGCTAGCTGCTTTTGAAGAACTGTAAGATCCAAAAGCTCCGCCTACACCGTGGGAACCGCTGGAAGCAGAACTGTGAGAAGAGGCTTGTGACTGCGCGCCGGACGCTCCAAATCCAAAATTACCACCAGAGGAACCGGAATAACTGTTGGACGAGGAGCCAGAAGAAGCCCACGAACCGCTTCCTGCTGAAGACGTCGCTTTAATACCTGAAGAACTACCTGCTCCGGCAAGCCCTCCAGATAGGGCTCCTGTTGTGCTTCCAGAACTTGATCCACTGCTTGATCCCCCGAAAGCACCAGAACCGGAGGAACCAAAAACATCTTTTATAGCTTCATCTTTGGATGAAAATGAGCCTCCTAATGAACCCTGATTACTAAAGCTCCCGCTGGTACTTCCACCAAAGTCTCCGGCAAGACTACTAGATCCGCCGTAGCCTGCTCCTGTCGAACCCCCACCAAAACTTCCACTTCCGCTATTGGATCCGCTCGAAGATCCTGATGCACTTGAGCTTCCATCAAAACTTCCTCCACTAACAACTTTCCCACCGAAAGTTCCCTGTCCGACCACTGAGCTGCCAGAATTAATTGAGCTTGAACTGCTTCCGCTATTGAATGACTGTTCACTTGCGAAGTCAGCAGATGATGAACCACTATACGGTTTTCGCCCTCCAGTGTTTAAGGATCCACCAGATCCTACACCGAATCCTCCACCTATTGTTAAACCTCCTTGGACTGGAGCTAAACCTATGGGTTTTCCACTACTACTTTCTTTACCTAATCCGAAGCCTCCAGTAGCAGATCCGCTTCCTGTGAATGAACTTCCTGCACTTTCACTAAACCCACCTGATGAACCGAAGGACTGTTTTCCAGAATTTTCGTAAGTACCTAATCCTAAACCTATTCCGCCATGCTGTAATGAGCTGCCTGATGAACCGCTAGATGATGAAATGCCTGCATTATTACACCCGCTAATACCTCCTTGACAACCCCCGACACCTTTTCCAGTTCCATAGCCTCCCGAGGAACCACTGAAACTGGCAGCGTTTCCACTAGCTCCGAAACCACTTCCGCTATTGAATGCTCCACCAACATTGCTTCCGTGACTATGACTTTCTTCTCCTTCGAACTGACTTGAGTGCTGAGAATGAAAATCAAAATTACTGCTGCTACCGTACGAATATTTCTGGCTTGAGTGATGTTGATGCCCGGCATTCCCGCTTGAGCCGAATGATCCGCCTCCTACTAGCTGCCCAGCTCCGGCGCCATTACCTATTAAACCTCCGTTAATTTCGTTCCCACTAGAACCACTGAAACTGTTGCTTGAAGCTGAGCTTTGGGCAGAAGATGTACTTCCGCTGCCTCCGAAACTGCCTGATACGCCCTTTCCTCCTCCAACACCTCCTGGTATACCTCCACCTCCGCTTCCTCCAAAGTTACCACTTCCACCGTAACTTCCAGACCCGTAAGCGCTATCGTGTCCCGTGGATCCGTGTCCATGCCCATATCCATGTCCACGGGCTCCTGCTGCTGCACCTCCTCCGAGACCAAATAAACCGCCAACAGCTCCTCCGAGTCCTAAGAGTCCGCCCGATTCACCATAACGACCTCCAGATTGTCCACTTCCAAAACTGCTACTCCCGGCAGAACTTTGAGCACTGGACACGCTCCCGCTTCCTGAAAACGCACTGCCACCAGCACCAGAGTCCGCATATGATCCAGATCCGCCTGCGCCTCCACTGCTTGCTGAAGAATGAGAAAAGCTGGTTGAAAATCCAATGGGTCCTAAATTAGCGCCGAAACTGCCACTGTTACTTTGGGCTCTTGATCCTAAAATGCCGAGCGGATTCTTCAGTATTCCATCACCTCCGAGTAAATCAAGTAGGCCGTGGGCACCTGGAAGATACGTATTAATTTAGTAATAATAAAAGATTGAAGTTATGAATTACAATGTTATGGAAACAATATAGTTGAATATGAGTAAAAGAGAATAACGTAATTTATATGGGACATTTGTTTTACCTTTAAGTGCTTACACGTGAGTGCGTGAGTGCGTGAGTGTTCACAGCGTTACATGTGTAGTTAATATGCTAAGTGAGCGAGTGATTGAGAATGACAGAGAAATGGTACTTTACAACTGTTCAAAGATCAAGTTATAATTCTATATGACAATTTATAGTGCATTTTGATAATTGGGTTCTTAGATATTTAATATTCTACAAACATTTAAGAGGGTTTTTAGATGTAGGGCTATTTTCTGATCGACCAACAAAACGTTTATAGCAGTCTCTGAATTCAAATTTTTTAATACCATTTACGCATTTCGTACATGCAGAATGTCAATTTCTGGACATTATTAAGGAGATATGCTGATAAGACATACGCCACACAAAGGCTTTGTTATGAATTAAAAAAAAATTTTAAAAACATTAATAAATTTTTAAACAGTAACAAATGGAAACATTGGAAACACTCATAGTTGAAAAAACTGCAGCTGACGCGTAAACTCAATCCCTTTATTATAAACTAACCGTCAGTACCGGACTCAATAACTCATAATGAAGGTAGCAGACAAAAGTACACGTGGACGACGACGGTGAGGTAATTGTGAATACCGCCCAAAGTAAATGTGAATATCGTAACTCTTATTTTATTAATATAAAACTATTAATAATTTTAATACATGAAAACATCAATCTGTGAATATAACTAATTTGTACAAGAATGATGTGGAGAGTATAGTTCAGATGAAACCTATCTTAGGATAGATTCACCGTTGACTGTAATAATTATCTGATTTGTAGTCTATATATTTGTGTGTGTGTGTGTGTGTGTGTGTGTGTGTGTGTGTGTGTGTGTGTGTGTGTGTGTGTGTGTGTGTGTGTGTGTGTGTGTGTGTGTGTGTGAAAGAGAGAGAGGGGAGGGAGGAAGGGAGTGAGAGAGTGCGCGGGTGCGTGCGTGTTTGTGTTCATCTGGTTTAAAAAAATATAATATTTAAAAAAAGATGTGTAATTACAAAAATTAAAAAGATAACATCAGGCATGTAATGGAAAGTAGAACAAAAAAGACAAAAGACATAACAGGAATTTCCTGCTTGTCTGACATCCTTATCAGATGAGCCAGATGTCAAAAGCCATGGGTGAGTTGTATAATGTAATACAATCTACGCAGCTTCTCTGAAATCGTCAATCCGGAGCTACGATTTTAGTAGCAGACGTGCACCCGTAAGGCATCGTGAGCATGAAATAAATACGCTAAAATTGTATTAAAAGTATGTACCGGTCTGTTTGGCTGTGGTCCATTATTTAAAGACAAACCAAACGTTTCGACAGCACCACTGGCTGCCATCATCAATGGAATTCGAGAAATTCGAGTCCACCTGAACGCGGGTTGTTAAACGTTAGGCCACAGGACTGTGGTGAAGGCCTTCACTGTGGGCCTGACGTTTGTCAACCTGCGTTCAGGTGGACTCGAATTCCACTGATGATGGAAGCCAGTGGTTCTGTCGAAACGTTTGATTTGTCTTTAAACCATGGACCACGGCCAAACAACCCGGTACATGCTTTTAATACAACTGACACCGGCCGTGAAAGCCTTAGAAATATATGCTAAAATAATTATACAAAAATAAATTTGTCATTAATATTTTTCATTAAAATTCAGTTAGATAACTTTGTTTGAATATTTATAAAGCGGGTTTATTTCTGTTGTAGAAAAACCATCACTTTTTAAATGAATAAAAAAAGGTTTATTTCTGTTGAAACGGCTCTGTATAAATTGATAGCAGTCGTAAATAAAACAACATTGTTTGGAATTAGATTGAGCATCATTTCAAATACAGACGCAGACAAGTGTCAGACTTATTGACGGAACTGGCAGCGCTTTAGATTTCTGCTCTCGTAATCGATAACTATTATTTGTGGCGACCATAAATTATTAGGTACATTTGAACCGAGCATTTCCATACGATCTGTATTCGCTGCAGCAGCATAAAAATTAAACCGCGCATTATGGATTCCTTCGAGGCTGCGCTATCGTCTAACACTGGACGGCAGACGTTGCCGTTGCCAAAATGTGGCCGATAGTGTGTGTGTGTACACCGTCCAGACTAGACAATTTACTGCTTGTGGCAACGCGCGTCGCTGCAGATTCTGCACACGTGCCGAGAGAGAAAGACAGAGACAGAGATTGAACTGAGAGACAGCAGAATGAGGACAATTAAAGAATAACAGAGAATGACAGCCGGTAGAACTAAACAAGAGATGTCATATGTCTGATTCAATCAATCTTGGCGGAAAGAGAGGATGAAGTAACAATGTACTTACAGTGGGTAGGGAGAAAGGAAAAGACTACAATAACATAAATTAGAGAAAATCGAGACAAGAGCAAGGAGAACTCAACTAAACCAATGTTAGAGAATGTTGAGGAAAGAAAGAGGGAGAGAGAGAGAAAGAAAGAGAGAGAGAGAGAGAGAGAGAGAGAGAGAGAGAGAGAGAGAGAGAGAGAGAGAGAGAGAGAGAGAGAGAGAATACAAGAGGGCATTATTCCTCTCTGGAATTATTGAGAGATGGTGTTTGTATTCCACTTCGTTACTTGGCACGCACGATCTGATCGTATGCGCCATCACTCCATCAGATTTAGTTGGGAGTCACGTAGGGAAATTTTAATTTGTAATAATTTAAATTCTAGATATAATAGGGATAAAATAAATTAGTTTTTAAAATAGTGTTGTCAATCGCGATATCGCTGTTCTATTTCGTCTGTGTTATGTAGATTTCCACTACGCATGTCATTATCATTACACATGTCGACGCACGTATGTTGATGCGCATACAAATACTGTGTGTGTGTGTGTGTGTGTGTGTGTGTGTGTTGGGCAAGTTCTTTACAGCCGTCTGATTTACAGAAAGTCCGTTATCTACATACGTCCGTATAGGAGCCCCCTTTACTTTATGGAGCAATCTGTCCCTTGTTCCTGGCCAGCTCCACTCTCATAATTTGTTATTTTGTGTTCATACTCAGCTCTGTCCGACTGCTATTTTTGTTCGATATTATTACTGTTATTGTGCTATTTTATTATTTATTAAGTACTATTTACTTTTAATTTTTTTAAGTTTCTCATGAAAAAATACCAACACTATGTATAGCTTAGTAAAAGAACAAGAAAATTGGACGATGAGAAACAATTATGAAAGACGATATAGGCCTAATTAAAGAAAAAGATATATACGAATAAATAACTAAACGTAAAATAAAAGTCGTTTAAGAGTCGGACATGTAGAGAGGATGAATCATGGTAGGGAACCAAAGAACAAGTGATAGACAAAAAGGGTACGTGCAGAACTGACACAAGTGAGTGGATAGGAAATTAGACAAGATGATGGGCCCCAGGTTGTGTCACAGAGGTTGTGTTGGCTGGGACATGTGAATGAATGTCTGAGAAAAGAATGTTGAAGGGAAGATTATATACTACTAGTCGTAGAAGCAGACCAAGGATGAGGTGGTTGGATGGCGTAACAGAAGATCTTGCCAGCATGGGAATCAGAGGGTGGACAGGAAGGGCGGAGAACAGTATTGTTGAGGAGGCTCAAGCCCACCAAAGGCTGTAACGCCAGATAAGAAGAAGATGGCCCCCAGGAAGTAGAGATGGATTTCTGACGGATAGTAGTGAGAGAAGAAGAATATAATGGAAGGAAATTGTGAATAAAATCAGGTTCCAGGCAGGTCCAAGCTTCTGACAGACAGAGAATTCACATTGATTTAGTAAATACCATAAGACAGTCGTGCGCATTTGTAACAAACCACTTGTCTGTTGTCTGTTGCTTGACAAGATTTACTCACATAGACTTCACTGTGTTCTGCACACTTATTATAACGCCTTTCTAAATCATTACTGTATAACAATCGAAACCCCCGTACACTTATACGCTATTTAATTTTCAACAATTTAACTTTCTTTCGTATATATTGTATCAACTTTCCTCACATATATCTAACTTGTACCAAGGTACAGTTATTTTTCTTGACGAATTAATAAATAAATATTGTATAATCATGTCAACATGTTTTTGACAGTTCATTTTAAAATATTTCTGTGTGCACACACATACACACATAAAAGTATCAAATAGAGGAACAGTGCAGTGATTGTGTGTGTGAAGCAGATGCAACGACGTGTGAGTAGGAAGGTCAACAACGACATGCGTAAAAATTATTTTCTTTTATTAAAACGATAAAAAGAAGAAATGGATGGACTGTTTTCACAAGGTGTATAAACAGGACACGAAGATCTTCAAAATTCACGGGAAGTTTAAAGAAATAATAATTACAAAAATAAAAGACGTCTGACATAAAATTTGTGTCCGAATACTAATTAATATATTCATTAAATTAACGTTCATATGTTAATCATCTCATGTATACAGTTTAAAAAAACATTATTAAGAATAATAAATGGAATACACGACTGTATACTTTTTATAGGTGATATAAAACAACGAAACAACTGTCAGAGTTATATAAAATAAAAAATACTTTGTTATTTGTAATAACCGTTAAAATGTTTCACCAAGTGATAGTCGAGACGACTATAAATTAAGTTGAAAAAACTCACAAGAGAAGATACATTGAACTTAATAACTTACCCACTCTCATACCGACACACGCGCGCGCTTGTACGCATATACACAAGGTGCACACATGTTCAATATACCGGTCAAGAACATGGGCATTGAAGGCAATAACAGTATATAAACTACGAACTCCATAGGGAAGCACGGAAAAGACTACAGGACAGTAAGACGAGACAGGAAATAATTAAATGGATATGCAAACAGTTACAGAAATAAGGAAGGTTATGTATGGCTAGGCGAGACGATGTAGACGGTCACAGACTGAGACTGATACCGATTACTTTTATTGTAATTATTAGTAATGTAATTTGTAATTAGTTTTTATAAATATACTAGCTGTTACCCGCGGCTTCGCACGCGAATATTTGACTTCTAATAAGTATTTTAATATAATTTTTATTGTCTATGTCTATATGGCGTTCTGTCAGCTCGTATAACAATTTTGTACTTATTAGTCAAATTTTCTCCAAAGGTGTTTTCAACACTTGTACTATTTGACCTATTTTAACTTGTACTAAATTATTATGTTGGTGCAACAGCCTTTGGAGATTTAAAAGTACCCGTTTATAAAGCCTTTGGAGATATTTATAAAGTACCTGTTAAATCATAAACGCTAAATTCTTTATTTTAAGTCTTACTGTGTTAGAAGCATTGTATAACACATTAAACGTTATGTTTTCCTCAACCATGGCATTTATTTATTTCAGCAGTAAACTAAAAACCAAAAACCGTTGTCACCTAACCTTACAAATGAAAACAACACGTATTTTCGCTTTGCATTAAGTAATAGGACAATTTACAATTAGTAAATTTCTTCTTTTCCACATCGTAATATATCGATACAATCGCATATTATATAAAACATCGAAAATGTACTGCAGGAATGGATAAATGTACAGTTACGATGTCGCTAAATAGCTTTTGTTTATTTACTTGTTACTATGGTAATCAATTCTGGTCTTCATGTGTTGTTGACATCTTTAGTAGTAGTATTTAATATATTTCATTACTTATTCATTGCAACATCAGAAACACGTATAAACATAAATTTTATAATCGTTTAAGACACTTACAAAATACACTACTTAAATATACGTATCTGTATACAAAATTACAAAATATGTCGATACAATCGCATATTAAAAATATTATAAACTGCAGGAACGGATAAAGGTACAGTTCCGATGCCGCTAAATATCATTTGTTTATTTACTTATTACTATGGTAATTAATTCTGGTCTCCATGGTGTTGATGACATTTATACGCGTCAATGAAAAGGCATAATTAAAAGGGCCTAAATCGTGTTAACGGGACAAAATATCAAATTCTAAGTTAGACAGTATTTTGCGCCTTGTGTTAAAGGTTACCTGTGCAAAATTTGGTGGCAATAGGTGTAACGGTGTGGATTTGTATTCAGTGCCCATAAATCCTCAGACTTTAAGTTTTATATATTGTTACAACACAAATAAGCCACCCCAATACCAAGGATAATAAAGATGAATCAACAATATAAAAAGTAATTCGTATAATATAAAATGTTTAATGAAAATAAAATGACAATGACGCGACAAACGACGACATGACCTAACCCTAGTGATTGACCAAATAAAAGGAAACAAAAGGAGAAGGGGAAAAACGAAACCAAATAAGTAAGTGACTCATACATAATGATGACTCATTACAACCAGATTGAATGAAACCTATTGAAGGAAGTGAATGACTCCATACAACCAAATGAAATAAAACCAAATGAGAAGGGGAAAACCAAAATAAAATGAAACCAAATAATGAAAATGAAGGAGAATAAGAAGGAAAATGAAAATGAAACAAACCAAGTATAAAGGAAATAAAGTGAAACCGAATGAGAAAACACAGACAAATAATATAGAATGTGAAAAGGAGAAATGATACACTCAAATATAATATTGGAAACGAAACCAATAACTAACTAATGTAAAAAATAATTATTATTATCGATTAAATGCTTTCATAAGACCCAATAAGAAAAATAAAGGTACACTAACCAAAGAAGTAGAGTTTACATGTAGTAAAGAACTCTATAAAAACATAAACTTGTTAATAGTATAAATAATATTTGTAAAGAGAGAGGTAGTGAGATGGTGAGAAAATAAAAACAACTAAGTGACAAAGAGAAAGTAATGGTAGGGATTACCCACTAATAAACACTTAAAATAAAAATTTAAGAAGTGCAAAAGTGAAAGTGTAAAACCCCAAAATAATTAGAAAATCTAGTGATAGATAAAAAACGCTTAGTAAATCAATGATAAACACTAAATGGTTTAAAAGTGAATATTATTAATAAATAAGAATATTGTGAATGATAGGATTAGAAAATATAGTGATAGATAAAAAACGCTTAATAAATCAGTGATAAACACTAAACGATTAAATGGTGAACAAATAAGAATTTTGTTAATGATAGTAATTAAAGATAGTATTAAGATTAAATATAAATGAAGGATACGATGTTATTCAGGGGAGGAAGCCCATAGAATGTCAACAGTTAGTGTTACCATGGATAGAAAGTAAAGATAGTAAAAGGAAAAAATATAATAAAGAAATTAAAAACAAAATCAATAAACACCCCAGGTTATAAGGGATAATCAACTAAGTAAGTTTAAATGGTGTGATGATGTTTATCACCCAAAAAATAATAAAGAATGAAATGAATTGTAAACAAACGTTGCTTAATAACTGTTAAAAAATTGTTCAATTAAATTTATGAATAGGATATGGCTGAAGGAATTATACAGACCATAGGCCTAGATGTTATGTTTTATGTAATAAAGAATAGTAAGTAATAGCCATATTGTTAACAATGGCAAAATAAATAAATAAAAAGGTAAAATAATACAAATCTAATAACACTGGAAAATCAGTTAGGAAATAATTAACAAGCCATGATGTAGAAAATAATGATAACATACAATTAGTATAAAAACAGATCCAAAACACATCAACAAATAAACAAATCAATTATAATAACAAAACAAAACACATTAGGGTAAAATAAGATGTAATTTGTATAAAATAAGTAAATATAATCAGTTACTACTTAGGCCTATGAAATGCCTAACTGTCAAAAAACAAATAACTACAAATTGTAAAAAAATTAACAAGGAAATTAGCAAATCCAAAGCAAGTAACTAGCCAAGGATAATTTGTGGATCATATTAAAAGAAAAATGTTAGAATAAGGACTTAAAATAAGAAAGAAATGTAATTAACAAATGTCAACATAACTGTCAAATTTTAATACATAAGAAAAGCCAACCTTATGGGATGTCAAAATAATCTTTGAAAGGAAATACAAACAGTAGTGATAATATTTAATACATAGGAAGGAAGACGGAAGAATAAAAGCAATCAGAAGATATACAGCAATTTTGAATAAAAATTCAAAATTGATAACAATGGTTATAAGTCATGATCAACCAATCGGAATTAATAGTAACCATGACAACAGACCGTTGGTTACGATTTTTCCGTTAAATCTTTGTATTCAATAAGTGACGCTCTTCCTGAATAGACGCCAGGCCGTGAATGACCAAAATTTTAATCTAAAATGTATAAAAAGTAATCAAAATTCAAAAAGATGGAAACGTAAGAAGCAGACGAGGAACGAGAACATTTAACTGATGCCAAGGACCAATTTAAATAAATTTTAAATGAATAAATTTTTACAACTAACATGAAAAAGATGCCAGAAGCCCCAGATAATTGAAAATTGACCACTATTGAAGCCCCATTCCATTTCAACTGAACGACTGTTTACATCAAGTCTACTGATTTGATAAGTATTATTAAATTACCCGAATTTCAGAAATAAACTGACTTTAAATATTTCTCACAGTAATCTGAACTCTCACTATAAACTGAATAATATTTCTTTCAAAGATTAAGTAAAATAATAAAACACTGAAAATTTGTTAACTAATAAAATAACCTATTGTTAAATTACGAACTTTTGAAACACACTTTAATACACTGCAGGAACAAATTATAGTTACACATTATATTATTTAAGTACAAATAATGTAAGGTAGTGTACTTTTTATTGTAATCATAATCAATATTTTTCTTGTAATCACAAGAACCCAAGACTTTGAACGAAAATAACTGTAAACAAACAACACAGTCGCCATCTTTGGCTGTATAATCCGTTCAAAATCGATTCGCCAAACCCTAGAGATATTAGACTCTTATTAATTGTCGGTGCAAATTTGTTGAATAACCAAATATAATTTTAATGTCAAACTGAATAATTACCAATCACAAATTAAAGAAACTAGTACAGAGTGTAACCATTGTTTTTATTTCATAGGGAAGTGTATTGTATAATTTGTGCATTTTAGCGAACAACTAGGATTGACGGTAAGCGCTCACGTCGCAAACTCGGCGAACTACCTGCTTGATTAAGAAGGTCGAACGAAGGCGGGAATAAATTTGAATACTCCAGACCGTCGTAGCTAAGATCGCTAGACCCTATTATTTATTCATTTTAATTGTTTTAAGTAAACAATTTGGCGCCACCCGGGATTTATAAACACCTATGAAACAACAGGTAAGGTTTCCACTCGCGTTGTACTGGAAATTGAAGGATCGCTACGGACATCGTTAGCGCAAAACATAGAAGTAACGACACCAGTGTGAGGCGAACACACAACATATATACACCTTTTAAGAGGATGTAAGAATCTCTTCGATACAGATTGGCTTCCATCGCGGGGCTTAAACAAGGCGGACGCCATCCACTCGTTACAGATTGGCGACCAACTAGTGAGGCTAGAAAAGAAGACTAGCGGCGATTACGGGAAAATATGCAACGTTCCATGATTACAAGGTATAAAGCAAAGAAGGGAACTGAAGGTAGCGACGAAAAAGAGATGGAAATGATCGAAGAAATGATCGGGGAAATGATCGAAGAGGATCCCCAAGAGGAACAACCAGAAAACCCAACACAGCCAGAACCGGAAGTAGAAGTAACAGTCGGCGACCAACCAGACAAACCAACCGAAGGGGTGAAGATGGATAAAATGACGAGGATAATGATGGAGCAATTTGGACAGATTAAGGAAGATAATAAGAAAACAAATGAAAAAATAGACCAAAACAGTGAAGAATTGAAAAAATGGAGGAAAAAATTAATGAAAATTCAAGGAGGCAAAATGAGATTTTAAGTGAAAACTTAAAGAAACAATTAAGGGAAGATATTGAGACACTGAACAACAAAATTGAAGGAAATAATGAAACATTGAAGCAGCAGATAAATGAGATAATGGAGGAACACAGTAATACTTTGCGGAAGAACCAAGAAGCTCTACAACAGCAATTGACGGAGGACATCCAAAAAATTAATGAAGAACTGAAGGAAGAATTAAGATACATACTAATAGGATATCGTGAGGAAGTCAAGCAGACAAAAACGGGGATGAATAAGAAATGGGAAGAAACAAATTATCCAGCAGATCAACTTAATGAAACAGTAAAGAATGGTTTCACACAATTGAATGAAATACTAGATAACACTTCTGACGGTATCAATGAAGAAATAGAGAATAAAGAAGACTTAAATGTATTGTTTTCTGAAAATAAAGATAACAAAAACAATGAGAAAATTAAGCACATAAAAACCAACCGTAGAGGAGTAAAGAAGAATCGAATAATTAAGAAGATTAAGAAAACAAAAGATGTAGGAAAAATATATAAAAAGAAACTAATAAAAACAAGATAAGAATTGGAGATGATGAAGCATGGACTAATTGATGTGTTTAATTTACCAATTACCGACCAAAGCAAATTAATGAAATATAAAGATCGTAGGAGGACCTTAAAAGAAATTATAGAAGGGGTTAACAATCAACCAGCGAATAAATCTTCAGCAAATCTATAATTAAATGGAAAATACCCAAAATTGAAAGGACTCACAACAAAATAGTGTGTCACAAATTAAGAAGGTCTCTAAAACACTTGAGTACACCAGAATTGGAAATGCAGAATAAAAAATCAAAGCTAACATTAATGAGGGAGGTACAATTAACTTCTTTGATTAATAAACAACATAATATACTGAATGATGTAGCCATGGAGACAAATGAACATATGATATTAGAAGAATTGTGGTACAAGATAGAAGATACCTATTTCACAAGGACGGAAATAGTTCTACACACCAAGGTTATCCGAACCACTAGTGCAGAGGAAATGATGGACCATAGGTAAACTAAGTGAAGATACACGCCGAGAAATGGGACTGATTTTCAGGGTAATGACCATGCAAACCAATGGAAAAGAAAGGAGAAGAAATTACCAAATTCAAAAGATGTAAGATCAGCTTACAACAATATTTCGATGACATATGAGGTATAATATAAAATATAAAATAAAAGAATAAGTTACAAAAATTCCTACAAAGTAAGATCACCTTACAATAATGTACAGTATAAATAACATATAAAGTAAAAAAAAAAATAAGTGTAAAATGAAGGAATAAGTTAAAAAAATTCCTAAAATAGTAAGAACAACAAACTTACAAAAATTATTTAGAATAATATTTAAAACAAAACAAAATAAACAAAAATGAAATCAAGCAAGAACTGCTAGGACAAATACCTAAACTTATAAAGAATATATAGTTTTAAGTAAACAATTTGGCGCCACCCGGGATTTATAAACACCTATGAAACAACAGGTAAGGTTTCCACTCGCGTTGTAGTGGTAACTGAAGGATCGCTACGGACATTGTTAGCGCAAAACATAGAAGTAACGACGAACACACGAAATACCTACATTTTACAGAGACGAGCAAAATACAACGTGACAATATAGATATCAAAGTGTTATACAGTGCTTTTAAATATTTTACAGATTTGTTTCCACAGGCACAGACAGACCGACACACACACACACACACACACACACACACACGCTCACACATACGTATACCATCCACACATGTACAAACATCGAGTAAACACGCAAGCAAAACACCGTGATCATTGTAATTCGCGTTCCTGAGAAAATTGTTTCTACGGCTAATTGCGCATTTGTACAAACGTAAAAACAAATTTACGAGGGAAGGAGTAATTGTTACTATTGCAGAAACCGGCAGGTTCAACTCGGCTGTAATTTACCGTCTAGAAAAACAATAGGCCGCGTGACGCTATTAGCATTCAGGGTACGGTGTGCGTTTGGTGTTTATTGACCGATCATGAAAGAGGAAACCATTCTCACACAACCAAACGTTATGCAACAAACAACAACTGATCACACGCAGCCGTTAAAAAATATCGGTATGGAGAACCATACATGACTTCCATGTTCTAAGATTTATATTTAAAATCATTTTCTAAATGAAATATTTCCATAGAAAATACTTCTTTCTACTTATTGCTTCAGCCTTAACCACAGTACTGTGGTCACTAACGTTTACCACCTCACGTTATCGCACTCGATTTTCACTGATGACGGCAATCGATGGCACTGCCGAAACGTCTGGTTTTGCAGAAAATATTGGACTACGGCCAAACAGCCCAGGAAGGAATTTTAACAACATACTACTTCTTTGTTGCCGATAACCTAGTACGCACATATAAAAAATTCTCCCCTCCCCTTCAACTATAATTTTTCATTTATAGAAAATTACCCCCACCCCGTTCCACCAGCCTCTTCATTTATAGATATTTCACCTACGTTTCTACAGTGGATTATTATGATCTACTTATCACGATACTTTATATATCAAAATAATGTACTTCATTCTTGTTAAAACAAAACATTGCAGGTAAACTACCCTTTTCTCTTAACCGATCTTCACCAAAAACAACAGGACTTGAGTCCCTTACAATTCAGCGATGTATACAAACAATTATTTGATTCTGTCTGAATGTGCGGCAGTTATCGTTCGTCATAGAAAAAATTCTACACATAGACAGACACACACACAGACACTTTTCGAAAAATGACTTTTCTTCATGTTTTGAGGGTAGTACAATCAGAATCAGTAGTTATCTCGAACACGATTTTTTTCGCCATGACCATACTTCCATTTCCTTATGGAACATGGAAGTAATAAAGCTGACGATCTTTACGCGTTACAGACGTTGGAATTTCTTTTGCTAACTTTAACTAACTTATAGGTAACGAGGGTCAGTTAAAAAGTTCTCGGAGCGAGTGGTAGATCCAAAATCTTTCGTGTGCTGCAAGACGTATATTTCGCGTGAACACCTGTCAATTTCCAGATATAACTGTCAATTTTTTCATTTTTTACCAGCTGTTTGAAATTTTCCTGTCACGCGTGTTTTTAAAACACACAAAATCAAACATCGTTTTGTGATGAATTCTCTGTTAAAAACGTTTTAGCGCTAATGGAAAATCAAAACGAAATTGTAAATGTGGTGTTAGGAGATGCTGCGCCTTCAGAAACAACGGTAAGCGGGGCACACTCGAGTTTAAACGTGGTCGTATAAGCACTGAAGACTATCCCAGCAGTGGACGTTCAAAAAGTCAACAAAAAATGGTATTATTGAAAAATTTTGATAGGGTGTTGGAAAACCGCAGATTGAGAAGTGGATGCCGTTGCTGAAATCATAGGCATCTCACATGAGCGTGTGCATCATATTTTAACTCAAGACTTGGTGTGAAAAAGCGTTGTTTAAGATGGCTGCCGCATCTGAAGTTGTTGCATTTTTTGGGCGTCCAGTGTGACCAGGTTTTCAATGATCGTACGACCACGTTTAAACTCAAGTGCCTAAGCTTACAAACCGTTGGTTTTGAAGTCAGCATCTCCTGACACATTTACAATTTCGTTTTGAATTTCCGTTGGAGCTAATCAATTTTTAACAAAGAATCACACCACGATGTTTGATTTTATCTGTTTTACAAAACACGCATGAAACGTCAACTTTAAACAGCTTATAAATAATAAATAAATTGATAGATAGATTTGGAAATTAACAGGAGTCCACATAAAATACAAATCTTGCAGCACACGAAAAAATTTTAGTTTTACCGCTAAGCGGTAAATTTTAGTTGTCGCTCCGCGAACGTTTCAACTGACTCTCGTACTCGTGGGAGCAATTTGTTTCAACGAAGAAGTGTAAATATAATCGCGAACTCATATGCGTAAGTTTGGTGTCGTATTGTTATTATTTGGGAAAAAATTTCCTCTTACATACCATGGTATTTTCCATTTAGATACTATTTTCAGACCGAATTACCGGTTTCTCACTTATCCCTTTACCTTCTAATTTCTCTCTCACAATTATATATATGGCACGAACAAAGAAAATGAGACAGTACAGAGAGAGGGTCGAGAAATACCGGAAAGGGGAGACAGCGACCAACGACAGAAATGAATATACTAAATTAGCGACAACTTCCAGAATAACACACAACAAACGGCCACAACACACTCACCCCCACTCTCGAACTTTTCCATGGTAACAACCTCATGGGAAGTAAGATATAAAACGCGCTCCGTAGCTAAATCAACATCAGTACGGGTTGAAAATGTTCCGGGATTACGGAACGAAACGTCGGCAACATGAAAATCTCACACACGGATGTACCCAACAAGTAAAACCAATATGTGTAAAACACATTATGTTATTTCGCCCTGTCTCATATCTCATCTCTCTTTCGCTCTTTTAATATCTTAAAAATTTAGAATTAGATTTTGACCATGTGAATTAGTAGGTCATATAAGTGGTGAGTCAGTGGTTCTTGGCTGCTAATATAGGGATCCCTAGCCTGCATTCCAGCAATGTAAATTATATTCATTTTCAGCATCCAGGTTGTCTCAGCTTATGTGTAAATAGACCAAGGATAACATATGACCTAGTGAAATAATAGATTGCTGAAGACGGTCACACGATTTTCCTTCTAACCTCTACAACACAAGTTGTACAGGTTCCTATATCATTTCAAGAGAAAGGAACGACCCTGTATACTTCTTATTTTTTCCTTTTTCTCCTCCTCCTCCTCCTCCTCCTTATTCTTCTTTATGTTCTTTTACAACTTCCCCTCCTTCCACCACTCAAGGATTATAAGTGAATTCAACTGTTGTACTTATCAAAGTCTGTACAACAGACTGGAAACACGATCACTGTCTGCACAAACACTCTGATATCCACAGACTTATATAAATTATCCTTTGGCATATCGAAGTAACTTTATTTAGTCGTCTGAATTCCGCCAAGATTACTTTTACGTTTCAGATCTGACTACTATAGAAAAGTCAATACAATAATTGCTGTATAGTATTTTACTACTTCTCTATATTAATTACTCGAAGTTTAAATAATAATTATTAGGGGGCGTAGAAAGTTCCTATAATAAAATAAAAATATGGTTTTGTTTGTGGGTTCACGACCAGAATGAAGCTGCTATCCTAGTCCCGACTGCAGCAGCTGTGTCCGGCCAATTAGAAGCCATCATTGCCCAGCAACAAAGTGGGCGATTTAAAATTTCCAAGTGTTTAGTTTTTTTATTGGATGTTTTAAGCTGAAGGGAATATGTTTCTAGACATAAAAAGTTGGAAGGAACATCATACAATATAACCCTTAAAAGCAACTTTAACAAGATCATGACAATGTATCCTGGAGATCGATAGTTAATCGTCACTAGAAAAAAAAAGTTATATACTTGTAATTTATATGTTTGGGCAAATAATAATAATCTACTGGAAAAATTTAGACAGCTTAGGAGAGCTTACTTTTGTTTTAAAAACAAGATAATATGGCAATTCTTCAGATCAAAAATATTTTTAACAACGTGTTCTTCCTAATGTAACATATGAAGGTCAAATGAGAATATTTAGGACCAGATAATATCAATATTTGAACTAACTCAAGACGTTATGGCAATATCAGTGTTAAGTATTCATTCAGGGACATTAGGGGAATTATTTAAATTAGGTACAGAAAAGAACGTCGTATACGAGAAAGACAGTACGCATTCGGTTGAAATGGACCTGCGAGGGAATACCATAGTACGATTTGAAAACAATAAACTGAATTATAAGGTCCCAAGATGAATCCAGGAAGAGGAAAAGAAGCTGTCAGGATATTGAGATGATAAAGACTGGATACATGGCCATAACGAAGTAGAAAGTGCAAAAGATAGTGGTATACCGAATAACCTAAGGCCGCCTGTGTTCAGTACTGAGTGCTAAAAGAGAATACATATATAAACAAATTTAAAGAAATTTAAACAAACACTGAAACAAACAAACTGAACACTGCTTGGAGTGGTGACTGTACCAACTAGTACACGCGTACTCACGTATTAGTGGGAAGTTTGTCAGCGGAGGGGAAATTTCCCCTCTGTGGGTTTCCAGCTACGTTGATGTATGTATACCTTAGGTTCTGTTTATTGTCTTCAGAAATTATAGTACGAGTTACATTTAGTTTTCGGAAGTTATCATGGGAACTGCAACAGACGGTTTCTTTCCTGTGTGTTGTGTACTCCTTGCGAGTTTTTTGCTTTCCGATGAGAGCAGACCCCGACTCTGACGCTAACCCCGCTCACTTCCTTGTCAGATGGCTTCTTCGAGTTAAGTTGTTTTGTTTACACACATGCGCGCGCGCGCGCGCGCACACACACACACACACACACACACACACAAACAGAGTTATTGGATCCACGTAACCGTCGTTCATATGTAACACTGTATGACAGGTTAATCTTTCTTCGATTTTGGCCGACTATGGGCTATATGAAATAAGTCTTCGTAATTTTCATTCTTTTCTAGATTTTCTGTCCTTTTAGTATTCTTTCATCTTTTCAGAATGTTCCCTCTATCTTTCTCCTGTCCATCAGTTTTATTTGTGACTTCTGTTTTTCCTGGAAACCCCCACATTCTTTCCACATTTCATAAAGATGTCCTTAAAGGTTAAAAGGATATAAAGGACAAAAAAGACATAAAGATGTCCCTGTCCAAAATACTGTCTTTCGTAAGCTTCATTTCTGTGAGATCCTTTTCCAGTTCTGTGACCCAACGGATTTATATTTTGGGATGTTATGGAAATTGTTCAATATTCTTTTTGTCAGTCTTTCTTACTTCATCCGAATCAAGTCTCCGTAGAATGTGATCCTTCTGCTCCTAATTGTATCCGAAAGTTTTTCATTTTCCAAATAAAGCTCATTATTGTTTCTTTTTACCCACTCATTCCATTCTTCTTTGGGCCAAGAATTTTTCTTAGTACCTTTTTCCTTTTTTTTTAATTCCTCAATTTCATCTTTTTCGTTGAAAGCTAAACATTCTACTGCGTACAGGCATTCTGGTTTTGTATAACAGATTAGTATTTATATAATTTGTACTTTTTGTGTTTCACAATTATTTACATTAAGACGGTTACCAATTTCTGGTGTAGTCACAGGGAATAAAGTTAGTCTGTGATGGCTAACGTCCTTTTTTCAAATTTACACACAACTATGCCATTCCTGTTAATATTTAAAGGAGTAGAAAAACTAGCACAGCGTTAAACTAAAGTGCTACACTCATCACAGTACTCTGAAATTGGTGATCACGAAACCGAATAATAGAGAATGCATCCTCGGATCGTGTGAGAGACATCGCCTGCCTAGACGATAAATACACGTTACTCTGCATTTTACTTTGTGTTCGTTTTAATAAGATCTTTTTTAATTTGTGGATCGATTTTGCCTCTTACGCACACGCGCACGACTGAAGAGTCTACGGATTGTTAGAGAAGAAACGTAGTGTTTTATGTTAGTTGTTTTACGTAGTAAGTTTCTGACATTGTACATTATCATAGTAAGCTGCTAGTACACGTTGAAATTTAAGTTTATGAGCTTCTAACTATCTGACTCGTTAGAACAATAAATAAAACAATAAAACGAACACACGGACAAGCGCGAGCCCACTTTTATAATTTGTTTGTTCTCAGAAACTCTGTCAGCACTTCCGTACACTCTTATTACTGTCATCGTTAAGTATTGTTTCCTTGACAACAATCAGTCAACCTGACAGCGAGATTCCACCTGGGAAAAACATAGGCCTACTTGTTAATGGACGAAGCAGGATTTCTATTATGTCGGACCTAGCTCGATGAGGAAGCAACAAATAAAAACGAATATTAAGGTAGTGAAGGTAGTGATAATCGATTACCTACATTTTGTGACCGACAAGGATGTTATTACGACAAAAACTGCAGCACGGAGAAATTTCAATAAGTATGGCAATTTTAACTGAACGCAACGCAACGTGTCGAGGCGAGTAAAGAAAAACGCTCAAACGTCAACATAATTAGATAATTAGAATAACAACACGCACGAGTATACAAATATATATACAAGACACTGAGTCAAAATAATAATTAATAAACAGCATTAGAAATAAAGAAGGAAGCAGTCAGTGTTTAAATAATTATGTAGCTAATTAAAGAGATGAGGACAAATCGACAAACTGCCAGTTTGCATACAGACCACACACGAGTTTTTGACCAATACGAATCGAAATATCTATTAATTAAATAATGAGACCACAAGAATCTGCCTTCTTTTCTTACGCCCTAGCCACAAGTGTCTGTGGTTGCATTGCTCACAAAGTGAATATTAAACAGCTTTTTCTTGTTTAAACCACTTCCACTGTTTAGCAGAAAACGCACTAGAAGATTACGTCCATTGAAGAAGACAGTCGATGATTAATATACAGACAGCGACGCGTTTAAATTTTATTTATTTATACATGAACAGACGCGGTTAATAGCGATTGGGGATTCTCCTCACCTTAATGTGTGTAGGCCTACGTTCTGTTGTTAATATTCATATATCCGACGGACGTCTGACGCAATGTTTATTGCTTCCTGAACGGAATGGATCTGTTGACGTCATCTGCCATACTCTGACGATTTCGTTTGACCTGTCTGTGATCGTGAAAGCGACGGAACACTTTACGAATGTGCGTGTTAGTTGGTTTTGGCAAATGACGTCGCCATTCTTCTCCATTCAAGGATGTTTAACCATATTGTGCATCGTTTCCAAAAATTCCTTTTCCCTGTATGTGGCGGCCTGGTTTCATTCAGTCTATGCTTTACTCATTCAGTCCGACTGCGAGGCCTTATTCCCGTCGATATATCAAAAAGCTTAAAAAATAATAATAAACTAATAATCACATTTCAAGCAAATCTATAAACTTCTCCACAGTTAAGCCTGTGCTGGACATTCGTGTCAAATTTATATAGGAATATAAAGTGGTCGAGTTTTGTCGAATTTAAATCTTTTTAGCGCGCTTTACATGACGTGCATTCATTATACTGTGCTGTGGATTCGGCTCATAGTCGAGTTGCGGTAAAGCAACAGTCTGGCTGAGATAGGCGGACTTTAGTCGATAACAACGAGAAATATATTCTATCAGCAGTTCACCTTTGTTACCGACAAGGAATGTGGTGACGTATGCCATTCCACTCCACGAATCACTGTAATACTACACATAAAAAATACGTTTAACACAGTTTCGGTGTGACTTGACTGCCTCTCACAAGATATTTCTTGTAGCGAATAAAAAAAACACACTTTAACAAAATATTCAATAAATTACACTTACATATAATGTACAAACGTTCAATCTAATACGCACACAAAATTACAACTAAATACGTCTTCTGAACGTCTGAACAATGTTTTCAGAACCAGTAATACCCCACCAACACAAGCACGCACTATCATTCAGTAGACCCCCCGCTCCGCAGGCGTCTCCGTAGCAAAGCTGGTGTGCGTACAGTGAACACGAACAATACCCACCTCCACAATTCAGTTTATCACATGTGGTTTAAGAAGTGCAGTCTCGTTTCTCTCAGACATGAGCTACATCACGGCAACAGGCAGTGGGTTTAACCTTGAGGGACGATGTCGTTGGAGTGATGAATGGTTTAAAAAATTAAAATACGATAAGGCAAAAGAAAGTTTTAAAAATGTAAATGTAAACAAGTTTTGTTGAGACGGTCACGATTAAAATGTTGAATACAGAATAATTTGCACCCTTTTTCCAACACACACACACACACACACACACACACACACACACACACACACACACACACACACACACACACACACACACACACACACACACACACACACACACACACACACACACACACACACACACACACACACACACACACACACACACAGTTGGTTGTTTACATCAATTGCCGTTTCACGTATCATACTGTATATACCACGTTTTTCTATCTTGTGTATCATTGCCGCAACTACAGCTTCCTGTAGGTGTACAATTAAGTGTTTACCGAGGCTATCTTGTCTCCTGCATTCTCCTGAGGTGATAAACATTATTTAACTTTTCTCCTCTATTCTGCCTTCAACATTCGCCCTATCCCTACAACAGTGTTGGGTAGTGTTGAAGTTTCGAAATTCTACAACTTCATCTAAGGCTTGCAACTTTATTCATTTTTTTGTTATCAGGTTCAGAGACTTCAGCGTTATACAAAGCAACATCCTCAGCAATCATATGGTAGATTCTTTTCTTCGTATTGCCGTGTATTCTTTAGTTCACAGGTCGCTATTTAACTGTCGTGTGGCTCTTCTTCCTTGATTTGTTCTATTTTCTACATGTCTTTTCTTTCCGTATTTCCTTTTTCCATTTCATATGACTTTCCTTTAATGTTTATATTTTAGTCCGCTTTTTTTTTTACGAAACTGCAGGTTTCAATTTATATCGTAGCGGTTTTAGTGCTACGCTATAGCGAGTCATGTGTAGCCTCCTTTCCGTTCCTTGGTATCTAATGAGATTTCTTGACAAGTGTGTGGAAACATTTCATGCCGCTGTTCTTTGGAAAATGTTGAAAGCAGGTTGATAATATAAAATATCCAGCTTCCTCTGTTTTAGTATGATCTGACTAGCAGTCTAATCTTACTGTGCAATGAGGAAGACTATTTCACTCTAACAACCGTACGCTGTGTATAACCGTTTCTATATATATTTTACGTTTGACTGCAAACAAAGATTTGCAGTGAGAGAAAGGAGCATCGGAAATAACTCATCTCCTCGATACACATGGAGATTGCTTTACATGACAAAAACTATTTAATAACACTGTTGCAATCATTCGTCTCCTGCCGAATGCAACAATCCGCGAATTGTACCTTGCCCGACGCACTGACTTCACGCACTCCCCTTTACCAACCCTATCGCTTGCTTTGTAAAATCTCGTGAGTCTCCCATCAAACGCTGTGAGCTGAGCGGCCCGTCGCCGGACTTTCGTCAAGTATGGGAGCCTCAATAACCAAGGTAACTATGATTGTTTTTGAGCTATCGTAAATCAATGCTAGTGGCTAATAATTTTGTGTATTACGTTTGTAACAAAAAAGAAAAACTTGTAATAGATGTAAAAAGATTGTTATCCGTAACCAACCAAGATGTATCTTGTCTGTAAAGGTCAGCCTCGCCTAAATTTAAATTTCAGTCAGTCAACTTGATGAAAAGACCTAAAATATGTAAGGTTCAGTGTCAGTACTCGTTATGTACGTAATTTGAAGTCGTAACCTTGTAATGCTATTTTGTAATATTGTAAAGTGTAACACGCACTGTATGAATGCATGCGTGCGTGTTAATCGAACAATGTTGGTATAAAGTGTATTAAAAGATGTGAAAACTTTCAGTTCGAAACTTGGTTCAACGTTCCGGACACGAGAACACGAACTTCGTACAGTTTTACACGATCTTCCAGCACAGACATAGCAGTGGTTCAGACCAGGTACGGAGGAACACGCGGCCGTAGCGACTAGATACAACAGGTCGCAAAAAGGATTTATCTGGATTGCCAAGTAACATTTTTACCTAATAACTTACGGTGCTAGTTGCTGCATAATCACGAAGCAAAAGCGAGACAAACTAGCTACTCGTCATAAGTGTCAGAAACAATTTTATAAACTTTTGCGATAGATAACAGTGTCAGAAATTTATATATAGATCACAGCGTGTACGCTATACACCATTTTGTAAACTAGCATCGATTTATGCGACACCCCCCTATTTAGCATTTAACATTTTTTATATTCAGTTTAAAAAAAAAAATTAGCTCAGTACTGACCGTTGCTGACTGGCACATAATTAAGTAAATTTTAGAGGCTCGTAATGTTTTTGAAATAAACGGGTCGCATCCGACTCAGCTCACAGATTGACGCTTTCAACAATTTATTTTAGTTACACCTCCTCCCTTTACAGAATTATATTAATTATAGAAATACTTGAGAAGTAAGTCACAACACAGAAAAAGTGTCTTTAGCATTTTGATGTACTTAGATATTATATAATGTTATTTGTGTGTGCCGCAGCAACACAAACGTTATACGGAAAACAAACCTACTCAGACAACGTTTTAAAAGAAAAAAAAACGATTGTCCGATCGAGACTGTATTATTATTTTGCCATCACTTGGAGAGAACTCAAGGTCAAATACAAGTCAAAAAGTAAAACAAGTGGGAAACGCTACCGTATTTCTACATGTCTGTAACCAGTGCACACCAGAAGTAAACTCATTCATTCATTTTTACGAGAATCTCTTGCCGTGTAAATGTGAACACGATTGTGAATATCACGTTTGCAGAATAAGTTTTTATGTGAACACCTAAAATGTTATTTAAACCTTTTTGTTTGAAAACTTTGTTCAGCTCCGTCACGTAATGAGTCACACTGTCGCTTTTATAGCTAATTTAAACAAGACCTAAACTGTATGAAAACTCTTATTGCTCTTTTTATTAACACGAAAAAACAGAAATGCATATTTTGCGACAGAGTTACGAAAAATATTGTGTATTTCGGAGGAGTACTGTTGTACATCAACTGTCACAATATTGTATACTTTTACCTCGACTTTACTGTATTGTCGACTTTTATTTATGTCGACTGTATATCATATTTATACATACGTTCAGTTAGTTGTCAGTTCACTGGCATCTACACGTTACTGTAATAACTCTAAAAGCGAGATACAGCATCATGTCAGGCTACTATTTTGTGTAAATGTACGTCATTGATAACTGTTCATATTATAAATTTTATTTCATTTGCATTTATGAGTAATACAAATACTGAACCACTTTCTCTTCAGTCAATATTTACAATAAAGAAAAGCCGGTTATCGTTGGTTCAGACCGTCAAAACGACTGGTCTCCCTTATACAATCTGATAATTTTTTTTTCAGCTTATAAGGTTTTTGTCTGATTGTTTCAGTCTTAAAAATATTATTATGACTTTAATAGCTGTTCTGATAAATCTTAAACTTAGGACATTGGGTATTTTCCTCCAACACATTTGGATTTGAATTACTGTATTTGAAGTTACGTCATTCGTTCTGGTCGAAAACAAATCAAGTAAACTTCGTATGCATTTTTTTGCTTCTAGAAAACAATGCGATTTTGTTTCTAATAACAAAACGATATTCGGTCACATTACCTATCCAACGTTTGTTGATGTCCGTTCATGATAACTTTTTTTTTGTAATTGTGATGTCAGAACATAAATTATCATTACAGCCTTGGTTGTACTGTCAATAGTTTGGTATACAGAGGTGTAGGTTTAATGTATGTGAAATTTTATTCGGGAAAAAGCTGAATCACTGCTAACATACTGTACCTACGACGATCGAGAAGACCGTCTGGCACAGTCTGGCACATTCGACAAACACGTAGACTGTTCTGTAATGTCGCAACGATACTGTCTACAAGTCCCAAGTATTACGGGTAGAATTATGATTCGTATAGGAGAATGGCAACGGCATTCGATAAGTTGACAACCGTGAAAATGCCTTAACCTTTATAACTGAGTTAGCCTACCTGATACCATACAGTACACAAGACGCATATAGATGCCTAGTAAAGTTTGTTCCCTATTTCCGTACTTTAGGGCAAACGATATAACAACGGATCTAGTTTTGATTTTGACAATGAAATCCCATAATGATGAGACACAAGCTACAAATGGAACATGGGCTCAACTTGACTTCGAGTCTAAAATACAAACTCATCTCTAAACACGTGATCTTCAGCGTAAGCTGTCTTTTCGTACGATATAGTCAGCGACATATTTTGACATTCTTTGATATATTGTCAAGATTATACTTACATTTCAAATGTGTCTGTCCTCTTTGGTGTTAATTATAAAGAATACTGGTAATTGTAATGTATAATGGTAAATATAATGTTTTTTTAATAGATATTAAAATCCAACTTCTACAAAAATGCAGTAAATTACGTAACTGTTTTAACTCCCTGTGCCTCTGGGCCATACAAAATTTGGAAACCCTCGTGACCTTAGAAAGTTTTATTTACTTAGCCTTCATTGTTTTCGGCGTATACTGATTCTATAGGAAACCTTCAACCAACTTTATAAAAGAAGAAATTACAACTTTTACTGTAGCTTATGTACACGACTGTTAACAAACTGGTCAAAACAATTACGAAATCAAATTTAACCGGAGGCGTTCGGCACCACGGATCTGTTTGTATCCGGTTTGAAAATATTTCTGTGGGTTCACAAATGAAACGCGGAACGATCCTTAGGCTTAGTTTTGAAAGTACGATTGTCTATAAACAGATGTTACAAGAAGACATTGAAAATAATGTAATTCGTTTAATGTTAGTAAATGTATTCATGCTGAAGTGCGCGCGCACACACACACACACACATAAATAAATGATATTTAATATTAAACTAAAGTAAATAAAATATCAAATATGCAAAGATAATAATAAATATATTTTTTAAATGCCAGATTCTCGAAATTCATTACTCAATTATTTTAACGTATAAATACAATAATTGGTTTAATCGAAATATTGTTTGTCTGCTCATGCGTTCGGGTGGACGCAAGATAATTATTCTTCTTTTGTAAGTTCTGTTTAATATATGGATCACCTAATTCTTCTCTACGGAATATCAAGATATTTTATTTACGAATTTAATCAATACCAACTTTTAAGTACTACTAATAATTATTCACAAACGAATTTACTGTGAATACCTTCCGCCACATTTTAGTTTGAGGAAATAAATTAGTACTCCTAAAAGAAAAAATATATGTACAGTAAATACAGTAGACAATTTTACCTTAGTAGTACAAATAATGTTTGCTGTTGAGAAGATAATATTGTTCAGTTTGTCGTGTAAATAATCTTACTAAAATCTTGTGGGTAAATATCCTTGTGGAAACCTTGTACGATAATTGTACACAACAATTACACGGCATTATCATTATTTTCTTATTGCTGTACACAGTAATTTGTTAGTGTTAACTTATTATAAAGGAACTATGTATTTCCTATAAGGAAGATTGCACACGTGTTTTGTGTTTGTGTGTGTTTGAAGTTGTGGGACTTGTCATGTATTTTCAGATAGATTCTGCGATGTGTACGTTGGCAGTTGCATTCGTCTGTGAACAAAATTTTCATTCTGTTTTACAAAAGAAGTATAGAGAAATGAAACCCGACTGTACGGAAACGTTGAAGGGCTATGTAATAGTGAAAATTAAAACACGTCAAGATATATCTGCTTGTGGGGAAATGCTTAATGCATCAAAACTAATGGAAGTGATATTATAAATTACGTTTTCTCATAGTAATTGTAATTAGTTCTTTTTATTGTAATATTGTAATTAGTGTAATAGTACTAACTACTATTCTTAGTAAAGGGTAATTAGTTCTTTTTTCCTTATGTTTTCCTTTACTGCGTTTAAATTGAAAGGCCACGTAAAGCTGCTTCAGAGACATCGACTGTAAACTGGCAACTTTCACAAGAACTCATAATATCTAAACGACGCGACGGCTACTAAGCAGATGCTCAAAAGCGACACAGCTCAAATTTTACAAAACGGCGGTCGTGTTGGTAAGCTATGTACGAACGAAACCTCGGATCTTACAGGAGTCGAAAGCCGAATCGAGTAGGCAGAAATAAATTCTCTAAACCGGGGGTTCCCAACCGGTGGTATGCGTACCATTAGTAGTACACAGAGGGATCCAAGGTGGTACAACTAGGAAAAGTATTTACGGTACTTAAAAAAGTAAATAAAAATTATGTTCAAAACAACAATAAATTTTCATCGGATGTGATTTAGAATGATTATAATTATACATAACTAGGAATAATAAGATATACTATTCATGTTTTATCAAGTTTTTTATTGAGAAAACCTCAAACCTTTCTTTAAGCTCCGGTGGTAGTCGAAATGAACGCGGGGGACCAAAGTGGTACGCGAGTCCGGAAAGGTTGGGAACCACTGCTCTAAACTATAATCGGAGTGCTGATATCAGAAACGAATTGGAGATCCTCTCTCTAAAACAGTTCCCTGACGGGCACTTAGGGGTACCTGAAAATTTTTGGAGATACCACAACATTGCTGAATGCAGCTGGAGACATTGCAGGTAAATACGTTTCCAGAAGATATACTTTTTACGGCGTGTAAAGTGAAAATTGAAATAGCTTCGATAAAAACTGAATCATTGATGAATTCGTAGAACTTAAAACAATTTAATCGTTTGTAAAACAATATTAATTGTGTCTACAATAAATAAGACTAGTACTCAGAGCTGCCGTAGTACTTCAGAAGTGTGCCGGTAGCATGGAATACAAGGTACCGCCAAGACAGATTTCGTCTTGTAAACAGAGTGGCACAGCAGTACCACACACCTGAACTGCCGTCCAGTACAGACCTCGGTAAGAGTCGGAAGTCACAACCTGGTGCTCTGGCAGTCACAAAACTTGTAAAAAACTACAGGCCAAAACTTAGGACGAAATAATAAATCGTTTTATTTGCAAGTTGCAAAAAAATACATAATTACTTATAGCAATACATTATTGAAACACAATGCTGCTTCGAGTTGGTTGCGTTTATGTTACGTTCACAAAAACCGAGGATTACTGAAACAAAAACGAGTACTAGTGGAAAACGAGTTTTGTTACAGAAAAGAGTAATGTATAGTAACAGGCCTTACTTCGAGTTGGTTTTTCTTTACGTAGATTTCACAAAAAGCGAGTATTATTTTAAAGGAATATTGTTTTTTCTGTGTAAATTTTAGTTTGCATGTTAACCTAACACGTCAATTTTACTTTATTTTACGTCAAAAACTATATTATTTACCGCGTACGCAGCTAACTTAGACGTGGAGTCCACGTAGAAAAGTGAAAAAAAAACGCGGTTGTACGTACATTATTTGGATTCCAAAATTGGTTTTTCCAAAATTTTCGCGTCCACATATAGTTTTGACATGTAGTTTACGTAGAAAGACAAAATACGCTGTTTTTGCAAGTTTTGTGGCTGCCAGAGCTCAGGTTGTGACTGCCGACTATTACCTAGACCTCAAGACAGAAGACATCTAGGCTGACTTATGTCGACGACGTTTCCATGGTTTGGTTTAGTTGACATTTAAGTACATAAAAGGTCCACACACTCGCTGTTGACGAAGCGTTAGTAACATGTCTCGTGCATAAGCGTAGTCAGGTCCTAACTAAATAATCATTATTATCAATAAACGCACAGATAGCGTGGTGTTAGTTAATAAGATTCTGCTTCACGTCGAACAAATTTTGCTGCGTTCAGAATTATTTTATTCATCAAACGCTGTATAAAATCAAATAAAGTTGGTAAGACGTTATGCGTCGAATTTTAATTCTCATGTGCATTTTGTATTCTGGATTTACGCCAGTAGGTACAGAAAGCGCACGTGGTGCTGAATATGGTATACCGGCTACTTCTGGTTGTGGTGTATCGTACCTCTGACATCGCACTCCTCGTTATTAGGCATATTAGTAATAGTAGTAGTATGTGACAACAACAACAATAATATTAATAGGCCTATACATTTATATTTATGTTATTAATAGTAAATGATATTTTTGTTTGTTGTAAGTCGTTGTTATTTTTAAAATTTGAACATTAAACCGTTGATTTAGGCTACTATTTACATTTTCCTGATGCCTTCTAAACGAATTAATAATAAAAATGATTTTTTAAAGTTGTAGGCTTAATTATTTGAAATTACCAAAGAATTAAAATTTTTGTCTCTAACTCATTAAAATTCTTCGTTTTGTTTTTCAGTTGCTGAATTACGCGGTTTTTTGTGAAGTGACAATACTAGTTTATTCACAAATATTGTAATTTTATAAGTGTTTTGTGTCTTTCAGGTCAGTTGTTAAAAGCTTACTAAGGACCGATGACTTTATTCTTCTGTCTGGTGTCGACCTGCTGGCAGCTGTTTTATAACACAACACCTACAGCTTTTAATTAAATAAATTTATTAACGTTTATAATGATCGTATAGTGACAGACGCTAAACATCTAACATTCCTCCTCCCTATTCTGACATCACACATAGTGTTAATTTCAATTCGATTAACTATGTTATTGTTTAATTTATTGGAACACGAGAAAAATTGTAAATTCCTACCATAATTACGTATTGGAGACACTTTATACATATTTGTAGGACTATAACAACATGGATAAAATAAGAAAAGTATTCAGTAAAACGATGATGATAAAGATGCCAATAATAATATAATAATAATAATAGTAGTAGTAGTAGTAGTAGTAGTAAAAAATAATCGTTCTAGTATTGATAATGGGCGGAATAGTTAGTAACAGTTATAGTAGCAGTGGTAGTAGTAGTAGTAGTAGTAGTAGTAGTAGTTTCAGTAGTATTAGTAGGAGCAGCAGAGCAGCAGCGCTAGTAAAATAGTAGATTAGTTCTAGTAATAGGCTAATAGTAGCAGTAGTAATAGCAGTAATAGTAGCGGAATTAATTAATTATTGTTTAATAATATCAATTGTTAATAATTAAATTCATGTATTTTGAAACTATGGTTAGAATTAGTCTCGTTAACTTACAGTATGTTATTACTGAGAAACAGGTTTGGTTTGCACAATACATGTTTCGAATTAATGAACAACGATAAGTCGGATTCTTAGTTATTGCATGCTGGAGAGCATATTTCATAGAACAAGATTGTTATTGTCGTTTTATACTAGAGTACATGTAAAATAATATTATAATTTTGGGTAATATACTGCCGTATGAACAGAATAAGCTGATGTTTTTACTTTAGTTTAGAGTTATTACTTAAGTAAACTACAGTTTGCAATGAATATGATAAACAAACCGCCGCTGGGATTTATTTAAACATTTATTGGAGGAAATTTGGTACAAGTTTTGTCTTCTACAAATTGCGAAAAAACGAAGGTTTGGAATAAAACTTATAATGTAAACCTCCTGTTTTTTAAAAGAAAAGAACTGTTCCGTTGGTGCTTATCCTTGTGGAAACTTTATCTATAGTTGATTATTTGTTTGTTTAATCGTGTAAATATGAAACAATTTTACCTACAATCTAAACGCAATGAAACATTATTTTTATACTGCCTGTTAATCGTACATATAGGCTTTTATTTACTGCACGGTTAACAGTGTATAATTCAGTATCGTAAGGTAAGATTTCGCCATTAGTAATCTTGAATACAAAAGCAGAACGCTTTTACTAAATCAGGTTATGTTTATTGTAGTGATATATGTATTGCAGTAAAGATTCGATAAAATAATATCCAGTGTCGTCTGCAACTCTATTATGGTCTTACAAGTTGCGTTTCTACAGAATAAAAGTACGTAGAATTAACGTATCAAAGATTAATTTTCATTGTTTTGTTTAATATTCGTTGGAAATAATGTAATACTATGTCTATTTTCAGAATCAGTTTAATTTCATACACATTTATTACTTGACTTTTTACATTTTAAAATTTAGTTTATACTGTACCTTCATACAATAGACATGATAGGCTATGTTCAAGTTATGGAGCTGATTAAAATGTATGAATATGTTCAGAAACTTTTTGTGCACTTTACTCAAACTCTACATTAGTTGTTGAATGGTATCATTTCAAGAAATCTCAATAAAATAACGACTTAAGGGCACTTCATTTACTTGTGAACAAATAATTATAAGTAACTTTTAAATTCATTAGCTAATAAGTAATGATTTAATTAAAAAATTAAATTTAATAATTAAAATTTGTTTATAACCTAGTAACGTATGTCCATAACACTATTTAGGGATTATAGCTTACCTGGAAGATACAACTGGCATATTAGAAGGGTTGTCAACATCAGCCATGGTTTCGGTTCCGTCACGCACCACATGCTTACTAAGTTTTCACAACACAAACTCCTGTATTAGCTCAGCCTTGAGTAGCCTACACACTGCTAACTAAATACTATATACTGTTAGTACGTGCAAACAGGTCTCGATGCAGAATGAATCTACTCATTTCACGTCATCTTTTATAAAAAAATTCTCCTTCTCCTGGGTAATTCACGATGATGCATCGTCCAGTCTACCCCTACTTGGGGCACCGGAAATGAACACCCGTGCGGTCTGTCCGCAGTCGTTTTGATTGGGAACAAATCCCGCCTACGACCTACATCAAGTAATGTCAAGTGCATGGAAATTTCGTTCCACTCATTTCTATTTATGTTCAGAAATTTTTTAAGCACGTAAGTAATGGAATCCGCTTTAAAAGGAATAATTATTAATAACAGCAGTTATTCATATTATTATTAGTAGTAGTATTTTTCCCATATAAAAACTAAACTTTGAAATATAAATTTGTCCATATCTGGATATAGTGTCACAAAAGTTACAGAAATTCAAAATGCAAAACATTTACGTTTAAGTATACAGAAAGAGTCGCGCTCTAAGATTTTTGTCATTTTTCGGGTTATATTACAAGTGTAGGCCTAAATTAAAAGATTCACGTAATAGTGACTCACGAGTATTAGATATACATACACGTCGCCTTAAAAACACGAAATGTATAATTATTTTAAATAAAATTAAAACCCCTAAATCCAGTATGCTATGCCCTAATTGTAATAACAGTTATATAACACTATTAACAATATTTATTTAAATCTCAATAAACTTAAAACTATATATATATATATATATATATATATATATATATATATATATATAAACACTTTCAAATAAAAATTTCTCTATACTTTATGCATACATAATACGTATATAAATATACTTACATATTTTACAAACGTATACGCTCTTGAAGAGTATATTTAATTTGTTTAATGCTTAATGCGCACCAACTTTTCAATATCCTCTTAGTCGAGCAAACTATTCCTAAATATTCTAAGGAGTTTACTTTTGTTTCCAAACACTGAACTTCATCTGGTAATTTATTGTACATCCGTATCCACTATATAATTAACTATAAAAGTTGCTGTTTGGCGTAGGAACTTAAAAATTACGTTCATCTGTAGGTCGTTGCCTATAAATAACATCAGAAAAAAATATTTATCGCTTCTCAAATAAACCATTTTTATGACTTTTTTTTAATTCAAATATTTTAGCGCCAAAATCTGGAGATTTAAAAGTAAGACGGTTTGCGTTTACATCATCCTCACAAAGCCCCTAGTGAAGCCCCTAGTTTTATCCCAGAGGTGAAGTGTTTTCTAATTTAAATTTCCTATCTAATGTACCTTAAATACTTAATTGGCTTAGTCAGTGTCGTATACTTGATAGTTCATAATAAATGACATTACAAAATTCTTAAAATTGTTCTTAAAATTGGTCATCATCATCATCTCCGTCACGGATTAGGCCTTGGTTTACATGGACCATATTTTCCTAGGGCGTCGTATGTCCTATTTCCCTTTCGGATGGTACTCAAAGGCTAATACGGTAGGCGGATGGTACACTCCTTCCGTTGACGATCTGTATTGATTGTTTTATTTAGTGAAAAGATGTTCTTAGAATTAAAAACACAGAGGTAAAAGTACAAACGATAATTTGAGGATGCGATTCTCAGACCCATTAATTGTGAGGAAGTGCAAGCAAAATATTTAAATTTAAAGACGTCTTTAACATGACTTTTTTTTTTATAAATTAAATTTTATAGTGTATAAATATAATACTTTTATATTACGTGTATAACAAAGCGAAGAATAATAAATTCTTTACTTACTTTGTAAGAAGTAATTACTCAGGAATTTTCTTGTTTTGACTTGTTATCTTGTAACTGTCTTCTGATAGTCCGGCTTTTAAATATTTTGCATTGACCTACACACATCTAAGGTAAGACACAATTTAGGAGAAAGTATTCTTTAGTGATAAGCATAATGAGGAGATAACTCTAATTCTGTGGGCACAAACTACAGTCAAATTGGGTAAATCCTCTATTCGGACTGCTTCCATCGTAATATTTTTCTTGCTTGACGATTCTTAGACAACGTTATTAGGCCTTTCAACAGGGTCTTTCAACACCACTTACAGCTTCTGAGCACGATCCCAGGTTCCAGAGATTGAAACGTCACGCAAGAACAATATTACGATGGAAGCAGTCCGAATTGAGGATTTACCGTAAGAAATCACACATCGCTTAGAGGTTTTAAACTACAGGGAAATGTTTCAATTTCTATAAAAATAATTTCGAGCAACACTCAAGCATTGTTGAGGAGAGAGTGAAAAGAGTTTTAATTAACGCGTTTTTTCATTGTTTCAGCGCAACAAAAATTAGGGACTACAATATAGCATTATTTCATATTATATACTTATTTTTCTTACAATAAGTCTCAAGTTTTATAAAGCTAACCGTGAAAACTAACAAATAAAAATATTTTTAGTCTCCTTGAATTAAATACTGCCTTTTATATATATTATCGGCTTAAAAGTCTATCTCCAGTGGATAGAAAACAAACCACATCTGTGCTGACATTAGTAAGAAAAGTACACCATGTTGGTGTGCATTGACGAAACAAATACACATGGTTCAAGCCGAACAAAGGTTTTAACTAGAAATTTTATTCAACTAGAATAAAGTTCTACTAGAATTTTTATTCTACCTTTGGTATTGACAATCACATTGTTTTTTCCTAAATTAAATTAAATGTTTGTGTGTGTGTAAAGGAGATAGACAATGAAATAGCTAAAACATAAGGTCAATAGGTAATTGTTATGTAGACGAAATAGGCAGAATGATAATAAAAAAATAGGAAATGATATACAGTCAGTTACATAGCAAAAAGAAGAAGAGAGAAAGAGAAAATTAGAGAAAATTTTTGAAAGTCAGAGGACACAGAGTTAAAGGAGTGATTACTGTAATTATATACTCATAAAGTACACCAAGGCGACACACACACACACACACACACACACACACTTGCGCGGAGTACGATTCACAATTATTTTTATGCCATTCGACGTTGAGAAACACTTTACTGTTTATACAATTAGCATTAAGGTATTAAATATATCGTTATTTCTTATTGCGACAAACGTTTCCTTATTTAGGATAGCGTTTGTTTTATTTAGGTCATCGGCTTTTTTGTACGCGTATGAAGGTCGGCTGACGCATTGATTCAACGTAATCACGGTTTGTGGTCATCCGCGGACAAACAATTCTACGCGATGCATCGGATTTGGTCTGAGATAATCCGTCCACAACGCCCTTCCGCGGTTCGTCCTAAAGGCTAAAATAAAACTGGTATTTCGCGTTTTGGAAATAAAAGTACTGTTGACTAATGAGCCATTTTAATTCATTTCATTTTTTAATTAAAATAACTGTAATTAATTGCAAATGTAGATTTTTGTACTTGCAATAGACGAATGTCAGTATGATCCAAAATCGTGCCATGCGCGTCCCGTACGCTACAAATTGTCCATAATGCTTTGTTGCGAATGTCTTGTTTCAGCCGCTGACTGAAATGCAAACAATGCGCATTTAGAACTGTTCAGTGACCCAAACATCTGTCCTTATTACTTTGTGTGTCTGTTTTCCTTTGATACTATTAGCAATCCAATTCTAGTTTGTACGTTACATCTGGAATATATTGCAGTACGAGTGAATGGAAAAACATTTTAGACACAAAGTATCACACATGTTATTCTATTGGTTTGTCAAGTAATGAAAGAAGCAAACGCTCTAAACTTATTAACGTCGGTTTGTGCTAGTTTTGTTTTTTGCCATTTGTTTTGTACCGCAGATTTTGAAATTTGATATTCAAATTAATTTTAAGACTCGAGTTTTACGTTCATCTCCTCAATTCCGTATCAGTTTTTTAGTAGAACACCAAACAATGGCTGTTGTATTATTGCTTGCTTAAGGAGGGCTCCACATACAAGGCCTGATGAAGATCAAACCTACAGTATTTGGGTTTTTACCGCTAGAAATGTCTGACTCAGTGACGTTAGTAAACCTGTCTGTGATAACCATCTACGTTTGTAGCGATATTGATCTATAGTTTAGATCTGACAGCAAATTGAGTAAGTTGTTTTTGTTGTATTTGGCAATTGAAACATTCTACAATTAAAGATTGAAGAGGTTACACTACATTTTGTCTAAAAACATAAGACCAATGCCTCTAAAAGGCTTTTCCTCAGTCTGGTATGCACGGTACAAAACACTTCTAAACAATTGTAAACGAGTTAAAAGTGGAGACAGTAAAATGGACATTATTGCATTAAGTTTCGCGATCCTTTGTAACCAGTCGTTGTGTGCAATAAAAATATACTGCTTACGAATTTTACGTCAGTGAAGGTACTGAATAGTTACTTCCAGATTTATTGGGGGGGGGGGGGCAATTTATGGAATAGCATCACAATAACGCACCAAGACACATGTTACTGCTTTTCAAATATTTTTGACCAAAGATAATACCATAGTGATACCGCAACCGCCGTATTCACCAGATATGCCCTGTGCAATTTTTTACATCTTTCAGAGGTTACAAACAATTATGAATGGACGTTTTGCGACTGTTGAAGACATAAAACAAAAATGGCTAAACGAGACAAAGCTATACTACGAAACGCGTTCCATAAATGTGTTGAAGAGTGAAAAAACCGATAGCAAAAGTGTGTTTTACTTTTGACGAGACAATATGGATATGGAAGAATAAGTACATCATTTTTTAAATAATCAAAAAGCTGCTTGATCTTTTTGAGCAAAACTCGTATAACATTATATAAGCTAATGTTTCACTGCTGATGTCTATAAATTCTGAAAGGATTTTTCTAATTTCTAAGTTTTCTAAGTTTTTATTACCTGTGTTTTACATCCGATACGAACATCCATTCTAAAACTTCAGTCAAAAGTACCATGGTAGTGGCCGTGGGAGATAATGTATGGATCTTTTTAGTGACTGAAAAGTATGTTTCCAAAATAAAGTCGGGGTGTGGAAAAACTCAGGACAGTAGCAGGGAGACCTTTTAAAGACTTATATAATTGATTTTCTATTTTCTTCGTCGATCAATAAGTTTTCCGAAGCTACATCGGCCGAATTCTTTTCCGTTTAGCAGCATCTGATTAAATTTTTACCTACCTTTAGTGGGTATTCCTGCTTAAGATGTATATCCTGCTTGTATTGCAGCTAAATATAACTATTTGTGGAGTTGCCCTTGGCGTGAAGGTGTAAGGAGAACCTACATTTCCCATCATACATCCCTGTTTGCAATGTACTGTGGAGATATTTTAAGCCCATTATTATCGCGAAAGAAGTAAACAGAAGTTCGCATATTTGCTCGATGGTAATGAACATAAAGTCATATGAAGTAAAAGAAAGTCTTGTAAATCTTCTCAACATTATTAAGTAAACGAATGTTCATAATTAAGTACTGGAACGAAATATTAGTAGGTAAAAACGATGTGTGCTTTCCTAAAACTAGGTAAAAGTTGGACAATAACTATAAAACTAGTCCTATAACTATATAAGTTGGACAGTAACTATAAAACAGTATAGTCCTAGGCCTTCCTCGGAGTCTGTGGACTATCAGAAGATGTAAGGGACCCCGGAATACACTAAGAGAACAGAGGTGCTCTTTGGTCTTCCCGCAAAACGTTTGAAAAACTAACCTTCAAGAGTTAAAGTGACCAGCTCGTTGTAGCGTTTGCAGTTAGCCAACAAACGTTTTAATCAAACACACGCCGGTATAGTATAAAAGTCATACAATTAGATTTAACTATCAAATTATAAAATCTTTTCAGTACTGTTTTATTTATTTTGTAAAAACTCAATAGAGTAATTATGAAATGCATATTTACTGTGATTTAAAATTTATTTCACTTATTATTTTAAAAGTTTTATAGTAAACCTAGAACTATTTATTAATTTAATATCTTCAATTGTTACATTAAACTATTCAATTAATACATTTTTAGCTATGTGATAAAAATATCTATTAATATTTAAATTGCCAGCGTGATACTGTTTCATTCTCGATTTTATATTAGTGTAAATTGTGCTAATAAATTGACCGAGTTTATTGTGCATTCTAAAGGTCAAGTGCAGTAAATTAGTTGAAAAAGATTAAAAAATTGAATTAACATTTTGCCTAATTGTGCGCTCCCAGGCGCCTGGCGCCCTCGCGCAACTGCCTCTCGGTAGTTACATTAACTGAAGATTGGGAAGACGGAAATAATGCAACCGTACTAGAATCTCGACTTATTAGAATCGGGTTTCAATTTCAGGCGACTGATTCCGTAAGGAGGAGGCAATAAAATACAGTACTCCGGTTACGAATCTGATAATTTGATACAATTATTGTATGTTTCCAAAATGCACTTAAAGGAATTAAGCTACACTTATAGCGATAACAATCGAACACAGAGAGCTGTTTGTAAGCGATAAAAATAATACACATTACAACGGAAATACCGATAACGATTAGTAATCAGTACGTTCCCGAACGGTATTTCCCAGTGGCTTATTAACTGAAACACGTTCGTCTGGTCTACATCAAACGACCTGGGATGTGCGTTAATGAGTTTACATAAGCGAATGTTACTTTTGAATGCACATATATTACAATTACGCAGTGTAAAACCATAAAAGTAATCTACATTACTAATAACTTTATTAAGTGCATATTTAAAGTTGATCAAAATGATAATTGCATATTTTTGTTTATCTGTCAAACATCAAGAAGTGTGTTTCTTCTCTTATATGTAGTTAACACACAGACGACATAAACAAGCGCGCGGCACTTTACTCATGTATGAAAAGTACAGGTAAATAAAGATGTGTTTGGTGTGATTCATTAATTGACATTCGTGACGTTTAATTATGTAATTGATTCCATTTACATTATGTGTTACAACAGTTATGTCAACTGAATGTGTTTCCTTTAACAAATAGGGAGTTCCGTATGTTTGGGTTAAAGACTATCGTATGTCTGGGGATACGATCGCTTGGGAATTTTCGTAGTTATTTCAATGACATCCTTTTGAATATCCTTTTCAATATTGTTCTTACGACTTTTCCTGTGACTCATGCTCCTGAAAGGCACCAATGACATGAGGAAAACGACAAACCGGAGTTGCAACAAATACCAAAGTTTACAAGCAGCTGTGTAATTTTACAAAACTCACGCAAAAGCACGTAAAGAAAAGAGGAGAGTGTGAATGAGTAATTTAAGTCGCACTGAACAAACAACATAACCTTTGGAATATAAAAAAAATATGTATATTGATAATTTATTATCGTAAATACCTGCACCAGTTAATTCCAGGAAAATAATGACATTAAAATGTTCAAAAAAAGGTAGAGAAAGAACATACAGTATATTCTTCTTTTAAGAGAACAGAAGAATACAGTTTGAGGAAAATTAATGTTTTTAAAAATCTTATGTTAATCAATTAATTATAACACGATATTAATAAAAACAACAATTCCTGAGTATCAAACAGTAATTGAAAAACACATTTTGGTATCACAATAAATATTGCAGTACTGAATAAACAATAGCCTCTAACATTTATTATTATTGTTTGAGAGTAAACGTTTATTGACTGATTTGAATACAAAAGGAACTAACAAGTGCATCTGCATTTGGGAAATGGATTTAGAAGTAGAAACAACTCTGAGAAGGAGAGACTCCTAAGATCCATGAGTGTTAGAGTCAGAATAATCTAATCCGTCTTTGAATGGAGATTGTAATAAATATCAAGAGAATATAATTAAAAAAATTTTAAAGTATAATATACTTAAAGAGAATATAATTAAAGTAGGACAATTTTAGCGTCGGTTCACTTACCGGTACATATTTACACGAACTCTGAGTTTATTTGCAAAATATCATATAAACAATTTTTTGAAATTGATTCAAATCGACTACAATTAAACATTAAGATAACCAAATCGTACCTTACTTCCTCGCTTGTTGAGTACAAATTCCGTGGCTTCTGGAGTTTTAAAGGTGATACCAATCAGAAAAAGCCTTACTGAAGTATCTCTGGGGCCCCACACCATGGAAGATTGTAGTGAGTATCGTCAAAAATTGGCTACAGAAATTACCAAATTTTGTGTTGCTATTCGGTAATGGAGGCATATAATAATATGCCAAACGTACAGATCAGACTGATTACACATTAGCCGATGCCACGTATGTTTTATTATCAGCTGAACACGATGATTTCTGTGGTTCGATTTTACCTAATCAGACCTTGTTACCTAATCAGACTGATTACACATTAGCCGATGCCACGTATGTTTTATTATCAGCTGAACACGATGATTTCTGTGGTTCGATTTTACCTTAAAGACCTTGTTACCTAAGCTAACCCATCCTATAATAATTGTAACTAAGTTCTCAATATGTATAATACAGGATTGTAAAGGACGCTGTAATAATCTCTATCCTCAATCGCATTACGTCTTTGTCTCTAATTGTGTGCTGAAAATGTAACTGTCAGTACCCCACAGAATTGCCTTTTATCTTCAGCCTGTCCAGTTCTTTGCGTTCCAACTTTTCTATTCCACTGAGGGTTAGTTCTTGCAATATTACTGTGAGAAATCTAAATCTAATCCTGGTTTCCTAAATGTTGTCAGCCTGCAGACAACTTATTTTTGCTGTTTGTTAACGTTAATTTCTTTATATTAAAGAAGTTAATATAAAGAAACAATATAAAAATTCCTTCACTTCTGTGTTGGGTCTCACTTTGTTCGTGTTATCTATATTTACATAAAAAATTCTACGCAAAGCATTACGTTTACTAGAGGGTTTAAATGTTTGTAAAATGAGCTAAAAGAATATACAAAAAATAAATCGATATTTGATGTTTATTTTGTTCTAAATCAAGTATGGAAACATAAGGGTTACATTAATAGGTAGCTAAAATTGATCAAAGTCATGAAAAGGTAAAGACGACATTTTACATCACAATATAAACAAACAAACGATAACAGAGCCCTGTTTAGCGTTCCATACAACACTCTGGATCTTATGATAATGGACACATTGTAAGATTTTTATTGTTGATTTATTTCCAAAGTGGTATTAAAGCACTGAATTAAAAAGCCTTTATACAGCAATGACGCATCTGTATAAGATTCGAATAACAAGCAAAACAAAAATCTGTTTAAAAATATTTAAATATTGAATTAATAAATTTGTGTTAGTGGTTATAATCAAAAACAGAAGCAACACTTTTTCACTGTTAAATATTTCCAATCTGATGATGAGCTGTGAAGCTTGAAAACGCTAATCGAAAGAATTTTTACTTCCATGTTCCTTAAGGAAATGGAAGTAGGCCTATGGTGATGGCAAAAAAATCGTGTTCGAGATTATTGCAGATTCTGATTGTACTACATTCAAAACATGAAAAAAAGTCATTTTTCGAAAAGTGTCTGTGTGTCTGTCTGTCTATCTGTGTGTCTGTAGATTTTTTTTCTATGGCAAACGATAACAGCCGCAAATTCAAACAGAATCAAAACATTTTTTGCATACAGCCCTTATTTGTAGAGTGCTCAAGATCTATTGTTTTTGTGAAGATCGGTTAAGGGAAAGGGGTAGTTTACCTGCAATGTTGTTTTAAAATCAAGGGTAATGTTTTTCTATGGCAAACGATAACAGCCGTAAATTCAAACAGAATCAAATAATTTTTTGCATATAGTCCTGATTTGTAGAGTACTCAAGACCTGTTGTTTTTGATGAAGATCGGTTAAGGGAAAGGGGTAGTTTACTTGCAACGCTTTTTTACTTCCATGTTCCTTAAGGAAATGGAAGTATGGTGATGGCAAAAAAAATCGTGTTTGAGATTATTGCAGATTATGATTATACTACACTCAAAACATGAAAAAAAGTCATTTTTCGAAAAGTGTCTGTCTATCTGTGTGTGTGTGTGTAGATTTTTTTATATGGCAAACGATAACAGCCGTAAATTCAAACAGAATCAAAAACCGTTTTGCATGCAGCCCTGAATTGTAGAGTCCTCAAGACCTCTTGTTTTTGGTGAAGATCGGTTAAGGGAAAGGGGTAGTTTACCTGCCACATTTTATGTTGTAACAAGAGAACGTTTTTCATGAAGAATGATAACTGCCGTAAATTCAAACAGAATCAAATAATGTTTTGCATGCGTCCCTGAATTGTAGATGACTCAAGACCTATTAATTTTGGTGAAGATCAGTTAAAAGAAAGGTGTAGTTTGCCGGCAACGTTTTATGTGACAACAAGGGTAATTTTTTTATGACGAACGATAACTGCCGTAAATTCAAAGAGAATCAAATTCGTTTTTGCATACATCCCTAAGTTGTGGAGTACTGAAGGTTTGTTGGTTTTGGTGAAGATCGGTTAAGGGAAAGGTGTAGTTTACCTGCAATATTTTATGTTGTAACAAGAGAAATTTTTCCATGACGAACGATAACTGCCGTAAATTCAAACAGAATCAAATAGATTTTTGCATGCATCCCTAAATTGTACAGAACTCAAGGCCTGTTGATTTAGGTGAAGATCAGTTAAGGGAAAGGGGTAGTTTACCAGCCACATTTTATGTTTTAACAAGGGTAATTTTTTCTATGACGAACGATAGCTGCCACACATTCACACAGAATCAAATAATGTTTTGCACACATCCTTGAATTGTAGAGGACTGAAGGACTTTTGATTTTGGTGAAGATCGGTTAAGGGGAAGCGATAGTTTACCTGCAACGTTTTATGTTTCAACAAGGGTAATTTTTTCTATGACGAACGATAACTGCCGTAAATTCAAACAGAATGAAATATTTTTTCGCACACCTGCCTAAAGTATAGAGTACTCAAGGTCTGTTGATTTTCGTGAAGATCGGTTAAGAGGAAAGGGTAGTGTACCTGCAACATTTTATGTTTTGAAAGGGTAATTTTATTTTTATGACGAACGATAACTGCCGCGTATTCAAAGAGAATCAAATACTTTTTTCCATACGTTCCCGAAGTTGTAAGTCTCAAGGTCTTTTGATTTTGGTGAAGATCGGTTACGGGAAAGGGGTAGTTTACCTGCAACGTTTTATGTTTTAACAAGGGTAATTTTTTCTATGACGCACGATAACTGCCGTAAATTCAAAGAGAATCAAATAAGTTTTTGCATACTTTCCTGAATTATAAACAGCTGATGGCCTTTTGATTTTGGTAAAGATTGGTTAAGGAGAAGGGGTAGTTTACTTGCCACTTTTAATGTTTTAACAAGAGTAATTGTTTCTATGACGAACGATAACTGCCGTACATTCAAACAGAATGAAATAATGTTTTGCGTACATCCCTGAATTGTAGAGTACTCAAGATCTATTGATTTTGGTGAAGATTAGTTAAGAGAAAGGGGTAGTTTACCGGCAACATTTTATGTGATAACAAGGTTAATTTTTACTATGACGAACGATAACTGCCGTAAATTCAAACATAATCAAATACGGTTTTGCATACATCCCTAAATTGTAGAGTACTCAAGGTCTGTTGATTTTGGTGAAGATCGGTTAAGGGAAAGGGGTAGTTTACTTGCAACATTTATGTTGTAACAAGAGAAATATTTTCATGATGAACGAAAACTGCCGTAAATTCAAACAGAATGAAATATTTTTTTGCACACCTGCCTAAATTATAGAGTACTCAACGTCTGTTGATTTTCGTGAAGATCGGTTAAGAGGAAAGGGTAGTGTACCTGCAACATTTTATGTTTTGAAAGGGTAATTTTATTTTTATGACGAATGATAACTGCCGCATATTCAAAGAGAATCAAATACTTTTTTTCCATACGTTCCTGAAGTTGTAAGTTCTCAAGGTCTTTTGATTTTGGTGAAGATCGGTTGAGGGAAAGGGGTAGTTTACCTGCAACGTTTTATGTTTTAACAAGGGTAATTTTTTCTATGACGCACGATAACTGCCGTAAATTCAAAGAGAATCAAATAAATTTTTGCATATATTCCTGAATTTTAAACAGCTGAAGGCCTATTGATTTTGGTAAAGATTGGTTAAGGAGAAGGGGTAGTTTACTTGCCACCTTTAATGTTTTAACAAGAGTAAATAACTGCCGTACATTCAAACAGAATGAAATAATGTTTTGCGTACATCCCTGAATTGTAGAGTACTCAAGATCTATTGATTTTGGTGAAGATTAGTTAAGAGAAAGGGGTAGTTTACCTGCAACATTTTATGTGAAAACAAGGTTAATTTTTTCTCTGACGAACGATAACTGCCGTAAATTCAAACAGAATCAAATAATTTTTTACATATGTGCCTGAGTTGGTGAAGATCGGTTACGGCGGGGAAAGGGAGTTTACCTGAAACATTTTTGTTGTAACAAGAGTAAAGTACTTAATTTTGATAAATAAAATATCATGATAAGAAGATCTTAATAATCCACTGTAGAAACGTAGATGAAATATCTATAAATGAAGAGGCTAGCTGAACGGGGTGGGGGTAATTTTCTATAAATGAAAATTATAGTTGAAGGGGGAGGGGATAATTTTTATATGTGTACTACGTTATCGGCAACAAAGTAGTAGTTTGTTGTTAAAATTCCTTCCCGGGCTGTTTGGCCGTAGTCCAATGTTTTCTGCAAAACCAGACGTTTCGTCAATGCCGTCGACTGCCGTCATCAGTGAAAATCGAGTGCGATAACGTGTGGTGGTATACGTTAGTGACCACAGTACTGTGGTTAAGGCTGAAGCAATAAGTGGAAAGAAGTAGTTTATATGGAAAAATTTCATTTCGAAAATGATTTTAAATATAAATCTTAGAACATGGAAGTGATGTATGGTTCTCCATACCGATATTTCCTTAATGGTGTGCAACAGTGTTACTTCTGTTAGAAATATTTAAAGTTGGTAGTTTGTGGAATAAATTACTTCACTATATGTCCCAACCCGAGTTGGATATTTACACTGTTGGGTGAATAAACATTCGAAGGTTACCTCTTACCTACTTTTAAGAAGACATAACCTCAAAACTAGAATAAAAATTTGAAGCATCGCTCAGCCATCAGGCAACTAACAATGTTTACACGAAGTGATTTTGCATTCGCAATTACAAATATTAGTACTCCCATAATTAAGTAGTATAATTATTTATTTTGACTTATATAACTACATTTGTACCGGTACGTATTGTAATTTTTGGCATTTTCTTTTGTTTGTCCCTCTAGGGGGGGGGGGTTTCAAACATCTGTCATTGCACCACTGTGTTTCAAGATCTGGACAGTTTCATAATAGTGAAGTCACTGAGTGTTTGTAGACGAAGATTTTTGATAATTAATTATTGATACATTTCTTTGGACTTCAAGTCATTTGGTTCAAAATAGTGCATGTCGACTGAATCTTTTTTTCTCATCGAGTCTTTACGCTATCAGTGATGAACCAAAATTAACAAATATTTCTACTCTGTCAAAGGTATAAAACGTGTATTTGCTTGTTAGTAATCGCTATGGCTTCTCTTGAGTTTTAGGTAGGCCAAGTATGCGGTTGGACTCTTGGATTGTATAGGTCTTTACTTTCCCCGACTGATGACCGGATCCACAGTCTCATCCGCTGCTTTCAAAGTTAAACAGTCTCTATTAAAATTGTAATCACTAATCTTTAAAAACTAAAAATAATGTTGCCTAAGCAATATCGCAACCTTATAACTATGGTACACAAGTAGTGGCTACAAAATGTTAATGGCAAACAGGAAGTTGGGGGGGGGGTGCTAGTTCCAGCTGTACGGCGTTTTCATCCCTACCACTATTCGATGATTTGTAACAGTGGTGAAGTCACCCTAGTCCAAGTCCCGTACTTATGAGTCACCTAGCCTCGACGTAAGGTTCATTTTGAAGGCAATTAACTTATTCATATAAGTAGATTTTGAACCTAAATAACCTAATACCAAATATTGTTCACTGTGTGTCATTAGCTTATATAGGCCTACCATACGTATGTTTAAGTCGCACAAACGTAAGGACCCCTGGGTAAGGTCTGACGAATTTTGCCCTTTTTCCTTACCCCCATTGGCAGCCTTGCGCACAATATCAAGAATTGTAACTTTTAGAGGTGAAATAATGAAAGGAATATAAATGTTTTACAAAATATAAGGTTACAAAACATCACAAGAGATTGGTAAAGTTAAACAACAATCTGCATAAGCAATCATCAATAAGTTATAAAAGTTACCAACTCAAAATTACAAATTGTACACAGCAATTTAACGGACAAGAGATATCGTAAATTATAATATCGCAGTTTACGTATCATATTAATAGGGACAGAAACAATTTTCCACCACGAAGGTGGATTACGCTACACACAATTCACACAAATTATTGGCCTTCCATCCAATTAAGTGTAGCCTGTGGGGAAATTCTACAGTAGAGGTTACTCTTGACCTTAGCCGCGGGAATCCGCTGCTACGTCATACGTTGTTCGTATATGCTAAAATGTTGAACTGTCAACAGACGGCTAAAGTTGGCAAGCCTGTACTTTCCTTCTATGTCCATTAATTAATTACCTTTCAACTCTTGTTTTGTTCGTTCAAAATATTATTTATTTTCTATGTAAATTAACAAATCTGTTCCTATATTTAGAAGTGCCTAATATAGAAGTAATTTTAATGTAAGTCTGTGCGTATACATACGTGTATACATGTGTATTAAATGTGTAAAGTAAAAACGTGTATTAATTACGTTATATATGCATTACGTAGGCCTATTTGCGCTATTCCTTTGTATCGTATGCAGATATACGTGGCACGTATTGTGAAAAATCTCTGTACTTTTCCTTAGTTCATTAGTGGTTAAAATAAGTTCAATGACCGTTTATAAATTTTTTGTTACAACTGTCATTTTAAAAAACTTATTTTTTTATTTTCCATTATACATAAATACGAGATACAAATATAATTAATTTTTTGTCTTTGCTTCCAAGGTCTCTCCACTTACGTGTATCGTTAAGAGCAAGGTTCCCGCAGTATTTATCTTTTCGTCCTTCCTTATGACCCACATCACGCACACATTTTCCGCTCTCAATGATGATTTCCACCATCCCGGGTCGTCAGGCTCCTGCCAGCCTTGCAGAGACAAATTAGTTTTTTGTCCTTCCTAGTAACAAACAATGAAGATTTCACTCGTTTTTCACCAGTCGTAGCTTCATTTCTTCTAATTATCGTACGCTAGAATATTAAACACACACACACAGAAGGGTGCGTAGGCGCACGGATTGTCGCTCTTTAGGCTATAGAAAAATAAATAAATTATACTACTTTGAATGTATCTTTTAAATATGAGATTTTAAATCAGATGATGTAGCGTTAAATGCAGTTGAGGTGGAAATATGATTAATGAGCTCAACCAGGAAAGTGAAAAGGTTGGTCTAAGAATAAACACGGAAAGATGGACACAATATTCAATAAGACTGCAACAACTGAGGATGGGGAAGTTGATTATAAGGATCTGATAGTTTTGAATAAGGTGAAACATTTGGGTAAAATAATAAAAGGTAACAGAGACACGGTGGCAGCGGCAGAAAATGCCAATCCAGTAAGCTCAGAGTGTGGCTTTGGAAAGGCGAGTGACAATAAAAATTATACAGGGTGGGACAGTGAGGACACAACAATTATACAGGGTGGGACAGTGAGGACACAACAATTATACAGAGTGGGACAGTGAGGACACAACAATTATACAGGGTGGGACAGTGAGGACACAACAATTATACAGGGTGTGAAAGTGAGGACACAACAATTTAAAACTATCACAACAGGAACTCGTTGGATATTTTAAAGTCAAATGTAATATAAATACAAAGGTAATAAGATGCCATTTTACTTAGTCATGTTCACCGCTTGAAAATAACATCCCTGAACTGACACCCATTGACAAGCTTACATTCTTCAAGTCGATTGGAAAAGCTACTCATGACTCTCTGCAGCATGACTTGCGGAATCGCCTGGATTTCTTCGATGATTCGCTGTGTGAATTGATTTAAACCATGTCGTCTTGACTGGAAAACCTTAAACTTCAGGTAGCGCAATAAAAATAAACCACACGCAGACAGGTCTGGAGATTGCGCTGGTCAGGATATTGCGTCAAATCTTGAGACCAACCGATCTTCGAACATAGGCCTTCCACATTTTCTGGCGCACACATTGTTTTTACATTTCCTCCAATTGTTTTCTGTTCCGAGGTAGTGGTTCCAAATGTTCTTTATTTCCCATTTCGATATTGTTGAGCAAATCATTACTTTTAGAAAATGTTTCTACAGCAAACGCACGATGTTCAGCTCGCCATTGAGCCATGTTTACTGAAATGGTGTAGTTTAACTGAGGTTATAAAACCATCTGTTTATTTAGTAACCGAACACGAGCTAACACAAATTGTATTCTCATTGCCCCATCCCTTACAAACCGTCCCATTTAAAAACGAAAGTTTGTAATCAGTAAATGGTTCCCGCCACCAGTAGATCTGGGTCAGAAATGTGGACATCAACACGAGTATGACGCAAGGACGGTAGATTGCACAGAAAGACTTGACCCTCGCATCTTCCGCAACACCATCCTCCCGTCTCTTCCTCGGTCTGCGTCTGAGTCTTGTCCGTTTTCAGATAATAACATGCTTGTAGGGGTTCTCCCATCCTCTATTCTTATGGTGTTCCTGTATTCTCAGCCCAGTACAATCTTTGTATCCTTAAAAGTTCTGAGACCAGGATCTCTATGTATCTGATACAATTCGTTATTGTGCCTCAGTCTCCATAAGTCATTTTCTAGCGAAGAGTTTCTTCTACTGGCCCTATAATATGTCTATAATGTCTGCCGTTTTCTGTGCTATCTGCCCAAGCCTTACAGCCGTAACGTAGCACTGGCCTAATGACGGTCTTTTATTCTTTCATTTTGTTTCCCTATGAACACCTCTGGAACTCAATGACAGCAAAAGAGCGAAGTATACTTTGCTAATCGTGGCGATCCTTCTTCAGTTTCGGGTTCCTCTGATCCAGTTTTTGATATGTTTACTCTAAGATGTACGAATTATCCATCATTTCAATTGTATCATTTTCTGTCACAATGTGTTGGTCAACGTGATCCCTTCCTGTTTGGCTGAGTGTTTTTGTTTTGTCAATGTTTATATCTAGTCCATCTTCTTTCGCTTTATTTTTTAGCTCCAGTTTTTTTAGCTTTACTGTATCTCTTTAGCAGCCGAAATCCGTCTTGACATGATATTGATGTCATCTGCTCAAGCGGCTATTAAGATTGGAGCTATTTATTGACAAGCCTATAATTACATATTCCAAAGCAAAGGAAAAAAATGATGTCAGCAAAATAAAGTTAAGGCACAGCTTTTGATGTAGCACGCGCACTTCCGCTCTCACACATTCATCACACACACGCGCGCGCGCGCGCATTTCTAAACATATATTTGATCTAAACATTGTCAGTGTTTTTGCGATTGCCGAGTGCTTCATATATAAACATTTTCATCTGCTGGAGTTATATTTCTCAAAGTACGTCTTTGCAGAAGTCGTATTTCATTTGCCACATCTATTATTTTCCTTTTCAACTATTTTCGCTTTGGTTAATGCGTATAAGAAAGGATTTCAAAAGTAAGTGTCTACAAGAGGCAACTGACAGTTCGTGTTTATGTGGAACTCAACTGGTTGCTTTCCTCTAGTCCAGTGATTCTCAAAGTGCTTTCGAGCAATTTAGCTTATCAGCAGATAGAACTGAAAGCCACAACTCGTGTTTCAAACAAATCTGATTATGAGCTGACTCGGTTATGAGGTGGTCACTGTACTAATGGAAAGCAACAGGTTGAATTCTTCACAACAGTCTACGATCCAATAATAAACATTCTTTAACACATATTATATTGTTTGTACTTACTTTGTAAATTACTGAAAACAAGACAGTACTAATGAGAAATATCTCTTTGCTTAAAAATAGAAACAATATAGTGTCATAGTAATCTTGCAGAAGCGAACTGAAGATTCCGCTGACTAGACTTAACCCTTTGACAGTTTTATTATAAAGCCGATATGCGTGCGGGTTGTTGATAGTATCACCGTGTGCGCACAAAGTTGGCGCAGATAGAGATGGATGGTTGGGGTGTGCTCAGCAATACATGTCTGGCGTTACTGATTGTCTCCCCCGGTGATTGGTATTCAAGGCGCGGCCGGTCGACGACTGTCTTCGGTAACTAATTCCATGTCGAGTGCGCGGGGCTGCAATTCAAATTCTTCAAACCCGGACCTGTTCGAGTCACGCCGGGCCGGGCCGGGGCGAATACACTCCAAAACGTAAGATACATTACGTTGTGCCAAATATAAAATTTTTCTGACATCTCTGTCCGTCTGATACATTTAAAACTTCCTTCGCTAATAAACGAATCTTGTATGTGTACACACACACACACACACACACACACACACACACACACACACACGCACAAATATATAATAATACTAATAGCAAAAGTAATAATCATCATCATCATCATCATCGTCATTGGTAATTATCTGCTGAGCTAGTACAGCTGCTATCTGTCTTTATAGACGTGCTCCATAGCACCATAACAAGGCCATCTCTGTATCTGAAAATGGCCATCGTCATAGTCTCTTCACATCTCTTGGTCATTAATTTTGCATTAATTACCTTCGTAATTATCTGTCAATCTTCGCATTTTCTCTCTAAGCCAAGTGTACTGCTGTTGTCCATTTTGTTTTTTTTAATTCTGTAATCGGTATCACCTGTTGTAATTTTATTTCGTACTTATTTAATTATTTTCTATCTATTTTTATTCAAGTTTCCCACGCACTCAGTGCTCTTTTGTATATTCTTATATATCATGTAAGCCTATTATATTATATGATTCGGCGTTTTGTATTATTCCTGCTCTCTCTCCATGTTTCTAGGGCATTTCAGTTACAACACACTAAAACAGCCGTTAAAATCCAGTTAGTTATTTTCACCCACACACACGCGCGCGCGCGCGTGCACACACACACACACAAAGATTCACATTGTGATCAAAGTGGTTGAAAGAGTTTTGTATTTTACAATTTGAAACATCAAACTACAAAGAATTTAAATCTAAACGTAAGATAAACTAAGAATATTTCATTTAGCTTGTGATTGGATAGCAAGATACTAATTTTTTGTAAATTTTTATTCGCCAATTTACAATCTACTCGTGTTTATATAAGAGCACTATCGTATTTTAGTACACATTCATAAATACCTAAATGTAAAAAGTCAAACCTAAGAAGAATTTCGTTTAAAATTTTATATACTTTTTCAAATGAATGCGTACTTCATATTTCTTTACTCTCGCTCACACCTTTTGTTCTTTTTTAGAAGTCGTTTCATCACTCGGTTCTTCTTTCTTCTTTTCAGAAAACTCTTATTTTCTTTCAACAACATGTTTTTTAAAAAAATGTTTTAAAATATAGAAGTGTTTAAGTGAAATAGGCTCGGTTGTTAATGGACGTTCTCACGTGAATGTAATATCATGTGTGGGAAATATTTGATATTAGGCCTACATATGTAATTAGAAAGAGGACGATTGTAATTAGATTACATTCTTACAAGAGAAAGAAAAAGACAATTTTTTAAAACTAAAGACTATAAACCTACTTTTTTTGGAATATTTTACAATTTTGTCCCCTTAACTTAAGTAGAACATTATATAATACTAATGATAATTTTCGTTCGCAAAGAACGTTCACCTTCAATCAAGAACTCTTTTGTGATTATCAAGTTCTTCACTTTTCCCAAATTCTTCTCTCTCCTATGTCCTTTTTACTCCTTTCTCTATTTGGTTAGCGACTGGCTGATAAAGAGTTAAAAAGAGATTATAATATCTGTCAAGCGATACAAAGATATGTAATCTTCTCGAACATTCGTATGTAACTGTAATTAGTCTATAGTGTAATCTCATGTATACTGTGGCGGCTACTTTGTTGTAAGTTTGTATCTTGAACATATAATGTAGCGCGAGTTGTGCATACAAACTGGAGCTAAAGGGGAATCTAAGCTCAACACGTTAGATCTAACTAAGTTAATCTAAGGGGGGCTATAGTAAAGGAAACCTTAATATGTTATACGTATTATACGTTGTCACAAATTCAGACTCATCGGAGGTCAACGACCTCGCTCAGTACGAACGTAACCTGTGAAGGTATCGTGGTTGTGATGGTCATGTTGAAATAATTGAAACTATTATTACAAATTACACGAAAATACTGTTTATTGGGCAATAAATGCTATTTAGATATATAAAGATTTTCGCTGTGTTATATCCTCTAACATCCAAATCAACCCTATGATGATACTGTGTGCTTAGTGGCGGGACTGTTGGCTTTGTAGTAAAAGTGCTATTTCCGGCTTGGAAAATTAGATTAATTCTAGTTATGTAAAGGGTAAATGGATGTGCCATTCCATCAGATTCCACGCTCTTCAATTTAATACTTCAGTAGAACTGTCTTAAAGTTCTTGCTTATGTTCGCGCCTTGGACACTAGTCCCCTTCCCATCACCTCAGTGGTCCACATTCCATCTCACTGATTACATTCCCCAAGTACGAAAAACCAGGCTGCCTCCGCAATCTCTTTCCCAACTCCTTGTCCTCAAGAATGTTTTGCAGGAAGACGCTATGCCAGAGTACATCTCCCAAAATTGGCTCTCTAACTGGGGGTTGCGCCTCTCGCGCGAGATGCGAGTAGTACAGTGTCCCGAGTCTCCAAATGGGCTCCTGCCACTTGGTCAGTTTCAGTTCTATGTATTTTATTTTGCTACTAGTGGGAGGACAGGAAACTTCCCTTGATTGATGGATTATACCACCTGGGCTATTAAACGGGATCGCATCCAAGAGTCATCATCAGGCCTTGGAATATATTTGCCGAGTCCGGAAATTAGGGGATGGTGGTTAACTCGGGACGACCATAGAATCTACGCGCCAGGCGTCTCAGGTTATCATTAAGAGAGTGGACACCTAGTCCTCTTCCAAGTGCTGGTGAAGAGACCTGCCGAGGACTTGGCTTGCGAGCTCAATCCGCGGTCGAGAACGCTCTGAAGCGATTTCCTATGGTAGGCGACCAGGTATCCCCAAAAGGGACAGGCATCGGTAATCACCGGCAACCTATAGTGCCCCCGACCGGTCCTTCTAATGCGTGCAGCGGCGCGCGTCTGGATTTCCTGTTAGAGCACTGGGTTTACCGCGAGACATTACGGTCCTCGGCAGGGCCATCTGTCTGTGATACAGCGAGTACCCAGCTGCGTCTACGAAACGCCAGCACATCACGACGTAACTTGCCAGACGCTCTGTTGTCGGTCGTGTAGCCAGATGCTCACTGATGGGGAGTGGTCCAAGGACAGTTCCGAAATGACGGAAATGTAGATCGGGCAATAAACGCCCCTGACCAGTACATCGGGTCGGGAGTTTTCCCTGGGTGGATAGTATGTAGGCTCAGTCGGCCCCATAACCTTGGCCCGAGCCGCATCAGCATACTTGTGTAAGCGGTCTCCGTTTCGGTTTGACAATCGGATCCTTCAATTGAGGTACTTACAGTTCAGGTCGCCCGCCAGGACTATCCTTCTGTGTGCACCGAAGACGTCTTCCAAATCGCTAGACAGGAGCTCCGGTTGTGGAGGCTTGTAACAGACACCACGAGTAGACCGCCGAGAGCACCATGGAAAACGCTTCCCTAATGCCGATAACGTATTGTGTCGTTCTTCTTGGCCTAAAGTTACCTGAGCTAAAAAAACTCGTGACCCGTATATAATTTTCTTATTTCCTCGCTGTAAATGACTACTTCCTTAAACAGAGGGCCTTGGCAACTTGACTTGGCAAGGAAAGTTGTGGTATGTTGGTCTGTTTGTTTATATAGGTTCTGTCTATCTGAAATCGATTAAAAATTATCTGTTTAATTCAATCTAATTTTGCATTTGAGTTCAAATTATTTTGTTATTATCAATTTTATAATTTTAATATAACTACAAAAGACTATGTTCAGTTTGATTATCTATTCATAAATTTTATTAAATGTGTAGTTATTGTAGCATTATTAATTTTGGTCTTACAACAACTATGTGACCTTATTTTCCGGAGAGCAACTTGCATCCTGTTTTTTCTTTCATACTACAGTCTCTTGTGTTCGTTTGAACTACGTAAGCAAATTTAAATTGTAAAACGTGTAATGTATATATTGTACAATGCTCCGACGATGATGCTGATACCAGTGTTGGTTGATTGCACTTTCAAGGTCTCGAGCCAAAATGCCGTTCAGAAAGACAAATACATTCGAGGCAAAAGTATCGTCACGTAGTAAGAGGTCAGGTTCACAGGATCTCTGAGGCAGAAACACGGTGCCAGGTCTGTTTAGCGACATCCATCACAGTTTCCTGGGAAGCGGTCGACTTCACAAGCCTTCGCCTTCGTCGCTTGTCAATGTTAACCTCCAGAAATGTTAATTCACACCGGCTGGACGTCAACACCGACATTTAAATAAAAATGTCCGCCTTCACGCTATCTACAATTTTGTGTAAGATTTGCTGTAATCCTTTATATTGTCAATATTACATTTGACTGAGCTTTAATTATTAGACTGACAAATCTCGTTTCGTGAAGGTTGTGTCTACCTACAAGACGTATAATTGCAATAATATATTTATAGGGTTTGTCTATTTTACTTTACCCCACCAATTCCTTGTTTCATCAACACAAATAGTTTTCTTACGAAGGATAAACTTTTTTTTACTCTAAGTAGCGTCTCGAACTAAGCATTTCCTTTTCAAGTTTGTTGACTTGAAATTTAAAAGTATATTATTAAAAACATATTATTTACATGTATGTTTGTAAAACAGAATTAAATGAATAATACTAAATGATTGGTACTGTTTGTCAGTACCAATTTGTTTTTTTGCCTTGATTTTATTTTGTTAGGTTGAAATTAACAGGTTGGAATGAATTAAAAACCTACTAACCTTTTGCGAACCAGTATTTAAATAATGTAAAACAAACCTCAAAAAGCTTCTGCTAGATTCGGTCATTAAACAGAATTAAATTTAAAAAAATGTATGTTGACGTTTCGATAATGTTTATTATTATCATTAGGACAAATGTGGATGACTTGTTCTGACATCAAAAATTTAACTATTACACAACTTAAAATGATTTAAATACAAATTGTGAAAATGTTGACAAAATGTTTTTAAAAATTGTGTCTGTTTAATGCGTGCATCTTATGAAACCTTTCATCACTTGTTGGTTTACGATCAGTAATAAACTAAGGATTCAATTATAAAATAAAATACTTAATATTTGTTTCACAAATTGCATATTTAAAGAACACTTATTTTCTGGATTGTTTAGGTAATTATTACTTATACAAATGTACGTTGTAAGTTGACAGAAACATTTAATAAAAAGTGCGGTTTTTTTTTGAGAGATCATGTGCAGTCAACGCGTACGACTGACGCGTAGGTGTGGAAACGTTTTGTTCCTGTAGCAGACGAAACAGCTGCATATGATTTATGGATGGTTTATGCTTCATTTATGGTTTAGGATTACAAGAACAGCTAGAGCTAAAGTCTATAATGGATTGCGTCAGGAAACAAATGTTGTTTTACGTTTTAAAGTATTGTGAAATCTTTGTAGCCTTTCTGGGAAAGATCACAATTTGAACTGCAATTATTTCTGTTAGTGCAGAATATCCTCGTGTTTGCAAAACCCATTATTTCACAATTCGTCTTAGTAAATTAGTTATTCCAAGTATTCTTTTATTTACCTAATTATTAATGATTCTTTTGTTAATTTTTACTCACTCGTATTAGATTTAATAAAAAAGATATTTTATTTTTTAAATATTAGTGTTTATCTATTTGTTTAATTTAGTCTAGCTTATATATTATTAGAGATTTCCTGGATTATTTGCATTATTGCTGAATATCAAAACTGTGGATACTAGTACGCATGCGTTCGCTGCATGCATCCGACGCACAACGAAACCATTCTGATGAATTTCATTTGACGTGTCATTGTGCAACGGCTGCATGCAATGGTCGCATGCAACTGCTGCACCCATTGCACTGGGAACCAGTTAGCACATGCGTCTGCTACATAAACAAAAATTTTCCTTACCTATGCATAAGTTGCCCGCTTTCACTGCATGCGACGATCTCTCAAACCAAATCGCACCTTAACTTTGAACTAATGAGTCCTGATTTCGGTGTCTTTGTATTTAAACCAGACGTAGAATTGATGAACTGGAAGAACTGTATAGACTAGTGAAGTTAGTTGTGAATTGTGAACAGTAGGATCTTATAATTTAAGACAAAGAAAAATAAGAAGAAAATGAAGAAGAAGAAGAAGAAGACGGTAAGGAGGAGGAGGAGGAAAAAGAGAAGGAAAATCAGATTCAGAAAGATTTGGAAATTACGTCGTTTGAGTAGAAACGCTTTTGAATGAATAGGAAACAAATATATAGGTTGTGTTACTAATGAGGAGTGTTGATCACAGTAGCGTAACTACGATGGGGATCAGCGATCAACCCCTTCCCCCCAGAGCTATTAAAATATTTCAGGGAAATTCTATAAATACTTAACGTAGGCATTTTCTAAGTCAGTTGCGTGTGTTAAGATAAAGATTATAAATAACTGTATATGAGAAGATTCTTAAATATCACATTCGTCCTCAGGAAAATGGAGAGTCCAAGCTTCAAGCTACTAGTCTCATCTCCCCCCTCCCCCAGAAACTAGTTTTATTTCCCCCAGTCTAGTTATTCTTCATCTCCTAGGAGCAGCTTCTAGTTATACCACTGGTTTATCATCTCTCTCTCTCTCTCTCTCTCTCTCTCTCTCTCTCTCTCTCTCTCTCTCTCTCACACACACACACACACACACACACACACACCTATAATATTGCAACAATATACGGATAGTATTTTTATCTTATGGAAGTAGCCATCTACCCGAGTATTTGTAGAAAATGATTTAAAGTTCATAAATTGAATTAGTCGGATTGATAACTGATTGTTTTTGTGACTTACAAACTAAAATTAACGTTCGTCTGATTGGAGAACAGCCTGAGTTTTTAGAGCAGATAACAAAACTTGTAGTACTGGTACCGACTGCTTGGATTTGTTAACAGAGGTAACTGAACGATTTTCTCAGATAAGCTCCTCACTCTGTGAGGGACCCGCCTGCATGTACTCACATAGTTCCATACACTGCTTGCAAGTCAAGCGGTAGACTTACATAAGTCATAAGTCACGTAGACTTCTCGGTAGCGGATTTTAAGAACCAGGTGTTTTGCCGCGAGAGTGTGAACATTCTACCAATTCACAATAAACGTTAAATGAGTTGGGTTTTCAAGGGACTACCGACGAAAAGCTGATTATGTCGCTTTTTATATGTACATAGGATTCTAGATTCTGGTTAATAGTCTTGCTGTTATTGCCATTGCTGTTGGTTGGTTTTTACACATGTTTATAACTATAAAAGAACGTTTAGTGCTACAACGCTAATCATCGTACCGAAGAGGATGGACTTACGCAATTATAACGCTTGTTACTGGTCAAGGCGACGACCAATTTTTGTTCCATGATTTGGTAGCTCTCCATATTATGCAGGTTTACCAGCTTCGTTGCACACTACATCTGGAAAAGTAAATCAGTACTGCCTAATATACTACTAAAACATTAAATAGTAATTTTATAACCAATTAGAATGTAATGCACTGCCTACTTGCCTAGCGTATGTACGTAGGAAATGTTATCTACATAGATTAGAGCAGAACATAGAACATAGACATTGGTTATGCAAAACCAAGTCACTTGAATTGTGGCGTTATAGCCCTTATTATTATCTTAGATAAATGGCAGTAGGGATGTTGTGGTTCGCCATTTGCTCAATAAGACGAGGAGTAGCCTATTGATGGCTTAAAAAATAAATAAATAAGAATGAGTGTTCCCAGGCCATCCCACTAAAGAAGAACGGCACTTTATGGAGAGAAAAATAAAAGATTCAATAACTACATTGCATCGATTGTTTTGCCTTATCATCGATTGATGTAACAAAAGTGTTTCATACATGTACATAAAAATGCGTAAACAAAAGCAGTCATTTGGTTTTTTCTGCACATCGGTCAAATTAGTGTAGTGAGCTTGTACATGGTTTTACAACAGATTGGTTTTTTGATAAAAATTCTGTATTATACTGTATTCTGCAAAATGTCTAGAAATTTTGTAGCAAGAAAACTAATTTTCATTGGGCTTCTTTTATTTTGTTCAGCAAGATGATCCATATGAACAGTACACCTCCCACTCCTCTTCCATTATGGATATTTGTTTCGCCTTTATTAAACTCTCAATGCCACTGCCTTACCTTCATTATTTAATTTTTGTAGGTCTATACGTTTCATAACAAAAATCACCCGTCTTAAAATCTTTTGTAGTGAGGAATCAAATAACGGGTTGGTTGTGCAGTCAACACGATTGTTTATTCAACACGAAAAGAAAGACGACATATCTCTTGGATTAGGGACTTGACATAAGGACTGGCTTGGATTAAGTTACAATCAATTACATTACTGACATGAAAGAGACAAGAATATGTCAAGGAGGCCAAACTTTGAAGTAGATAAAAATATTTGAAGAGAATCTGCGTGTTATTTGAACATAAACATGGCAAAGGACTGGAAGCAGGATGTGAAGCATGAGCGACTGAAGTTAATAGGAAAGGGTACTAAAAAATAGTTAGGGTGATATTCCAGGTAAAAAGAAAGATAACTCATATTTGATCGTAAAAGTATTTAATTTTTCAACCTAGGAAATAGAAAAGTTGGTAAGGAAAGGATAATGTATACCTCCACATACAGTACATTGTGCAATCTCGTAATTACTGCAAAGCAGTAGTAAAGGTGATGCGTAAAAACATTACTTAACTATAAGCTAGTGTTAATTAATCAGTTTTATTTTATTGTGCAGTATTCTGCACGAACACTCAGACACGTGCTGACTGCAATTGGTTGGTACATAATTTTCTTGCCGTTGTAACTGCACTAGAATAAAAAAGAAATCACACGAATCGCCAAGGATTGTCTACTGCGCAACTCGACAAATTATTCCTTCCAGTTATGACACAATCATCTCATCATTATCATCGTCACCACACGGTATATATAGGGAAGGTGCTGCCTGTTCCGCCTTCTCCCTTCCTGGGCCTTCCTGGGTCTACACTCACACCTGTGTCCTGTAGGTTTGTATTTCCAGATTTGTCAGTCCAGTCTGGAATCTGACATTCTTTCTAAGTGTTCTTTCCATCGTTGTTTGTGATTAAAATATTTTTTATTCAAGATAATCGAAGTTATATTCGAGTTTAGAACCCCTTTTAACTTCTCTTAAGAACGCTATTTCCGAGGCCTGTATTTTATTGTCTTGTTTCTTGGTTGTCGTCCACAATTCACACCCAATGGCTCACGTGTTCAAGAATTTGATCATTATTAATTATTTTTTTTCTTATTGGTTCCTTGCCTCGAAATGCCATTACCTTTGTTTTGACAGTAGAGATTTTCACATTATATTGTTTGCAAATCTGAAGCTTAAACACAGATTTTGTAAAGCAGATTCTGTATTCTGCAAGCAAGCAAGCCATAAGCAAACAAGAGCATATTCAGACTCATGTCATCTAATACCAGGATTCACTAGCTGTTTCCATTGCCATGCCACAATGATATTCTTAATATTATGGTCTTGCGAATAGACAAAGGCAATTGATCAGAAGTATCGATTTGAGGAAGAAACTTAAAATAACTGTAGAACTCAAAGAAAGAACTAAAACAAAGGCTTCAAACCGCTCGCTCGAACCATGGACCAGATAACTATAATGTAACTGCCTAAACCCAACCTTTAGCGAAGTAGCCTTACTTTGTTTTAAATTCCATTCAATACACTTGGTTTTAATTTTGCCTGTACAGTACAAACGTAAACCTATAGGCCTACATTGAACTTAAAGGTTCATCAGGAATCTGATAAATTAAAAAGTTATTTTTTCCCTCCCTCCCCCTCTATCTCTATCATTTTAGCTCTCTACACACAGACACACATGTGCACGAGGGTACGTGGCAAAGTGTCAATTTTAGGAAGAACGGAAAACTGTATTAGAAATTAAGACGTAATTAAAGACGTTTTAAGTTTTTATTTTTACAACTTATTATGAACATTCCTTTTGTTTGTTCTCATGACAACGAATAGAAAAAACGCGTATGTCGCTTATGTCTATAATAATAACTACTATAATAGTATATACAGATTATGCTTTAAAAGTATTTAGGTGAAAACAAAAAGACGTATTAGGAAGATTAGAAACACTTTTATTATCGGTATTATTAACTAAACAAAGTAAAAATGCTTAGTAAATAAAAGTGCCTCAAAGTGTACAATAAAGTTAGCAATTATTATGTACAGATTGAATACTGAAGACAACAATAAAATATATTTACAGTCCGTTCATTTAAGTCAAACTACAAGAAATCTGTAATTATTTTAAATTTATTCTTCTTACTTATCATCTGTGTCTTTAGATTCACTTCTTGGTCATTTTCCAAAGTCACAAGCAGTGACGTAGTTAGACAAAATACAAATTCATCAAGCTTTTTCCTAAGGTATTTATTTAGATGCGTAAGCTTTAATGACAGGTAAGATGGGCACTACTTTGTCGTTTATGGCCAAGAAACATAACCCTGTGTAAATGGACTGACTATAATCTTACCTGCATTACCGTTCTAGTATTCAAGTTCTTTGAATTCAGAACATAGTGGTATACCTTATGGTTTTTCAGAGCCAGACACAAGAACTTTTCCACGCTCTGACAAGTTTTTTTTTTTAAATTCGTTCTTGAGTTACCAACTTTAAATGGAAGAATGATTTCAGTTCTATTTCTTTTAAATTAAACCGGTTCTTAGTACTTGATATTTTTTTTTATTATGTCTACATATCGCTGCTGCAATGTGTGGAAGAGTCACTTGGCGCATCCACAGTCCCGGTAACATGCTAAAAAGAGTGATCTCATACTGGGATATACTGTTTAATAATTTTAATTCTTCGACTATCGGTAAGGTTCAATAAAAACTGACACAAACTGTTGGTCTTATTTCTACGTATCACTAAATGAAACAACGGTATTATCAGTTTCTGGGACCTCATTTTCGAAGTAGGCCTAATCTACTAAAAGGTGCACACCTCATCTAGTATTTTTTCCCTTGCTCTTCATGATAACAGTATATTTTTGCTTTATTAGTCTCCATGTCGTGTACACAAAACAGAAACACCACATCTGTGGCAAGTAGAATATCTCGTCAATAGGTATTGTAGGAAGTAGTAAAATCGGCATATTCTTATTCCTACGAGACAGGCAAAGTGGATGACATCCAAATCATAGGGTCTGGCAATAATGTTTATAAGGTCGGCAAACGACGCAGTTTAGAATTTGCCAGTGCCTACCGCATTACCGCGAAAGTTGTAGAGTCATTTCACAGCCTCCATCCATCCATCCAATGGCGCTACAGCCCAATTTGAGCCCTGGCCTCCTCCAGTTTATGCCTCCAGGCATCCCTCTCCTTAACCATTATTTTCCAATTGTCGATATGTAGTAGCGATCTTGAGTCTTCGTTCACTTCATCTTCCCATCTCCTTCTGGGTCTTCCAACTGGACGGCGGCCTTCCATTCTTCCGTTGAACACTCGGTTAGGCGCTCTGCTCCTCTCCATTCTAACTAGGTGCCCTGCCCAACGGAGCCTTTGGATTTTTATATATGTTGTTATTGTGGGCTCTTTATAGACCTGATAAAGCTCATGATTGAAACGTATCCGCCACACTCCATTCTCGTTAATTGGGCCTAAAATTCTTCTTACAAATTTCCTTTCAAAGGTGTTGAGAAAGTTTGCAATTCACAGCCTCAGCGGGGTGTAAATACAGGGTTTCTGAAAGCGGACACCAGTTGTTGCTTCTTACGATAATACGATTAAGTGCGTGTGTAGTCAGCGGGTTTAGTGTAAAGTGATTATTGCATTCCGATGTCTGTATTAGTGACTTGTATTATTTATTGACACAGTGTTTGTTGACGTTTATTGTTTGTAACGTTAGAGAGTGTTGAAAAATCATAAATATGAAGACTAGTTGCAGACTATATGAGCGTTACTGTTGCCTTCTTTGGTTAGACGATGTCATAGTTATTGGTAAATCTTTTAGAGATAATTTGAAAACCTTTAGGAAGTTGTAACCAGAATTGGTGATGTCCAACAGAAGCTGAGCTCTAAGAAGTGTATTCTATTTAAGAACAAATACAAATTTGGGCTACTTAGTCTCAGCAGCTATTCCAACTGGCCCATTCCAAAGAGGAAAAACGACGTTCGGAGATTACTGGGGTCATCCCTTATTACAGAGAACAATCTTTTTGGAAAACGTTTTGCCATTTTGCCACTACTGCTAAGTCACTACACGAACTACCGGAAAAAAAATGAACATTCCAGTGATCTAAGACTGCGATCAAATCTCCATGACTTTATAAATTGTATTACGCTCGCAGCAAATTCTTGTTTTCCAGCTTTCGCAAGCAAACTGGTCTAGGAACAGTTTTGTCTCAAGCGTAAAACAGTGAAGAACGTGTAACAGCCTGAGGAGGATTGCTTGAGGTGTAAGGGTGAAGCAGTTACAGCAGGAGGATTTTCAGATCAGAAAGAGACAAAAAGAGAGTTGCTGGCTATTCTGAGCTTTGGAGCATTCCCATAAGTACCTGTATGAAAGGGAGTTTTTTACTAAGTACCGAGCACGCAACGCTTGCATGCCTTTTAAGATTTAAACATTCAGAAGGGCAGTTGGCAAGTTGGCTTAAGCGTTTGCAAGAATACAATTTCAAGGGATACCGGTTGGGGTATCTGCATGGTAAAACAGATGGTTTATAGTGAAGACATGCTCAAAAGATTGCCAACATTGCTGCAAAAAGGAAATACAGAAGGCGAGTGATTCTCGAAGTTCGAGCCATCAGTGGAGACTTCTTTATAGACGGTTGGACAATCAAGATTCCCACAAGAACCAATGGCTAGTAAAGATAGTTGAACGATCCTAACGGCGAAAAAAAGAGGGTTGTCACACCTCTATTTACCCTTTTTAGCATGTTTCGGAAGTGTTAAAGAGCTATGGGCTCAATAGGAATCGCTAACTTTGGAGAATGGATCGCTGAAAAGAGTTTACTGTTAATTATATGAAATAAAGTTCACTTTGTTTTGAAGGAAATGTATGCTGGGCATCCGGAAGTCATCTTGATGTCAATAAAATAATTGACAAAATACAGAAACCATTCTATTGGGTTCATTTTCGCCATGAGTAGAGGATGTTGTTGAATTTGTGAAACATGTGGTAAAAGCAAGGGTCCACTAACCACAACCAGGGGGGGGGGAGAAATGGGACGGTATAAATTCCGACCTCCGTTCGAGAGAATTGCCATAGATATTACTGGACCTTTCCCAGTTATAAACGTCGGAAATCTGTATAGTGATTATAGGTTATCAAGAGTGTGGAGGTTGATGCAATCCCAAATCAGGAGGGAAGGCTGTGGCGAAAGCGTTAGTTCACAACTTCTGTTGCCATTATGGAGTTCCTATGGTAATCCGTACGAATCAAAGGAGTGAGAACACTTGGTATTCGGAAGACCCGGTGAACACGTCTCCATCCTCAGTCCGACGGAATGGGAATTTACCGACTGGGACGGAGTGGGTGACTCTACCTCATCCTCTCTACAGTCCAGATTTGGCTCCATCTGATTTCCAATTTAGGAGGCGTTACGTGGTACAAAGTTTTATGATAACGACGAGGTCAAAGAAAATGTCCTAAAATGACTCCGATATCAACATAAAGATTTCTTTGCATCAGACATAAAGAAGCGTAATCAGAGATGTAAGAAGTGTATTAATGATGATGTGGATTACGTTGAAAAGTAAAAAATTGCTACACTGATTAAATAAACCGTTTATCCTCTACAACTATTTGTCCCTTTAATTACTGAATGACCCTTGTATATATGCTATATATGAGATAGGATTGAAGAAGACGCCTGGAAAAGTCAACCGAGAAAGCAAGGGCTCTATGTGAAAGTGCCATTAGATGATGAAGAAGAAGAAGAAGAAGAAGAAGAAGAAGAAGAAGAAGAAGAAGAAGAAGAAGAAGAAGAAGAAGAAGAAGAAGAAGAAGAAGAAGAAGAAGAAGAAGAAGTATATTCTTATACAGCTGCGTATTTTTATATGATTTTTTCAATATATTATATTTTATTTTTCTTGTCTATACAGTTATCTGTAAGTCTTGAGTATATTTTAGTCTGTTTGTTGCGAGGCAAACGAGGCGAGAAGAAACAGTGCTGTCAGGTTGAATACGTGTTTAGTGAATATATTTAAGCTCACTAAACTGTTGTTACTCATTACATCTAATCCGCAAGGAGGAATGTACAAGATGTCTTGTACAAGATGTGAACCAACAGGGAAACCAAAACAGTAAATTCCATCAGAATCGTGCAAGCTAATTTTGTTTTTATAGTCACAGTGGTTTTATTTTTGTACCCTCTCGGTAACATTGCAGAGAAGTTATTTATGTCGGCGACAAACAAGTTCTGTTTGGTTTCATATGGCTGGAAAGGCCGACTGCACAGTTTGCTCATTTATTTCATAGTCAGGTGACACTGAAAGTAACATTTCACAATAGTTATATGGAAAGGATTAACATCACATGACCTTAAATGTGAATTCTGTTCCTACACGGGAAATTCCGAGCAATGCGACCCCGGACACGAAGACAGTTGGACATACCGGTCGTAATTACCCGCTATCGGAAAAAGTTTTTTGTTCAATAACTCTTTAAATGTCACGCAGTTATTTTGAATAAATACTACTTATAGAGTTTATACGAGCTCCTTGACTACTTTACAAGCCAATATATGTATAATCAATGTTCTATTTAGCTTATTTTTAGAAGAAAAAAAATTCTATTTTCAGCGTTTTTTTGTAACACGTTATTTCCTCTTATCTCTGTGGCCGGAATACCAACAGATATTAATTTACTTTAAGAAAGCAATATCTATGTATAATAATTTAGATTATGAAAACTGCTGCTGGTAAAACAAACACACGTAAGCATGCTCAAAACACGGTACCGTACACAAAATGCAATGTATCAAACTTATGGAATACGTGGAGATACGATTAAGAAAAATAAAGTATCTCATGAGAAGGGTATTTTTGTTTTATTTTATTTTCTCTTTAGTTTATTTTTTTAAGTTAACAAACAAAATATAAAAATAAATAAATAAAAAAGGAATGATTTTCCCATGAACAGTTATTTTAAACATAACAGACAAACATACACACATGCACACTTTTGAGTAGCGTTTATGCAAATAAAATTTTTTAAATGTTGTTTTTTATTATTTAAAGTCTTTTTTTTTATAAATAGGTCTCTACGTTTTTGACTTATATTTATCAAAGATACGTTTTGAAAACGTCACTTTTGTGCTGTTTTTATATTTTGGGTTGTGCATACGCAAGATGTGGGAAACGATGGTGTCGCTAAATGAAACTTGTCGCTTTTAGCTTCGAAATGCTAAGGTAACACTTAGCTAAGTTTAGTTAATGCTTTCTGTAGACAACGTGTCTACAGAAAGTTGTTAAGGTAACACTGGAGACAAAGAAAAACAATATTTGAGCAAAGAAGATCACTAAACTTAGTAAAAGCTTGCTACAAAATGGATCATTTGCATTTACATGTATTAGGCAGAAGCGAACAAAATGGTTTGGTAAATAAACTACTAGATCATTGTGAAAGAAATTATGAAAAATACTCCGGCAATAATGATCCAAATTATTAGAATGGAATAGGGGAATACTGAATTAGACTTTTGTTGGGCACATAAAGTTTCCACTGCACTCGGAAAAAATATGGTAATGTAGTTGAGAAGAAAACTTAATTCAAACCTGCTGACCGATGGTTATGCAAACAACATAATGGTCCTTGTATAATGAAACAAAAACGTTAATAGTTTCAATCCCATATACTAGTGGGACATATGAATGCGAAAATTAATCGTTGGAGTGTAGAAAATATTGTTGTAGATAACGATCCGGGTAAACATACTGAGCTTGCGGAGTTTTGTCAACAATAACACAACGTGGTGTCCACAAACACGCGACTTAATCATGATTGCACACTGGAAATTCCCGCAACGTAGCGTGAATAAAACAGAAATCAAATTGGTTTCTTTCTCATCAGCCAAAGTTTTCTCATCAACTTAATAACAAACTCAAAAATCTTCTCTGTCTTTGGGGTGAATTGTAATCACAGCTGAATTGTAATCAATCTACACGTAAACTAGGCACAAAATCACATACCGATTTTATGATACTTAAAAATAAATTAGTTACAGGCAAGGAATATAGGTAAAAAAAGGAATGGGTAACTAACAGGATTCTAAATCGACGGTTAAACAAGGAGAGGTAAGAGAGTAAGTCAAACAGAATACAAACATTTAAATAATGAACAGAGGAATTAAGTACAAAAATGTAGCAAAGGAAAAATGTAAAATGAAAAAACGTCTGTTCAAGAACGACGCTCTTAAACTTACAAAAGTAAAACACTTAGCAAGCTATACATGGACGTTATATTAGAATACATCTGAAATCAAAACTACCTTTTTTGCTATATTTTGATTACTTAGGCCTTCGTGTACATTTTAACGTTTATTTCAATAATAGGAGACGCATCTTCTTTTATTACGTCTTTATGTTGGAAAGAAGAAAATTAATGCGAAAAGCGAGAAAGAAGTGAGAGCGTCTGAAACCTGTGAACCGTGAGTCTGTGAAGCTGTGAACTGTTGACACCTGCAGTTCGTCATCGTCATCAGTTGTAAGAGCGTTTCCTGTTGTCGTTATACGAAACCGTTGCTATTTCACTTGTTACATAACTCATATTGGATTATAGTGCATCGGAAACGCAGAAGACATGTTCTGCCGATGTTTTCCTATAGCCTAAGTAACATAGTACAGAGTTCTATGCAAGAAACGTAGCAATGAAAGGCTGTTTGTCAATAGATAATGTTTAGACCATCGTTTCCCAAACTTTTTTAGCCCACGGCACACTACAAATAAATAGAAGCCGCGACACACTAGCTGCCTCTGCATAGTCCCTCACCATCAGTACCTTTCCGGGATGTCTTCAAAATCACACTGCGGCGTAATATACCATAATAATTAATATTACTTAATTACTTACCTCATTCTCAGTATTTACCTCAGTACTACTTCTGGTTTGCTAGTTATGTCAGTGGACTTTTCCAACTGTAACGCAAATTTATCAACAAACTTAGATTTTTGTGACTTACAAAATTACAAAAAGCCACTGAACACATTTTCTCACATAACTTTTATTTGGACCTTCTTAATTTACAAAATAATGAAAAACACAAAATATTACAAGATCAAAGTTGGTTCTTTATTAAGTAGGTTTTTTAGTCTTCCTGCTTCCCGCCGTCGAATAGTGGACTCACACACTCTCATGTCGTGTTCCAATGCTTGAAGTTCAGATCGATTTTTTGATTTTATTTGGTTCATTGTGGAAAACGCTGACTCACAAATATAAGATATAGAAAAGGGAAACAGCACCTTCATAGCCTTTTTCGTTATCGCTGGGTATTCATTCATCAGTGACAGCCAAAAGGCCACAATATCAGGGTTTTTCTTCTTTTTGTCTTATATTTTAAATTTTTATTAGTTTCACAATGTTCGCGGTACACAGTTTGGGAAACGCTGATTTAGACGTTACAAACTATGAAAGATTACTTATCGTGTGCAATGTACGATTTCTAGGAAGGCAGGGTAGGCTGCCTTATGTGAGCCATACGGCATACAAGGAAGGCAAGGAAGGCAGTGTGGCCAGCACTACGCTTCAGCCGACCATTATTATCCCCAGGGTGTTATCCCAGGTAGGCTACTCATTTTCAACAGGCTGAGTCAACCTGGGGGCTGAAAAATGCACTTTGATTTTATGGTGCGGGGCCGGGAATCGAACCCGGGACCTCTAGGTTAGTAGCCAGGTGCCATACCCACTGGTCTACTGTCCCTGTGAATCATTACACGCAATTATATAAAATGTGATCCACCCAATACAATTTAATACGGTTCACGTTATAATTAAGTAATTAACTGGTTCTTCCTCTTGTAAATTTATAACGTCTTACACGTTTGCGGAAACAGTATGCAAACGTGAAAGCGTTTTGAGTCCTCGCCCATTTTCAAAGCTATTCTTCTTTCTTGTAAATTGTGTCCCCCCCCCGGGGCCTTTCCATTTTATTAGCGATCTGCTTGGTATTGTCTTCCGGGTCGACTTCTCTAATTTCTTCTGTCCTCAGAAGAAACCCTTGGGACTAACCCTTTTGAGATACCTTCGTATTATTTTAATTGTTTTAATTTCTATTTCTTCTATAAGAGACTTTATTGCATCTTTCAGTCTTTCCCCTCTTTGGTTTGTTAGATTGTCTCTCTGCCTCTTTCCTACCATTTTCCTCAGTTGACTACAAACGCATTACAGTCTAAACAAGACACAAGAGTAGTAACCACGGTTCATGTACAGATTATTAACGCTTACAGGGGCGACGTTACTACTGCATGGAACGAAACGGTGTGAAGACGTTATCTTGTTGTCCGGCTTAGAAATCTCATGACCGTTTGGAGTAAATTGGTGTTTACAGCAAAATGAACCATAAACAATTGTGTAAGACTCTTCTCAAGGTTCGTAAACTTCGTTTGAAAGTTTGTTGTTAAAATCGACTGTTCCTTACAGTTGTGTGTGCAGCCGTGTACGTGCGTGTGTGTGTGTGTGTGTGTGTGTGTGACGACGGAGACGCAGAGACTGAAGCGCCTTCATTAATCGCATTAACAGATCGTAATAGCGGTCAGTATCAGAGACTCCTATCTCATGACCGTCAAGGCTGGTGACAGTTTTAAAAGTGAAGGGTAACATGAAGCGACTGTGACGCCTTGTCTGATCGGATATTTCCTTCATATACTCAAACTGGTATTGCCCAGACGTAAAGAAACGTTTCGACTTTCACACAACTCACTGACACATATGTAAAACTCTACATGATGTGCTATACTGAGATGAACTTGTATGAATCGCGTCGTAATGTAATTCCGCTTTCTCAGAAAATAGTTTTTTGTGATTTTTTGTTTGTCTGCACGTAATAAAAAAACAATTGGTTTGGTCGAAAACATCTTCTTCCAAGAAAGAAAAGAGATTAACTTTTTTATAAGCGAAAAGCGTACGTACAATCAGAATTCGATGCGGCAAATGCTTGTGTTATGCGATTACATAAGCATTTATGTACGAACACCGATTGCCAAAGTAAACTGTCTGAGGTTCCTGTGAATATGGGAAAGCACTTAAGAGAGTATGTGTGTGTGTGTGTGTGTGCGCGCGCGCGCGTGCTAACGTTCAGAGAATACGGTAGAAAACGAACACGAAAAACAAAATATAGCCCATATTTCCTTTGCCTGTGAACTAGCCGCCGGAGATGCATATTCAATAGGCGTCCAGAAGGCGATGGCCGCTCCATTTTAAACAGCCCGCACAGATGAAACGTATGTATTCCGATTGAATAGAAACCGAACGTTATTAAAGATATTAAAAAAAGGAATACCGTTGCTACAGTAATGGCGAAAGGCGGCTCAGATTGTTCTGAGGTCGATTGAATCTAAATATTATTTTACGTACGTCTGTATTTATTGTCTCCCAGATTTCTTCACAATAACAAATAACTGCCGCTGCATAATAAACTGTTGTTGTACAAACAACTTTTGAAACCTGTGCGGGTTTACGGTGTGCAACTTTGGGATTCCTCAAAGAAATCCAATATCAAAATAATCCAGGCTTTCCAAAATAAAGTGGTTCGCAATATTGTTAACGAAACGTGGTATGTAAGGAACGATGACATCCATCGACATCTGAAAATAGCTATGGTTATTGACGAGATCAAACGGTTTGCAGATAAACGAGAACAAAGATTTCATAAACATCAAAATAATCACGTGTTATAGCTTCTTGATAATGCTTGATTTGTTCGGCGATTAGAGAGACAGAAACCGTTCGAACTGATGTAGGAAAGTGAAATGTTTAAAGAAATATCTACACATGAAATATTAACTATACTGAGGAGTGCGCCAATGGAGGCGCATTCTACACACTGCTGGCTTAAGTTTTAGAATAGAAATGCTTGATAGTTTGTAACTAGTTACAGCATAAATAAGTAAAAAAAAAAAAACGGTACAAATAGATGTACCTTAATACTTCTTTTGACAATACAAAAAGACATCCACACTACTCTAGTCGTCTAGTGATTTTTATATTTTATAGTTATTGAATATTTAATTGAAAAATTTTAATATGTTAAGAAGAGTTAACTTTTTATTTGTTTAATAAAATTATACAATAACGAACAATAAGCGAGTCGTGAATTTAAAGATAAAAGTTTTTATGAGGTTCAATCCGTTGATCAATTAGAATTTAAAAAATGTAGTGCATTTTCAGATGTTATAATAACTCTTCTGAAATAGTCCTGGAGACGACAATAAAAATGTCGAAATTATGATAAAAGTTTTTTGAATTTGATATTGTTAACTGACAGGCCTTCAGTAAACCTTTCACAATTTGTTTAAATAAATATAAGCGCAAACCAAACGCAGAATGTCATCTTTAAATACGGGTTGTTCAAATTAAAACTAACTATTGAGGTAGAGACTGAAGTATTTTCACTGTACCTTTTTTAAAAATGTCTTATTTAACTGAACAAATTTGGTTTTCTCTTTCATTTTCTCTCCTTCTTTAAGGAAAACTAAATATTAAAAAAAAATAATAATTTGGAGCCTGCAATAAAGCCTGAATTAAATGTATTGATTTAGGTAAGTCTTGATTAAATAGTTACTTTTGCATAGTGTGAACAAAATTTGATTTTTACCGGTAAATTTCAACGCATTTTCTTACTTCTTTTTTAAAACAATCGACTACGATGAAATTGACAACAAAGTTATATTTTGGAACTGTGGGCAAGATTAAGCGTCGAGTTACTCATGAATTACGTAAACATCTCACAAATTGTCCTGTCATGTAGAAAAAAGATCACTTATAAACAGTGGTGTAAATACGGAAGGGATCATCAGGGGATCATCAGAGCTATTAAAAATTTCAGCGAAATTCCATAATCGCTTAACGTAGGAACATTTCTAAGCCAGTTGCGTGTTTTAAAAAAATACTTAAAAATATCTACTTAGCCTATTAATTTACTTTAATCTTTTTCGGCGGGACAGACTTTCTCTTACAGGGTTGTCTATGTCTATGTCTTATTCCTCTAAGTCTAATATCGCTATGGTTTGAACCATCGTCTTTGCACAGGTAAACTAGCAGTTTCTTGACCTTCATTTGGAAAAATGTAAGATTTTATTGCTGAATTGTATACAAAAAAAATTATGTACTTTAATATGAAATATAGGATGGTTAAAACATTTTTAGGACAACATCCTCAAATTAAAGTACCAATGAGTAACAGAACCGTGGTTTTCAACATATTCACAAAGCTCATCTATGAAAATTTTAGTAAGAATAAAAATTTAGAATTAAAGTGATTCTTATTGACATGATATTTATTACCTTCCGAATAACAGTTGCTCAAGATAGAAGATTTTGAATTTCATGTTGGTTTATTCAAAAACTTTGAGACAAAAAGAATTTATAAAATATAAGGGATGTATCTTATCCCATATGTAACAAGGAACTTGTCATTTGTCTTGAGGAAATAGGGGAGTTAATCTTCAAGCTAGACTCCCCCCCCCCAAGAAGCTATTTTCACTCCCTTCTCCCAGGAGCAGCTCATAGTTACGCCACTGCTTGTTAGTCCTTCCTGTACCATTCAGTGGAGTGGAACAGAACACTGGAACTAAATGATTTTTTACCCTGGTTGAAAAATTAATTACAACGTCTTCAAGTATTCCAATGAAAAGTACGAAGTTTGACAAGAAAAACAAGTTTTATAAAAGTCAAACACACCGTTTAGTTTGGTTAAATTATCTTCGTTCATCTGTTTACTAATTATTCAATGTTTGTAAAGTCATACATATTATGGAATTAACAATTCGTCTTAAATAACCTGCATTAATAATAATAATATTTGTAAATATTAATTTTAAAACATTTTTTGAAAGTAATAATATTTGTATTAAATAATTTGTAATATATAATGTCAATTTCCTTATATAACAAATTTAAATATAGCATTTTTGCTAGTAACTCTAATGATTTTATCTACAAAGTATTTTTAGCAAAATTAAAGACTACAATTTATTCAAAAAAATTTGTTGAATACAGTAAAAAGTATTTTCCATATTGTAACACGCAAAATAAGAGTTCAGTGTTTCCATTAAAATTGTTTTTTTTTTATTCTTTCGGATATTATGTGAATTCCTGTTATGGAAATCTTTCTCAGTTACAGGGAAAGTTTCCTGCCATCCGTACAGACACTTAGAAGTGGAGCCCGGCTTTACAAAATCGCTCTGTGGTTTCAAAAGAAAAGTATTAATAATTAAATGATTTTTATGTCGCTGAAAGCTAATGCGTGACCGTGCAAAAGCTAATGTCTGACGCAAATAGTGCGTGACAAATAAATGTTATACTTTTTATAATACGTCATTGTACTACTAATGATCTTGAGTCATTTGCAAGTAACGTCAGTAAATAAAGGGTCAGGCTATAATCATCACCTGTGGCACAGTTTGGTGCCTCGAGGTAGGTGAAGTTGTGGCTCCAACGACGCGATACTGACGAAATCGTGATACAACTAATTCATTACCATTGATCCTTACCTTTTTTTTGTATTTTTTTCGCATAATGACGTCTACGCTATGACTTTCAGGTCCTGGTATATATTTTTCGCAGATTATATCCGTTAAAAATGGGAAGAGAGATTTGAACGTCTGGTCTACAACATCTTATAGTATATATTATGAAATGTATATATACAATATATACAATGTAATACAATGTATATATAGTATTATAAATGAAAAGTATATATTATTATGGACAGGGGAATAAGTATAATACAAAGTAAGTACAAACCATAAATGAACAAATCAAAAAAAAAAACAGAACAAAGTGAAGAATTCATCTAGAAAGGACAGACCCTACTCGTACTCCTAAAGAGTATTTAAGTACAATAAAATCGACGAAGACTCATGGGATGGACAAGAAAAGGTGGAGATCAAGTCCAGTGGAAATTAGAAGTCATAACAGGATGTGACCCTAAACTGTAACGGATGAAGAAGAAAATATTATAATAATGTGTTTCTGGATGTCATATGTCTACAAATAACCGAGTTTTATACGACGCGTCTAATACTATTTCATATATCGACATTTTACACATGATTATACAATTATTAGAATTACTTTTATTGTCTTTTATCTCACCTTTTAACTCTATAAGGCCGCTATTTATCTTAACCTTTGCATATCTTTTTCTGTTTCTCTCAAAGGAGGTGTTTGCAAGTAGTACGTGAAGGAATAAAATTAATTCTTGTATAATTTGTAGATGACCTTTACAAGTACTTCAGTACACGTAGCCTTATGCTATTCTAGGATAAATTCTAGGACAAACGATTTAATTATTCCATTGCTGAACAGAATCTGTACAATCTGTACAGAGTTCAGAATTTGCTATCAGGGCACAAGATCGCATGACTGTATGTTGAATTCAAGGGCTATAGCGCGCGGGCTAACACACACACACACACACACACACACACACACACACACACACACACACACACACACACACACACACACACACACACACACACACACACACACACACACTCGCGCGCGCGCGTGTAACACTAAAACAAAACATAACCAATAGTGCTGGTAATGATGAAACGTAAGGAAGCAAGGTCGAGCACAGTTTACTAACAGAAATGGGGGAACAGAAATGTAACGATAGGGAACTTCACCCATTGGCACGTAACGTAGACAGCTGAGAATTTCGTCCCACCTGACAGGAGAATATTTACTTACCCGGTTGGTGTCGGAACAAAAGACCCGTTTGTTTTGGAATAAGCAAAGCTATACTCCGTACTGACCACAATGCCATGGAAAGTATAAAAAAACCGAAGTCTTCTTTGCTTGACGATTTATTTATTCCAAAACATACTTCATGAAAGGCAAATACTAAGTATGTATGTTGGTGCCGGTTGGGAGACAGGATCCGATTGCTTGTGATGCGGGTACTGAACGAGCTCTGAAAATTGAGGTGAAAAGAAGAAATCGTGGTCCTAACGTCAAACCTCACGACAATCAAGAGAATAGCATAGCATATCGTAGAATAGTAGTAGGATGAAGGTTAATCAAGAGAAGTAGAGATAAAGTTGAAATTGGTCTTGAATAGTAACGCCTAACAACAGTTATGAAGGTAAAAGTTCTTAGATGGAAGATTTTCATCTACACTATAAGAAAACAGGCGTGATTTCTCATTCTCTCTGCTTCTGTATCTATCTGTCTGTTTGCCTGTCTATCTACATGCTTCTCTCTCTCTCTCTCAGACACGCGCGCGCGCGCGCACACACACACACACACACACACACAATAGAAGTTACCGAAAAACCTTTGTGGCCGCTGAAAGTGTATCACAAAGAGAGTAAGAAAAACATAAGTGACTTGTTGAGAAGGAAGGGAAGAAGAGTGAAATCTTCCAAAATTTATAGGAAAAAAGAGCACGCTTGTTCGCTTGTTTGTAGACTGAACTGCGCTAGGGCAAGTTCCTTGAATAGCACAAGCATCGCCCATTCTCATATAAACTAAAGGTACAATATTTGTATTCAAAATATATACCATTGAGTTTGGTCAGATATAAAGAGGATATTTAGAAAGTTCTCAAAAGTCGAAATATTAAACATCACTGGAAAACTGTTTTTCTATTTTTCAGATGTTTTTTTAATCTTTGACATATATATTATTATTGATATCCAAGTCATTTTGTTATTTATAAATTAATAAATTACCTTATATCCGTCGTGTGACTTTGTTTTATTAATTAAAATTACGCGTTTCGTAACATATGTTCCATCATCAGATTCCTTTACTCAGTGGAGATTGTCAAATGTTAAAATCACATACTGAATTGTTAAAAACACACGTCAGTATGGGTGCGCACCCTACGGAGGCTGAACGGATACGGTGCGTTACGTTACGGTGCATTATGGGTGCGTTACGTTACGGTGCATTATGGGTACGCACCGTATCCGTTCAGCCTCCGTAGGGTGCGCACCCATACTGACGTGTGTTTTTAACAATTCAGTATGTGATTTTAACATTTGACAATCTCCACTGAGTAAAGGAATCTGATGATGGAACATATGTTCCGAAACGCGTAATTTTAAATAATAAACAAAGTCACACGACGGATATAAGGTAATTTATTTATATCTTTATCTTTAATAAAGATGTTCGTATATTTTATGAATAGTAATAAGTCTTTACAGTTTTAAACCATAAGAGAATGTAAATAAAAATTATTAAATCTCACGCAACGTGGAATGCGGTGTTCCTCTGCCTGCGGGTGGAGGTGAGTTATGTCCGTCTGAAAAACGTTACCCATCCTCTTTCGATTCGAGTCAGTCCAAAAATGCCAGTTACGTATAAATTGCCACAAGGTTTTTCTTCATTATAGTTTTGAGTCGAATGCAGATTAGTAGATAAACATAGAAGTATATCTCTATCTAACAAAAAATAAAAATAAATCCTGTAGAATTGCCACTAACATTATATAGAGGCTTTTGCGAGTTCTGGCGCTAACCGTGACGTAATTAGGAGTTGTGAATGTCAGAAGTGCGTCACTATCGGAAAAAGTGGGACCGAAAGTATTTCATACAAGGGTGCCTGAGTAATGATACAAAATAAAATAACAATAATATTAAGGTGGAGTTCTTATTTTTGTAAAGATTAGATTAAAAGACCAATGGTTTGGCTATTCCTATTTTCCTACAAAAAGAAACTACTGTCAACCGAACAATCAGTAATTTCTGCTTCCTTATGTCGTATAAAATTACAGCGTTACAGCAAGGTGAAAGTAATACAATTGCTGAAGATAAATGAAATGAGAGTTCAAGAACGTGTTGTGGTTGGTTATGCCGGACTTTCCTCGAAAACCACGTGAGGGCAAGAGAATTTTATCTAATACGTAAGGTCACGAAAATGCTAGTAAATGTAGCGAATAGAGCATTAAACAATTAAAAATATAAATATTGCTACACTATTTTTATGTATCTGAAGAGTACTCTACGTAACTTTCAAATTAAGCTACCAGCTAGGTCGTGGGATTTCTGAGTTCGTCACGTTGAGTCCCTTTTGTTGCACAATAAATTATTATGTAAGAATAGAAGAGGAAGATTTAATGAGGTGGAATAAATACTAATAATACATTGATGTATAACACAACAAATTCTTTAAATTTTGATTAGAAATATGTTTTATATGTCGCCTTTTAAGAGAAGCTGTTTTACACATATTAGTTGTAGTATACACATTATAAATTACACATAAATAATAGACAAATAACAAAAGTAAAACACAGGTATGAACATATAAATAACAAATATAAAACACATATATAAAAACAATTATAATAATGCTTCAATTACATGGGGGTGTCTGACATTAAAATATACAATTCAAGTCATCATTATTTTCAATGTTGCAAATCATATATAAAGTACTTTTTATATTTACTACAGGAAAATGAAAGAGTTTATTCGCAATCAAACATATTGTTGATTTTAATAAAAAATGAGTTTAAGTGTAATAATTAGTTAAACTGTAATTATTAATTTAATAATTTTAATAAATTTTATAATATAATAATAATGGCTCCCATGTGTACCACCGAAGTAGCTTAGGAGAAGGCAGGGTAGGCTGCCTTATGTGAGCCGTAGCCTACGGCATACAAGGAAGGCAGTGTGGCCAGCACTACGCTTCAGCCGCCCATTATTATCCCCAGGATGTTATCCCAGGTACTCATTTTCAACAGGCTGAGTCAACCTGGGGGCTGAAAAACGTACCTTGTTTTTATGGTGCGAGCACGGGAATCGAACCGGGACCTCTAGACTAGAAGCCAGGTGCCATACCCACTGGTCTACTGAGCCGCCCTAATAAATTTTAATTCTGATTAATTTTAGCCAAAAAATATTATTTAGTTTAGTTCAATAAATACTATTATTGCGCAACCATTTTAATTAAATATAAAAGTAATTAGCAACAGATGTTAACATTACATACTTTAACCATTCTAATTATTTAAATTTCTGTATTTACGCTATGCACAATGATTTTTATTTGTTTGTCTCTTATTTAGACCGTGATTTAGTGTATTTGTCTTTTCCTTTAAAAAATAATTGGTTAATTTTTCACCTGCTTTCACTGCTGTTTTACCGTGTCAAAGATATTGTGTTGTGTTTGTGTGTGTGTGTTTTGCTCTTTGATGATGATGGTGATGATGATGATAATGTGCTGATTCCCATGTAGATCTTTAGTTGTCAGTGTTCTATTGCAAGGTGATGATGATGGTCTTGGTGCTCCTACGTCAATTATTGTTGTAAGTTTTATTTACGGCTTGATGGTGATCCTCATGACGAGGCTATATATCGCTGAGCAAACTGACATAGTGTCCGCTTGAGTAAATTCTTAGCGTCTGTTCGGTAGTTTTTTTTTGGGGGGGGGGTTGTTTGAGTCCGGACCGAATTGGGCCAGACTCGGGCTGGTCTGGGGCAAGCCCCCTTCAGCCAGATGGTATGGGAATTGTGGGGTGACGTATGCCAATGCTGACCGGCCGTTGAGGAGGTGGAGGCACGTAGATGGGAGAGTAGTGCATTGTATGCATCTGTAGTTGGTAGCCAGGTGTGAGAAGAAGAGGTAGATGGAGGCGCCCATCAAGGGTGTTTGTTGATTTATTTATTTCTTTTTCATTTATTGTTCTGTTTCAGGGCAGCCAAGACAGGGACGTGTAACGCAGGTCGCCAAGGCTGGTGTGTGGTGGCGTCAAGGTAGCCGGAGGACACGCAATTGTGGATTAAATAGCCGGGAAGTGGGTGACTGGAAATTCGGTCGTTCAGAATCGTCCGGGGTTTTATACTCAAGACACGCAGACAGGTCGAAGATTACTTACCACGCCTTCACAGACCTGTTAAGTTTTGTTCCGCGCGTCGGTTTTCAACACATCACTTTTTGTGTATTTTCACACTCATAATTATTTTTGCACACTAATTTTAAAATTTGTGTTCATGTGCAAACTAATAGAATCATGTCTTTGTTTGCATACTAATTAGTTGCTCGTCACATATTAATTAGCTAAGTAAGTAATTAATTTGTTTATAGTTTGCTTATAATTTTACGTTCACCTTCAAATTGTATCCACATATGTGTCATTATGGCCGTCTTAAAATTACATAATTCACTTTGTTGTATGTATTGTCAGTGTGCGAATTTTTATTAAATAAACATATTTAATTATTCGTATTTTAACCTGTCTGAACTGGAGCTCACTACCACAAGTAAAATACGTGCTTACACAGAGGTCTTCCTGATCCGTAGCATAATTCCTGTCTCTGCCGGCGGCTCCGTGCTCAGAGCGCGTGTTCTGAACGCCGACTATGAAATAGTGCTCTGAGCGCCGATACTGATAAGCCCGTGTTCTGTGTGCCGAGCTTATCTGTGCATTATTAGACGCGTGGCTGCATATCTGTCTGTCCGTTGTTCCTCAACTCCGTAGCCAACATTAGCGGTCCTATGAAAATTTGTACAATTTATTGCTAAAAGACATTGCCACTCTACCATTAAGCTACCGGACCTGCAGACCTCTCTAACTGTTTTGAACGAAATACATTTATTATTAAATTAGTTAAATTTCAATATTAGACAATTTCTTATATTATCAGAAAAATTATGAAAACCCAAATACGCTACTATTATATTAGTAACATAACTCCATTTAGATCAAAATTCACGACTTTACGACTACTGTGTCACAACGATTGTCAACCACAACTAAGGAAAGGTGCGAGTAACAAGCTCGTCTACGAATCGTATGGTCAGCGGATTAAGGTATGCAGCTAGATAACCACTCTAGTGAGTTTTTCTTTCTTATCAATCCATTCTTTCATAAACACATTGCACATCTTGTGTTTACGGATATATATAGCTCAGCTCTCCGTCTCATAATCGTACTTTCATAAATAGGATTATTTGCTAATGATCGACGTCCAAAGGCACCATTACATGCATAATAAAACATTTCAAAGTGAAAGTTGCAGGCTTATAAAAAACGTGTATTCATCCGTTACCTTTAAACATAAACTCGGTACAGTTGTCAATCTGCGTCTTTCATATTTTACGCTTACGTAGAGAGTTTATAAGTATATACCTGTGTGTGTGTATGTGTGCGTGTGTGTGTGTGTGTGAGACAGTTTTGTTTTACATCGGCAAAACAATAACATTTCTTACACATTATTTTACTTAAATAGATAGACATAATTACAATATTCCAAAAACCTAATTAGTACAGTATTACAATTTTAATTATTGATAATATAATAAGCCCTTAATTACGTTTGTAAATAATTGTAGATCCAGTAATCACTGAATGTTTATTGGAAATGGTGCAAGTAGCAATACATGTCTAAAAATATTTTATAGCTGAATGCAGATTGTAAAATGTTCAATAATGTATATTATTAAAAGTTATTATTACTACTGGCACTGAACACGCTTATTCATATATTGGAGAATTGTGTACAAAATAACAGAACTACTGATATTACAAACACAAAATTATGGTAAACAAATCAATCATGTGACAATGGTTATTATTTATTATTTATATTGTTGTAAAATAATATTTACCGAGTACATCGTCTATACAGAGTAATATAGTCTATTGTTAAATTATGTAGACGTCGACATTCACACTCTTCCTTCCTCTCACTCGCATGCTCTCTCTCTCTCTCTTTCACTCCAGCACTCTCACACTCCTTCCATTACTCTCTCCCACTTCCGCTCACTCTCACAGTCTAACACACACACACACACACACACACACACACACACACACACACACACACACACACACACACACACACACACACACACACACACACACACACACACACACACACACACAGCAAGGTACACAAGCCCGCGTGCACACACATATATACACACGCACAAAATTTTCTAATCTCCACATCTCTCTCTCTCTCTCTCTCTCTCTCTCCCCTACCAAAAACCCAAAGATTCCCCCCTTCCAACACTTAAATCACAATTACGCATATTCCACATATCGTAGGTACAGATAATGTAGGTACTGTACAAATATTCATGTAGGGTTCTTTACGTTCACACATGTATCGTTCACGCATCTACACATACTATAACCGACTCTATATACACGTGCATACACATGGGTTTGTGTGTGTGTGCGCGCGCGCGCGCGACAGTCAAAGAGAAATAAAATAACTTATTTCCGCGGAAGTCTTAAAAGTAGTTGAATACTTAAGGTCTATTGCTGTTTAAAGGGAACGAATGAAAGCTGGAAGCACCAAAGGCCTAAAATAAAACACAAAATTTTTATAAAATTGTTATAGTTTATTTGGAGATGAAATTATGAGGAATTTTAGTGAAAATATAAAATCTGTATCTGAAGTGTCTGTATTTTGTATGTGTAGTAATTTGTCAGAATTAGTATGTCTCAACACTCATTTTGGATTGCTTTCAAAAAGTTTGTGAAATGTGTCATAAAAAAAACTTTACCGGTATATTTTGTTATCAGTTGTGTGTACTTTTGAATAACGTTAGATATAGACGTATAGATATCTATGGAAACATACATACACTGAAAAGCTATGACTTAATAATTTGTCGTTTAAGTATTACGGTTATAAATTTAACTAAAAAATAACGCAGTAGTCCAAAACTTATAGTATTTATTTTATGATTGTCTGCTCTACAATTATGTTACTAATAAAATGGTAGAGTAGTTGGATTTTCGTAATTTTTCTGATAATATGAAAAATTTTCCACTATTGGAATTTAACTAATGGCTGTGATAATGGCTTTAGTAATGACTTGTACACATTTTCATTGAGCCACTAGTGTCGGCTAAGAAGTTGGCGAACAGCGTATATACAGATATGCAGCCAGGTGTCTAATGATGCATAGATAAGGTCGGCGCACAGGACACGGGTTTATCAGTATCGGCGCTCAGAGCACGCTACCCTGCCGGCGGACCAACACACACACACACACACACACACACACACACACACACACACACACACACACACACACACACACACACACACACACACACACACACACACACACACACACACACACACACACGGCTTCACCCTAGTAACCAAGTAAATTATTGTTCAAAACAGGTGTTTAAAAACAGGTTACGAATTGTCCAATTCTTGTCTGTCTCCGTATGCAAACTATTTACAACTGTTTATCTCTATTTTATATATACAAATAAATTTTGAGAATGAAGATGATTTGCAAAAAGCTATGTTTCAATTACAAGAAGTGGCAAAAGAATACTCACTGACAATTTCAGTAAGGAAAACCAAAACCATGGCCTTTAAAGATAAATATCCAGTGAGGACTAAGATAGTTATAAACAACAGCACTTTAGAACAAGTAAGCCGTTTCAGATACTTCGGCTGTCCAGTAAGCTATGAATCTGAATATGATATAAGAGAGAAGATAAATACATTTAGGAATATTTGTGGTATGATTCACAGAAATCTTAGAAATTAAAGAAGTCACAGCGCAAGGATTAAATTTTATAAGACGATTGCAAAACCCACGTTGATTTATACAAGTGAGGCGTGGGTCATTTCAAAAAAGAAAAGCGGCAAGATTCGGAGTGCTGAAATGCAGTTTCTTCGAAATACTTTAAATTATACATTGCAAGACAGAATAAGGACTGAAAATATCAAAGGAGAACTCGAAGTAAAGGACATAAATGAAATTATTGCAAGTTACAGAAGGCAATGATGGGATCATCTGCAAAGGATAACAGAGGATCGATTGCCGGAAGCGGCACAGAATAAAGCCACTGGTAGAAGAGACATGGGTCGTCCGAGGATGAGATCGGTGCCGGAACAGGTTTATATAACCTAATTCTTGAAGAGGAGAAGAAGAAGAATTACCTTGGGCGAAAATGGAAATATGTATCGTTGCAATATACATAAAATAATATAAATATTGTATGTAAATGTATGATACAGTGAAAACAGAAGCTCACTTAAAGGATGCCCTCCCTAGAGATTATAAACATTCACTGAAATGTACAGAAAAAGTACACAATAACCATACAAAGTAACATTACCTACTGATTGTATACTTTAACTTGCTCTACCCAGAGAAAGTGTACAAATTATGCAATGAATGTTGTCTTTTTAAACAGTACATTTTACTCAAATTACTGATTTTATTTTAGCGTTTATTGCAGACTCTGAATATCGGCCGAATTACTGTATCTACTTGTTTTAATTAAAGGTAATAAACTAATTCATAAATAATTTTAATCTAGGCCTACCGGTAATTAAATTAATTATATGTCATGAAATAAATTAACTTATTTGTAAAATATTTGTTATCGTTTAACATTTTAAAAGTACGATGCAGAGACTTGAAGATTTATGATTTATTTCTAATTGTTCAGTGCAAAATTGTGGCTTTAAAAACGGTGGCGAGAGCTCTGTCCATACCTGCACGACAAGGTTTTTTTTTTGAAATGATCATGCCATAACAAGTGCTGGACATTTAAACGTTCCTACAAATAAAACAAGACTTATGTAACACCATAGTGCATTGCCATGTATCAACAGATAATTTTAAATAATTTTGATTATTTTTTCCTTTCTGTTTTTTACATTAAAATACTAAAATTGTTACACTAATTTAAAAAAAATATTTTTAGAATAACCAGTGCCTCATGTTAGAAAAAGTAGACGCTCATTAATTATTGTACACATTCACTAGTGAATGCTTACAATCTGTTTATACTTCATGTTTTCATCCACATTGATTCAGGCTCAGTGAAACTATAATATCGCTAGTAAAAGTACACATCGACTGAAAATTTCACACGTATGTGTGTGTTCCCATTCGCGTATGTTTCTGCAAAACTGTACTACAACACAAAATGTTTTAGCAAAGAAGATTTGTTATACAACTCATGTCGTGTATAAACTCTTCCAAAACGTTTCAAGGACGTTCCAAAACTATTGCAAATTAAGTTAATAAAATACCAGTATATTAAAATTCACAACGCTCAGAGCGACACAAATATGAAACATTAAATTCTGGTTGCGTTCACATCTATCGTGTTTCCTTTTTACAGAAGAATGGAAAAGTAAGGTGGCCAGACAAGATGACAGATGAAGAGGTCAATCCTGAATACAGTTCGTCATAGGAAAGGAAACCGGATGGAACAAATCTTGAAAAGAAATTGTGTGCTATGAGGGAAGAAAGAAGGGAGTCCAAGACTTGGAAGAATAAAATTTCAGCTGTTGGATGATTTAAAGGGGGTAAGGAAATACTGGAAGCTGAAGTAGGCAGCCAACGATCTGGCAATGTGGAAAGCGAAATTCGCAGACCAAGTCATGGGACTTCCTGTCAGGCAGAACACTTTAATAAAACACACACACACATATACTGGAATATTTAATATATTGGAATGTTCGTTCCAACTGCATATGAAATATAGCAAACAATATTGCCATATGATAGCATATAAAGAAGCTATATGAATAAGTATAGATTTCACGTTTGAAGATAGTAAATTAGTTGGTAAGGAACATTGTAAAAAATGTTAGTTTGAAGTAGTTTTTAGACTTGTAAAGCAACTTTAAGTGAAGTGAAATGACGCGTAATTTGGCTGCGAGTGTAGTGTGCATGTGCGAGGGTAAGTAATTATTTTACAGGATATTCTTAAAAAAAAACACGTTAATTTTGTAACACAACAATGTGTTACATAACCTAGACGTGTACCAAAAGAATAAATAAGGGCACGGAAATAATATAAGTGAATAATTTATGATAAAAGTAGCAAAGAAAAGAAGGACCACAAGAAGCAGTAAGGAATACACTGCATGACACTACAACAAATACTATGACTGACTCTAACTAATGGACAAGCCAAGTTCACTATAAGCTGTCAAACAAGCCAGTCAATGACATAAATGTAAAGTCACATGTTTATAAAATTAATTGAAGAATGACAAGAATAATATAATATCAACAACAGTATTTGGCTGAAAATAAATGAACCATGACCAGTAAATAACAATGCCTATGACTAAGACTAGCTATGGCCACAATGTAAAGTTAAAACTAGCATTTCAAACCCCAAATGTAATATTAAGAAGTAAGAATACTTGTAAGAGGAAACCTTATATGAATAAGTAACTTCCTCATTATACCAAATGTAACTAATGACAATAATTAATGCATAAACCGATGCTAAAGGTATGCCTAGACTACGCCTAAACAAACGTTTGTCAGTGAATTAATAAGTAGAAAGGACTACTAGTGTACATAAAATCTACTGAACAATCTATACAACCAAATGTAATAGTGAATATCACCACTCAATTATTAATGAGTAACATTAAGTTGAGTAGGATAAACAAAATGTAATTAGAAAGTAAGGATTATTCATAGTAATGTATCACCATAGTTAAGCTAAGATTTAATAATTGTATTCAATAAATAGATATTAAGTATAACGACGAATGTGTTAGTGTTCCGACAAAGACGTTTAAAAGAAAACGCGATGTGAAACACTAAATATAACTAGATAGGTAATAATCGTATTTGGCCTCGCTAGCAGACGACGGTGAAAAACCATGTTTCTGAACATTATTTGTTAGCAATGTCAGAGAAAGTGTGATTAAAACCAGTGTTAAGTCATATCAAATTAAAGCTCATGAACTATTCTTTAATTTGATAGTAATAGACCCGCGATCGCAACTGTAATAAGTGCGTAGCGAGAGTTAGCATCATTTGTAATTATAAAGTGAGAAATTAGTTAGTTAACACTAACAACAACGAAAGTTGTCAAAGACGTTTGTCAAACGACGGTTGGAAAACAATGCGTCATTTTTGTAACGGCTGTCGGAGCCAATCAAAAATTAGCTTATTAAACGGATTCATCACCTAAGCCCCATGAAGCGAGGGGGTATATAATCAAAAACCAAGCGAAATCGTGACACTTTTGACAATCATCTCGAGCGAGAAGGTGTCGCTCGTCACCCCAAAATTTTTAATAACTTAGAGTATAATGTAAACAGTGAATCCATTTAACCGTTTCGTCAAGACAAATAACTACACAACAATTTATCAACAGGAAGTGCATCGATGTGAAGTAATTATTTTTATTTTGTGCGCGATATTTAGAACGAGAGAAAGATTATTAACCAGTATTTAACTTAGTCCGAATTTAGTTAGAAGAGGACTATTATTCTCCGTTCTTAGTTCGTGTGAAGTATAATGAACCAGGGTCACTATAATCCGACCGCTGGAGTGTTTGAAATAAATTTTAATCTATAAGATTAAAATAAAAAAGGTAACATTGTGACAATTCATTTTATTAATCTGTGTGCACTTGTAATTCTTCAACACAAAATTATACTGACGCAAAAACATCAAAACTTTCTATCTGTTACACTGTGATCAAATTTATTTAGCGGATTTGTTAATCCCACGTAAGATTTTTATTAGTCTTAAGTGATAAAAAATATTTGTTAATAATTAAGTCAGCGTGATAAACGCTAACCTAGAAATAGGTACGAATTTTAAAAAAGAGGCCGAATTAGTAAATATTGTCATTAACGTCTGTATAGGCATAAAGTAGTTCTTTCTTGTATTTAAAAGAGCTTACGCCCGAGATATAAAATAATATTTAATTAAAAGTTAATCTGGTAATAACCATAAGAGTTGATTTGTTCTATCTGAGCTAGTTCGTAGGGTAAAAGAACGAAGTAATTGCAATTTTATATTAATGTATCCATTATACTCGTAATTGTTTGAATTTATTCTCAAGGGTAAGAATAAAACCCGTTTGTTATCAGCATAAACCTTGACTCTATTTATTTCAAAGAGTGAATTAATAATTAATTTTGAATACAAAAATAACTCTGAATAGAGGTTGTATGTTGTTAGATTTGAATTGCCGTAAGTGCAATAAGCATTAAAACCAGTTTTAAAGAAAATTATCAAAGATTAAATCTCATTAATTGGTTTTTTATGGGATTTTCCCGAAATAAACCCGTGTTCGGCCCTTATCAAACAAGGAGTGATCTAACCTTGTCAATAAAGTAAGCTGGTATTAAATCCATCTTGGCAGCTTAGTAATTATTATAAGTGAACTTCAGAACTTCTAGTATCACGATCAGGTACGTGAAAGTATATTATTATAAATTTTTGTTGTCCAGACGAGACTTAACCTTACGTACTTTGACGACTGTTAACCTAGAAGAGGAGTTTCGCTGCCAGATCGACGCTACGGCTACCTTCATCAGTCGACCAGCGATTAACGCTTTATTCACTAAATTGATCAACCATTACTAATCAAACAGTATTTATTAATTATTACTGCAATTATTTTAGAAAAGAGTTCTTTAAAATTATTATAACTTTTATTCATCATAATCGAATTCTAATCGATTTACAACTTAACTTTAAATCGAAATCAAAATACACACATAATAACTTTTTTAACAACGATAATCTCGTTTACTTACAAGTTGGCGACCAGCAACGTGAGGCTGTAAAAATATTAAGCGAATAAATTTTTAATATAAATATTAAGCCCGGCAAGTACAAGAGAACAACCATGCCACATACACACAAACACGACACGAGATACAAGGCCAGCCGAGTAGAAGATATACAAACAGGTACAGAAATAAATGTAGAAATACAAGAGACGCAACCAACGTCCGAAATGGAAGTCGCGACTAATAATGATGGGGAAACACGACCGGAAGGAACGCATCCGGCTGAACCTGTGCCATCCGAACTACCTGAAACGCCAACCCAACCAGGAGAAACGGCCTTCCAAGAATGGATGAGAAGAATGATGGAATCATTAAAGGAGGACAACCGATCGCTGAAGGAAGATAGTCGCGATATGAACAAGAATTTAGAGTCATTGAGGGAAGATAATCGTGACCTGAACAAGAAAATGGATGACAGCCAGAAGAATAATGAACTATTAAACAAAAAATTAGACGATAACAATAAAAATATAGAGTCAATTAATAAAAATATGGAGTCGTTAAAAGAAGATAGTCTCAGAAATATGGAATCATTGAAGGAAGATTTGAATAAAAAAATAGACGATACCAATAAATCCATGGACGCATTAAATAATAAAATAGACGACAACAACAGAGCATTGAAAGAAGAGTTGAATGCAAAGTTAGATGATATCAGCAAGAAGATGGAGGAAAATAATGAGGAAATTAATACCAAAGTAGACACGGAAATAACAATCGTAAGGAGAGAGATGGCGGAAGTGCACGAAAGGTGTCAACATCACGGTCAAGAGTTAAAACGGACTAGAGAAGAGGTCGACGGGAGAATCGACAACATCGAAGAAATAAATGAAGCCCGGATCGAGTCGCTGAAAAAGATGAGCCAGGACGAGATCAAGCGAGTGAGGACAGACGTGGGTGAACGATGCGAAGAAATAAGTACATCGGTGGACACCGTAAGAACCTTGACAGTTGCAAACAGAGAAAAAATAGAAGAACTACGACAACGGGAGATCGTGCAGATGAGGGAAGAGATAGAAATCATCCGTAATCGTCCAGTACAGGGTCAATACATCCAACCAACCGATAACCGAGATGTAATAAACTTCAAAAACTACAAGAAAAATCCGATCGAGTTCTTAGAACGTGTAGACGAAAACTTGACCAGGATTCGAGAGAATAGATGGACGGTGATAAGGAGTCTGATCGATGAGTATTTTAAAGAGATTTACGACAATTGGTGGACTGCCACACGCCACGAAGTCCACAATTATGAAGAATTTAAGACGCAATTCCGTGCAAAGTATTGGTCGGAGGCCACACAGAATATAGTGCGTGACAACATCTGCCATGGCAAGTATGACGCAAGTAAAGGAGCTACTCTAACCTCTTACTTCCTAGGTAAGGTGTGTCTGGCGCGTAACCTGGAACCGAAAATACCGGAGGAGTGCCTGGTTACCAAACTTTCTTACCATTTCGAGGAGGGAGTTGCCAAAGCACGCCAGTGGGGACAAGTGAAGACAATTCAAGCCATGTCAGCCTTACTTGAAGACCAGGAGCCTGAAGGTTATTATAGAAGAAGCCGCCGAAGGAACGAGAACTTCCAGGAGAGGAGCGGTAATACCAATAACAATAATTCAAATTTCCGAAATTACCGAGGTAATTTCAATACCAATGTTAATAATTCAAATCAAAATCATGTTAACAATAATAACGAAAATAACTATAGACCAATAACCAATACAATAACTACAATCATACTGGTAACTATAACAATAATAATACCAGACGGCCGAATTATAACAACCAGCCTAACCGACCCCAGGACCAAGGCGGAAATAACCCACCGCAACAGTACCGTAGGGATAACTACGTTCATGCCAACTACGAACCAGGTAGGAGGCGATACTACCCTCGGCGCGATAGTTTCAGTGGAGACAGGAGGAATGCAAGGGGCGGACGTTGGAGAAGCAATAGCATCGAGGCCGATAGCCGCAACAATGACTACCGGCCCCAAGTGAATTTCGTACAGGCCCGTGACCAATCCAACCCGAGGAGACCTGATACCCGACCGCAGACAAACATCACGAACAATGATGACGAGGAGGATTGGGTGCCAGTCTGTGAGAGGCCTGGCTTTACAATACTGCACAACCGAGCAGGCAGCACTAGAGAGTCCAGATCCGGAGGTGGAAACCAGGATGAGGACGATCCATCTGTGAGTATCCGAAGGGAATACAACCAACAGAACCCACCAGAACGCTGGATTCCCCTAAGAGGAGATGGCAGCCGACCCAGCACATCCCAAGACGCAAGACTACAGTGCCCATAATGAACCCAATAGAATGGTGAAGCCCAAGAGAACCCCAACATATAGACTATTAATGGACTTATTATTATAGAAGAATGAACTATATTATCATACGGTGATTCTAACAAGAGTGTTTAGTGTATCAAATATCATAAAAGTGTCTACCATGAAAAGGTTAAATTAATGATCAAGAAAATCATTTATTATATTCAATGTATTGAAAATATCTAATTGCGTATAACCAGCCTGTTTACCATATTGAATCATAAAGAAGAATGTGTATTATGGGTATATGTACCAAAAATATCTATTATGTATTAAATAAGAACCATGTTTGTCATACTAGATGATAGGGAAAAATGTTCATTATAAACCAAATGATTTTATGATAAGAAAAATGTTTATCATATCAAATGATAAAGAAAAAATGTCTATTGTATTGTATAAAACAAAAATATATTGTATAACGAAAATGTATGTAAAATATTGATATAATGTTACTCTGACTCTTCAAGTGATTAATTTTAAAACAATAGAAATTATATATCGTCCAGAATAAGTGTTAAAGATTCCAACACTTGAAGGAGTAGAGGGGAAGAAAATCAAATTGTCGAATAATAAAGGAGAAGGCTTGAATAAGGAATGGAATTAATAAAATTGACTATGTATAAACCCAATATACTCTCAAACTCTAATACTCCTATATTAATTTCAACAAAAGAAATTATATATCGTCCAGAATAAGTGTTAAAGATTCCAACACTTGAAGGAGTAGAGGAGAAGAACACCACAGTGAGTAATTAGAGAGATGGCTATTATAAAGGAAAGAAGAGAAAGAAAAATGTTATTTAATTGTCAAATATTGTATACCCCTCACAAAACCAAGAAATATATTAAAATCATCCAGAATAAATGATTTAAACAACTATCATTTGAAGGAGTAGAGGGGAAGAACATCAAAGTGTAGAATAATAAAGGAGAAGGATTGAATAAGGAATGGGAATAATTAATTAAGTGATAAATGAAAATACTTATCAAATTATAATAAAGAAAATATGTGTATCGCATATACCAAGACTGTTTAGCATGTTAAGTAAACAATTAATGAGAATAATGGTTATATGGTATAAAAAAGAAAAATGTCTATGTACAAATAACAAAAATGATTATCAAACTACTACTGTTATTGAGGAACAAGAATGTTAATTAAACGATAAAGAAAATATCTAATTGTATATACCGACAATATATGTCAAATGATAACTAACAAAAATGTTTATTATATGAATATTGTAAACCCTGATAATCCAGGATGATAAAGAACCAAAGCTTAAAAAAAAAAACCTATATACAAACAATCACTCTCAACATTGCTGGTGAACTATTGATGAGAGTAAAGCTTGTGAACTTGTAAACTCAATGTTTAAAGAACAACTGCATAATTGTATAATGATCAATCTAAGTGTGTAAATTAAGAATATTAAGATAAACAAAACAACTTACAAACTAGTATAGAAAAAAAACAACAAGGCTAATAAATAACACAGCCAATATGTCAAGTTAGAAATAAAATAATGACCTGTAAAGAGAAGTATGTTAGCTAAAGTATAAAAGCATGAAAAGTGATACCAGTGAAACCTCTAATACCTTGAATGTTATATTGAATATGTTATATTATTGAAAAATGAATGATATGTTATATTTTATGTGTTGTGATAGTGCAACTGTTGCTACGTGCAATTTTTATTTTGTCCCAGACAGAGATGAGGATTCCTCTGATTCTGAGGATGTGCAATGAGGAACGGCGGAGAATGTATGCCACAGTGAGCCACTCTGATTCCGAACCCACTACAAATGTTAGGGATTAAATGGTAATATATCAAGGATTATTAATAAAAAACTGTGAGGTAAAAAATGAAAGAACAATAGAGTTAATCACGAGAATAAAGATATGTTTAATGATAAAGAAAAATGTATTATTGTAAGACAGGAAATTGTTAATTTAAGAAATAAGACATATTATAACTAAATGACTTAGAATATAAGAAACTTGAAAAATACTAGTAAGCTAAAAAATATATCACTAGCCAAGAACTCAATCTAGTGCAACACACTAACAGAATATTAAATTCAATGCAGAAAGAAAAAAAGCAGTAATAGTATATTAAAACCAAACTGAAATGATAATTTCTTCAAATGTAAAATTTCTCTCAAATTATCAATTTTGAGAGGGGAGTATATGTAACACAACAATATGTTACATAACCTACACGTGTACCAAAAGAATAAATAAGGGCACGGAAATAATATAAGTGAATAATTTATGATGAAAGTAGCAAAGAAGAGAAGGACCAACGAAGAAGAAAGAAGAAGAAGGACCACAAGAAGCAGTAAGGAATACACTGCATGACACTACAACAAATACTATGACTGACTCTAACTAATGGACAAGCCAAGTTCACTATAAGCTGTCAAACAAGCCAGTCAATGACATAAATGTAAAGTCACATGTTTATAAAATTAATTGAAGAATGACAAGAATAATATAATATCAACAACAGTATTTGGCTGAAAATAAATGAACCATGACCAGTAAATAACAATGCCTATGACTAAGACTAGCTATGGCCACAATGTAAAGTTAAAACTAGCATTTCAAACCCCAAATGTAATATTAAGAAGTAAGAATACTTGTAAGAGGAAACCTTATATGAATAAGTAACTTCCTCATTATACCAAATGTAACTAATGACAATAATTAATGCATAAACCGATGCTAAAGGTATGCCTAGACTACGCCTAAACAAACGTTTGTCAGTGAATTAATAAGTAGAAAGGACTACTAGTGTACATAAAATCTACTGAACAATCTATACAACCAAATGTAATAGTGAATATCACCACTCAATTATTAATGAGTAACATTAAGTTGAGTAGGATAAACAAAATGTAATTAGAAAGTAAGGATTATTCATAGTAATGTATCACCATAGTTAAGCTAAGATTTAATAATTGTATTCAATAAATAGATATTAAGTATAACGACGAATGTGTTAGTGTTCCGACAAAGACGTTTAAAAGAAAACGCGATGTGAAACACTAAATATAACTAGATAGGTAATAATCGTATTTGGCTTCGCTAGCAGACGACGGTGAAAAACCATGTTTCTGAACATTATTTGTTAGCAATGTCAGAGAAAGTGTGATTAAAACCAGTGTTAAGTCATATCAAATTAAAGCTCATGAACTATTCTTTAATTTGATAGTAATAGACCCGCGATCGCAACTGTAATAAGTGCGTAGCGTGAGTTAGCATCATTTGTAATTATAAAGTGAGAAATTAGTTAGTTAACACTAACAACAACGAAAGTTGTCAAAGACGTTTGTCAAACGACGGTTGGAAAACAATGCGTCATTTTTGTAACGGCTGTCGGAGCCAATCAAAAATTAGCTTATTAAACGAATTCATCACCTAAGCCCCATGAAGCGAGGGGGTATATAATCAAAAACCAAGCGAAATCGTGACACTTTTGACAATCATCTCGAGCGAGAAGGTGTCGCTCGTCACCCCAAAATTTTTAATAACTTAGAGTATAATGTAAACAGTGAATCCATTTAACCGTTTCGTCAAGACAAATAACTACACAACAATTTATCAACAGGAAGTGCATCGATGTGAAGTAATTATTTTTATTTTGTGCGCGATATTTAGAACGAGAGAAAGATTATTAACCAGTATTTAACTTAGTCCGAATTTAGTTAGAAGAGGACTATTATTCTCCGTTCTTAGTTCGTGTGAAGCGTAATGAACCAGGGTCACTATAATCCGACCGCTGGAGTGTTTGAAATAAATTTTAATCAATAAGATTAAAATAAAAAAGGTAACTTTGTGACAATTCATTTTATTAATCTGTGTGCACTTGTAATTCTTCAACACAAAATTGTACTGACGCAAAAACATCAAAACTTTCTATCTGTTACACTGTGATCAAATTTATTTAGCGGATTTGTTAATCCCACGTAAGATTTGTATTAGTCTTAAGTGATAAAAAATATTTGTTAATAATTAAGTCAGCGTGATCAACGCTAACCTAGAAATAGGTACGAATTTTAAAAAGAGGCCGAATTAGTAAATATTGTCATTAACGTCTGTATAGGCATAAAGTAGTTCTTTCTTGTATTTAAAAGAGCTTACGCCCGAGATATAAAATAATATTTAATTAAAAGTTAATCTGGTAGTAACCATAAGAGTTGATTTGTTCTATCTGAGCTAGTTCGTAGGGTAAAAGAACGAAGTAATTGCAATTTTATATTAATGTATCCATTATACTCGTAATTGTTTGAATTTATTCTCAAGGGTAAGAATAAAACCCGTTTGTTATCAGCATAAACCTTGACTCTATTTATTTCAAAGAGTGAATTAATAATTAATTTTGAATACAAAAATAACTCTGAATAGAGGTTGTATGTTGTTAGATTTGAATTGCCGTAAGTGCAATAAGCATTAACACCAGTTTTAAAGAAAATTATCAAAGATTAAATCTCATTAATTGGTTTTTCATGGGATTTTCCCGAAATAAACCCGTGTTCGGCCCTTATCAAACAAGGAGTGATCTAACCTTGTCAATAAAGTAAGCTGGTATTAAATCCATCTTGGCAGCTTATTAATTATTATAAGTGAACTTCAGAACTTCTAGTATCACGATCAGGTACGTGAAAGTATATTATTATAAATTTTTGTTGTCCAGACGAGACTTAACATTACGTACTTTGACGACTGTTAACCTAGAAGAGGAGTTTCGCTGCCAGATCGACCCTACGGCTACCTTCATCAGTCGACCAGCGATTAACGCTTTATTCACTAAATTGATCAACCATTACTAATCAAACAGTATTTATTAATTATTACTGCAATTATTTTAGAAAAGAGTTCATTATTTTTAAATTGTAACTTACTAATCGATGTATAACTTAATTTATACTTTAAAAAACAAATACATAATAGAATTTTAAACCGCCGTAATCTAAAGCAGTATTACAATTTGAATAACTACGGAATATAGGAAATTTTCAGATTGGTCTTATGTCAAAACACTTGTCATGAAAAGACGTACCAGTAACTGTATGACGACAGTAAATTGTTAAAAAATAAATAAAGGCAGTAATTGTTCTAAAAATTAGTAACTGAGTGTATGCGGTTTTAAGTAATAATGTTTTTTATCCCATAAAGTCGGTCGTAAAATATTTCAAGTTTTTTGAACATGAATTATTCTGTTCCGAAATCTTCTTGGATGGGTAAATAAGAGTATCTTGAAAAGGGGTTGTTCAAGGACGAATTAAATTAAAAAATATTAACAGGCATTGCACAAATGCAATGCATAGAGAAGGGCATTGAAAATGCTTCAATAAACCTAAAAAATATATATATTTATTTTTCTTCATTTACCAATGTACAGATTATAAGTTAAATGTAGTCGCATTCATAAGCGCGCACGCATTCACCGATCATGCATGTTGATTTTGCGCTTTTTCTCAGGCTGTTCATCACATTCCTCTTCCGAAGACGTCTGATCCTCTTGGATTGTAAATCGCGACAATACTTTATGAGGTCCTGCTCGTATTTCGAAACTCACCAAAAAATTCAAAATTTTCTACGTTATTGACAACAAAGAAGTAGTTTGTTGTCACCGGTTCCTATTTTCGATCACGCACCAACGATCGGCCGCAAATGTGGGGGCCGGAGAAACAGTTATAAACATTTTCAATGTTAAAATTCAGTTTCAAAAATATGACTGTGGCATACAGTTATTTTCTTTTCGGACTGATAACGAGTAAATGCTGCTCTGGTCCACGACGTTTGGCCCGCCAGTTTCGACGAACGCAAGTTAAAAAATTCCTGTGAAATTAGTGCAACAGTTATTATAATTGTGTGCCCTCAGTGAAAGTGCAAGATAGTCCGCTTAGGAGTAGACAGACTCTTCAAGCTAACTGAAAAGGTGTAAGCCTAACACAAGTTAAGCAGTAACAGTATCGGTTCGCGGTGTGAAATTATACGTAACCGTGCACGCGAGAAGTATCTACCCGCCCGGAAGCTACCCTGAAGCCGGACAGAGTAACCCAGCATGTATTCATCCAGACAATTAACCCCCTCGCTTGAGGGATCTGACTATAATACAAGTTACATCAGTAACGACTTTATAGTTTAGACAGACAAAAAGAACTCTTTAAATATCAAGTTTAGAAATTAAGTTTCAGTGTTTAGAAATTAAATTTTAGTTTGTGTCAACATAGACAAATTAATTACTTTTTTAAACTGTATTAAAGTGGATTGTCCGAAAAAGTAATAGCATCATTAATAAATGATGCCGTTTCATTCTAATAACATCTATCTCGACTACTTAATCTATGCGACCATTATATATCTAAATATTGTAAATTAGAGCTCTATAATTTATATTTAAATTTTATAACAAGCGTTATAATGAAGTATAATAATTAAAAAATTAATATGAAACATTTGTCTTCAAGCGTTAGACCTGGAACAGGTATAATTAATATTACATTTCCGCAAGTAGGCCTATGTAAGGCGAGCAGAACATAAAACACACAGAATGTCGTTGAGACTTTGTTTCTTGTAGGTAACGCCTCGTAACTACCTCATATCGGTCGTTCGAGACGGTCTATGGCAGTAGTTCCTTAACTTTTCAGTCCGGGGACTCCTCAAAAAATTCAAAACTTTACGGACCCCGTCTGAGTTTTGAAATTAAACAAACAGTAAATACGATACAAACTCTTATGTTTTAATTAAATTGTATTAAAATTAAAATTATCTTAACTTGCAAAATGATAATATTAATGATATCAAACATAGATTAATGTGACTAATGAAACTGCTTTTGAACAAATAGCTCTGCAATGGGTTTAATGTCTGACAATTTCAATATTAGGTCAAGTTTATTTCTTAACTTTGACTTCAAGTACGTCAGCTGGGAGAATGCGGTTTCACACAAATAAGTAGAGGGATCCACAGTTGAATACCTCAAAGCTTTTTTTGCGAGTTCAGGATAGTCAGTTATTACATATAACCAGACGGCAACTAGCTGTAATTGCGAAAACTATAATTTTAATGAACTGTCAGTTGAAAGTTCTGCCAATGAATCTTCTTCTTATAGTGTAAGAGAGAGGTGTAGTCAGTTCGGCTGACAAACAGATCTACTACACGTCATGCCATAAAGACTATTACAGCAATTAGTTTGAAATTACTCTTACAATTACAGTTAGTTTGAACAAAAAAAAAATACTGGAATCTTCTATTAATTATTTTAAGATTCTAAAACTTTGATTTTAGAGCATAAAAAATTGGAGAAAATTACGGTATATTCTATTTTTTCTTAAAAGTGTCTGCGGACCCCCCGAAACTTTGTCGCGGACCCCCAGGGGTCCGCAGAACCCACTTTGGAAACCACTGGTCTATGGTATTGTTTGCGCCCGGCAGTAGTAATGTGGAGTTGTATTGACTCTTCAGCTCGTGGAGTTGAGCTAAACTCTTCGCCATAGCTATTCCTGATAAACACCGTATCAGATGGGCGGGCTTTATAGCTAAATAGTTTTGGCATACAAATGTATTAGATTTATAAAATAGTTTCGTGAGTTAATAAGAACAAATTATGAATTTCTTACTGCAAAAGGTAGAAAAAAGGAAAGCGGGTGAGAGAGAGGGAAGGCAAAGAGGATGAGTGAGATAGGGGGAATGAGAGAGAGACCGAGAATGTTTGGTCTGTTGTACTATAGCATTCTAGCAAATCAGCGAGGTATAGGTAGTGGTCTTCTCCACAGTCAGTTTGCAACAACCAACGTTGTTTCACACGGAATAAAACTTTCTCTTTCAAACTTACAATTAGCTTCAAGTACGTATCACTGCGGCAAGAATAAAAAGGCGGCCTTCCCTGTACGGGAAATGTAGGGCAACAGGTACGAGGTCATTAAACTCTAACTATATATTTATTTCGTTACATTGAAATATTTCTAGTTTGTAGTACGGAGAAGTTAAACTCTAAATAAACTAAATCGATCAGTTCCACTCCCCAGAGACCCTTTTTTTCGTTCTATTTCCCTGGTAACCCGAAATTACTATTTAATATAATACAAAATACTAACTACCTTATAGCTATATATTAATTTACTTAATATTAGACGTATTTAACTACTATCCTCTATGTAATGACTATGTTAAACGGTGGATTAAAATGTTAGAGAAAAAGATTAAGCTTAAAACATAGACAGAAAGAACAAAAGACGAAGGGAAAGAGAATGAAAAGAAGAAGAAGAAAAAGGAGAAGAAGAAGAAGAAGAAGAAGAAGAAGAAGAAGAAGAAGATGATGATGATGACGACGGCGATGATGATAAAGTGTGTCTGTGAAGAAGAAGATATAATTAATACTAGACAAGAGGACTCGCGCGCCTTTCTGTTTACAAAACTGTGTAAATTTTCTTTACAATTAAATTAAATTAACTATGTTTAAAAGACAGATTATGTGTTGCTGATACAAAAATATTTCTTTAAACTATGTAATACTTTTACGGAAATCGTGTTTGCAATGCGTGCACATACACGTAGACACGTGTACCGGAATCATGGATTAAAGTCTTCATTGTTTCAGAACAGTCATATATTGTTATTCAACCTGCAAGTAAGGCCGTCCATTAGGTGTTAAACGACCAGAACGGAAGATGACTGTCTAGTACAATGGACCTCGTGGGCAGACCTTTGGTTGTGGGTCGGACCGGAGATTACGAGGCCGCGAGAAGCGTTTGTCACCAAGGAAAAGTTGCCAAAGGTGAAGGTCAAGGAGGCCAGGTTTTGTTGGCGACACTTCGCTGCAACTGAGAAGACGATTTACACCGGTAATTAATTGAACAGTGTGCGTTATTGATGTAGAATTAAAACGCAAACGCACTTTGTTATTGGAATAAACAAAAAACAATACATAAGCAAAGTTTACAATTAATATTCAAAATTTGCTAAATATTTTATTATACATTTGCTAAACAATGAATTGTCTTTTTTGTTGTTGATGAACATACCACAAGAGATTCAGTACGTAACGCATTATGTAGAGTTTTTACACTGTGGAGAGTGAAAAACATTTTTTGAGTCATGATTGAGCCGCTCACATTTCGACCGTACTACACGGAAGTAGGCCTACTGTGTTTAAATGACTCAGTGTGGCCTACAGTTTTCACGTTTCTGCAAATTATGTAATACAAGCATTGTTAGTGCATAACATAACCTAAAACATCCTACTCGACCAGTAGATGAAAGCGGTAGCACTGACGGTAAATATGATTGAGGAAATGTACAATGATGATTCCAATCTACAACAGTGCGTATTCTCAATTTAAACACCAATTATGCTGCAATATATTCACTTTATTTGTTTCAAACTGGTTCTAAATGCAGTAGGCCTACTCCTGCACTACAAAGTGTAATTCATTTCCAAAACAGAAAAAAATTTACATTTTTTATGGCGACGCTGAAAACCAGACAAAATAGTTAGTAGCACCTAGCAAGGGCGTATCCAGCAAGCGATTTAGGGGTGGGGGCCGGAGAAACAGTTAACTTTCGGGAGGATATGAAAAGTTGGACAGTTGGACACTCTTAATGGTCTAAATTATAAACGATTGGAATGACTGAAGATAAAAATACAGCGTGGTATTATCAACACAATAAGTTTGTTAACATACCCGAACAAGTATAAAATCGTTTCGGTGTTTATCAGTTCACTGTTCTTTTAATAATGTTCACTTACAGTTTAAAATACACACTATTCTTTTAAGTAATGTATGAAACAAAAATTAACGTGATGGTTAGGTACATTTACAATTGAAAGTAATTTTAGAGTAAAACCATGAACCTACATATGAACCTACATGATATAAATTTTGTGCCATATTCACAATCAAAACCATTCTACAATCACAACACGACGAAAAATGTCGTCTGAGGTGACCATTGGGTGTGGGTGGGAAATTCCCCCCGTGGATGCGCGCCTGGCACCTAGCCTATTAGAAATTGCATAAAGGGCGAGATTGTGCACACAAGAAAATTACAAAGTTATTTTTAAAGGCAAGAAATACACTACGATTACCTAATATACTCACCCACAATACGATTACTTCATTATGAAATGAAAAGAACAAAGCATCTTGGATCTGTATTATAAGTAAAGTAAATGTAAATATAAATACGTACGTATAAATAAATAGATATAAATGAAGCAAATATAAAACACGCTATTGGTATTCAGTTAGAAAACTTAAAAACTTGGAGACAGGTTTATGTATTCTTAACTTTTATAAAAGAAAATGGGAATTAGTATTTACGGCAAAACAAAATGCTTAATTGTTAGAAACAATTTATTAAAGTAGTATCGTTAGCGACGGGCGCTATTCACAGTCACGACGGGTGGATCCGATGACGCAGCGTCAGATATAATTATCACGTCTTTGTGAAAAAATGACGACTTTTAAAATAAGGAAATGTATCAACATGTGAAGTAATGTACAGAGTTGTATCACTTCAGAGAAGCAGAAGTTACAGTTAGATTACACGTCATATCTAAAATAGTTAATATGCGAAATTTATGTGTCATTACATTGTGAAGTCAACAGAAAAACTATATTAAACATTAAATAAATTTTGCTGATAATTTATTATACGAGTATTCTATATCATATAATACGGAGTTGTACACAATATTCTTAGATAACCTCTATGTGGTGCGATTCTCAGCAGCTCGATGAATAGTGATTGTCATGTCGAGATTTAGTCCAAGGTCAAGAGTATTCGGAAATCGGACTAGGCTGAATTAGGAAAAGGAAGAATATTAGTTATCCGTTAAAACTTGGAAAATTTCTTTAAATGGAAGACATTTAAGCGCGACTAGTTTCGTGGAATGGCTGAGTATGGGGTGGCCGACACATCAATAGCCTATTGTAGTGGCCTGTCTCCCATTCCCTGGACATAAGGTGGCTAGCATACAAAGTACCAGTCATGAAGTGATTGAGGGAGGCTTTGTTTACACAATGTGCACACAAGTGCTAAATAACTACTGTTCATGATTCAGTCGTCATGACGTTTTCATTGACGTTTCCCATGTAATCACACAAATTCTTGTATGATAAGTTTTAGTGAGCCGTTAGACAGCAAGGAAGACCGGTTTGTATGTCAGACGAGACGTAAGTTGTGAAGTCAAAATAGAAACCAAGATGTTCATTAAAAAAAGGTCTTATCAACAAATTTTAAGCCATAAATAAAAAAATTACGTTCTCCGAATTAACGGCAGTTTCAGTAAAATATGTTCATCGTTGCCTTACTGTCTTCCTAACGGCAAAGCCTTTGAATCAACTTGTACAACAGGTACTCAGGTAGAAACATTAAGTATATGTTGTTTATGTATGTATGTTGTTTATGTATGTATGTTGTTTATGTATGTATGTTGTTTATGTATGTATGTTGTTTATGTACGTTGTTTTTTACAACGACCGTCGTACATTGTACTTTATCTTTATCACATAGGCTTATGAATAAACGTTCGTGTTGGCTGTTACAAAATTTTTGGGTTTTAACCGCTGCAGAAAGTATCTGTTACCGAAGTCTGTTCATTGGCATCCAAAGCAACGCACGACGGTCGCGAAGAATATGTTAACAGGATGTCCCGATTTTATAAAATGAAATCAAGCTCTGTAGCCATGGGTGTAACTGGGGGCCTAACTTTGGGGGGGGGGCAGGGTAAAGCTTCATAAATTCAAGTGTGTAGTGAGACCACCTATACAATAAAATTAATAAAATATATACAAAATTAGGAAGTTCAGTAGTAATTCTTAGTAAACGAGGGACAATTTCATTTTTTAATCATCAACAAACCTTTCTTCATAAGTTGCAATTCCAGTTATGTTTACCTAGAACAAATATACTGTAGGCCTATAAACATAAACAATTTCAGTTCTTCCAATTCTTATACCCAATTTTCCTAAACGCATCCTCTCCCTTAGGCACACTGTCACAAAATGCTCGGCAGTAGTAGCAGTAAGCCGAATCAGTCACAACACAAAGAAATTTTCAAATTGCCAGTCAAGCAATTTTCAAAAAAGTAAGCAGTGTTACTCCTTTGCGTTTCTTATCTCTCATTTCCCAGCACTTATCAACACAACAAACCAAAACAATCACAACAATAACGAATTAAGAAAGACACAAGCGATGTGTACTTTAACGGACTACGTACACGACCGAGTAACCGACCGCACTTGTATCAGTAATCATTAAAAAATAACAGTTCCAAACGACCGTCTTTTACGATTCGTGAACAAAGCCATCGACGTCTTGCGGTGTTTCCAAAACAAGTCTTTGTTTGTGTAAAAGGAATGAATTTTATTCCACTTAACTAGGTCTCTAGAGTTTTTTTCCGAACAGAAATATTGTTTTGACGTATATCATTCAAATCTGTCAAGCATTCCCCTTACAAGTTTGTTCGAAATAAATAATAATAAATTTATGTCAACTAGTCGTCTGACAACAGTACAGACGTTGAGAATTAGTGCTTACTGTGCTCGCAAGCATAGAAACTGTCTCCTGTTTGACTACTTGTTACTTTTTATTTATAAACAACTGGAAAAAAAATTTTATAATGCTCGGAACATTGGGGGGGGAGTACCCACCCCTTGCCCCTCCCATGTTACGCCTATGTCTGTAGCCATAAGCGGTCCCGTTTATCTTTAAAACATTTGTAGACGAATTGTTAGCAACATTATCATTCTTACGTACAGGTGTTCCAAAAACGTGGTGCCAGACTACATGCCTTACTAACACGTCTACACATCAGACTACACGTCATGGAAATGATTTCTACTCATTAAAATGAATTAAAATGGCTAATAAACATGTTCTGAAAAATGCTTCGTTCTCCGTCTGTATGTGTGTTTCTTTTAGTAATTACGGCTAAACAAAATGACATTTGGAGTTAAAATTGGCCACATATAGTATGTGTACTATTTCTTATAAGTACAAAACAAGTAAAAATATTGTCTTTAAAATTTTTGAAAATGCCGGCTGATTGAAGATTTAAATTCTAAATTTTACAAACTTCAGCATATATAACAAAACAGGTTTATATTGCATGAAGCATTACGCTTTTTGTTCTTAATACAACTACACCTTGTTTATGGAATTCGGTTAACAAATAACCAACTTATTACATTTCTTTCCTGACAAAACATTTAGCATATTTTCCTTGTGAGAACCACATACTTTTTTTGTTTTGTTAAAAATGTAATGAAACTGGATTATTTTTTCCGGTTCCCAACTGCTAAATGAAATAAATTAAAATAAATACTTAATTATTAATTTACCTTTCTTTTCTAAAATATTGACCATTGGTATACATATTTATGATGTACCACTAAATAAGAATGATCCGTTTGTGTCATGTTAAATACAGTATTATTCAGTACGTATAATTAAAAATTGTAAAATCATGGTAAACAACCAAAACTAACTTTAACAATTGCTCATGGCAAAAAATGTAAATGCAAATTCCCGGATCTTATGAGTAAAATAGGCCAAACGTTTTGTTATGAAAGAAATGTAATATACCCGTTTATTTATTATTAGAATTCAGTTAAAAAGTTACCATTTGAATTACGAAGAAATGGGCTTATTTTTACAAGAAATTGTTTGTTATAATTACTGATTTTTGTGAAATTTAGAGTTAAACATTTTAATCAGCCACTATTTTGAAAAATTTTAAGAAAAAATTTTAATTCGCTCTTCAGTTGTGAGAAATGGTAAACATACTGTATACACCAAATTTAAAATGTTCTTTGGGAGAAGGCTAATTAATAAATTGGCTCTTAGTATAAAAACTATTAGTTTGGCTCCAGCTTTCGGTAACACTCTGTACAAATTTAATCATAATGATTTTTGTAGACTGTAAAAATGGTGTACATTTAACTTTTAACCTACTCGAGTTGATTCATCTATAAGGTAAATTAATAACAAAAGATTTGCTACCTAAATTTACAAAATTTCAGTCGAAAACGCCATGTCTCCACTCTTGGCTCAAGTAAAGCCATCGTGCTACAGAAAGGAAAAAAAAATAGCTCTAGGAGAAAAAGGAAGAGAAAACGAAAACGACGACGACGACGACGACGACGAAGAAGGAGGAAGAAGGAGAAGAAGGAGGAGGACGAGGAGAAGAAGAAGAAGAAGAAGAAGAAGAAGAAGAAGAAGAAGAAGATGATGATGACGATGATGAAATGATGATGACGACGAGGTTGATGATGATGACGATGAGGTTGATGATGATTTATCTTTAGCGAGCGTCTCGTTACCAAGTCATTGTCCATTGTGTGGAGACCGTAATGGTAGAGACCAGGAATTTAACCAAATTGGGTAACGCAGTTTAACATACTTGTATGTACGGCTAACTCAAACGTTCGTCACTTGGAAATTGACAACGGTGATTTTATTGTTTACCTGAAACTAACTATTCATAAATATAAATTATTACCGTAGAAGTTAAATTTTTATACATAATTATGCAAACGTAAAAAACACATTATTTTGATGTTCAGTCAAACGGTGGTTTCCATCACTAAAGATTTGGCAATTCGTAATTCCACTTTTGGGATTTGTACCACCAGTAGGATTTGTTTGAAAAACTGAAATGCTCGGATGCTTTGGCGGAACTTTAGAAATGAAATTTGATTTTGCGAGAACAAAAGGGACAACAGGCCTACATATTGCGCCTTATCGTTACGTTAATAAATAAATTGTAGTTATGAATTTATTTATTCGCTTTACAATTTGTCTTTAATATTTATTAGCTGAGACGTCAAGTAATTCGTCGACAAACGAAACTAAAAGTCGAAAAAATAAAATATGAATAAAATTATTGTTACGCTTTACACTGTATATTCGTAGGTATACTGAAAGACGAGACGCAGTTAACTCTGCTCCAAATAGATTTATTAGATTATGACTTTATATTACGAAATTCGAGTTTTAATAGAAGCACACATATTCAAAGTACACTGAACGAACTTTTTCTTTTAATCTTTAAAGCAATATTTTTAACAAATCCGTAACTTTAATAAAATGAAAGTTACATTATGAAAACCTATTTTGTTTCTCAGTGTTAATGTAATAACTGTTAATCGTTTAAAATATTTTTATATTTACACCGTTTTTGAAGTCGCGTGATAGGCTATTATTTGAAAGCCAGGTCTATTCAAATTGCGTGTAATCCAACTCCGTTATATATCAACTCCGAGTCCTTTAATATCAACTGAATATATCACAGTACCTCACAACTGAGACAATATCTTCTTTTTTTGGATAATGTACGCAGTACGTCAACTCATTGTAGTGGGGTAGGTAAATTTTATGTTGGTTAAGAAGGATGTTGTTAATAATATCAATGATAATGAGTTATTTTAGATAAAATACAAAAATTAAAATGTCAACAAAAAGACAAGAGTCTGTGACTGTAAGTACAGACCGTTCGAACAATTAACTTTGAACTAAACAGTGAAATAAGAGTGAAAGTTTGTAGCTTATGTTATCTTGGTTTAAACACATTAAATTTATCGTGGTTAGCGCTCACAGCCTTGACCAATAAAGCATACAGAATACTAAGCGTATTAAATGCAGTCTTACGAAGGAGTACATATTAAAACCCAACGTTAAATACAGCATCTAAAATATAATCATGTTACTACTTATCTTAACATGTCCGTAGAAACACTATCGGAGACACAAAAGAAGTGAACAATTCTCAAAACTGTAAACATAAAGTACGTAAAATTGTGAGATTTTACGTCCGGGCGGACAGCCGTAAAGGTATTAAGGTAAGATTTAGGAAACGATTGAATGAGAGGTAAGCGTGGAACGGACCGCTCGGACTGAGGTAAGCGTCGCTAGAAATAAATCGCAAATAATTCTCTCTACTTTATCACCGGTTTCGAGAGCTCCCATAGTTTTGTTTACACAGGTATTACAGAAAGGGAAGGACAAGAAAGGTGTCAGTCTGTCATAAACGGATGGTGTAGTTATCCAATACTTTTGTTGTGGCTGCTTACAACTGCCAACGTCTATTAAAAAAAGGTGTCTTAATAATTGCAAAATGTGTGACCATTAATACAATGTAAGTTTGTTTTATATGATCGCGGCCCCCTCGGATTTATTCTGGAGTACTCGTACATTCTCACAGTAAACTGGCTAATAAAAAAAAATTGTTGCTTGTCTAGAAATAAGGGATGACATTTATGAGTGTAGAGTCTTGAATTATCGAATTAAAACCAATGCGACACTTTTAATAGCGACGATTTGACGGTGGCCGGGGAGGGAGGGAATTACTCTGAAATTTAATTCTTGAAATCTTCAGTATGGTCTTTAATAAAATATTGGTTTACAGCGCATATTTTTTCTTAATTGAAACCTGTCGAAAGTAAGGCGAACGTAAAGTGTTATATGGAATCCACAAGAGAAAGTTGGCTTTCTAATCCGCGGCTTTGTGTGGCTTATAGTCACACCGTCCATTCGTAATTTCCGAATCACGAAGAAGCTAGACCAATGTGTGTGTGTGTGTGTGTGTGTGTGTGTGTGGGGGGGGTGCGTGTGTGGGGGGGGGTGTGTGTGTGTGTGTAATGGAAAGAACACGCGTTGAGTAGGGCACAGAACCAGTGCCGGATTTAAGATTTTTGAGGCCCTAGGGAAAGTTTCTGTGCGGCCCCCCCGGCTATTTTGATTCCCTTCAATGTTTAAATTATCCACGGGCTTATTAAAGGTATGTTGCAGAAGTACTTGGAACACTGAAGTCAGTTTCTGATACACATTTAACTGCAGGGCTATCATTAGAAACCGGGGTAGTATTCAAAAATTTATCTACTTTTAGAGTTTTTTTTATTGTTTCCAAATGAGCTTCCTCTTTAATTTTTCTTAATCTTACGTTTGTAGGCTCCACTAGCCGTGTGAATGTTTATGTTCATGTTCATGATGAATAAGTTTAGTGTAAGGATTCAATTATACGTTCATAAAGTTTTCACACTAATAAATATCAACGAAACAACGCGCTGCCCACCACACAAAGCTAAAAACCTTCTTTACATTCAAAACAAAATAAAAACATAATCTCAAATCGCAAACCTTTCAGTCACAACGAAAATAAATAATGATAACAAACAAGGGTGGTATCACGGTCTTGTAAATTAGGGGGAATATAAGAGACGTTCAAAATCTCTGACTTGCGCCCCCCCTGTGAGCCAGCGGCCCTTAGTGGTAAATCCGGCACCGCATAAAACACACTGATTAGACTGCACTGAACGCTGTATATACAAATCTACGACATTGTTTACAGACGCTTATTAGTTACGCTTAACTGAACCACAACGGATGTCCAGTACACAGAAAACAAAATTAGACAAATGGAATGCCTGAATCGAGGCCATCAACTAATCGAATAGAAGATCTAAGAGTTCTGTTGGGTTCCAAATCCATTAAGAAGCCGAATTCACATCCAACCCACTATAACGTTGATCTCGACCTTGACAATAGAAAACATCGCAGAATACACCGCAACAAAAAAGTTTGTAGAGACTAGAAACGTTTTCTACTATGTGGCCGAGGACGACTGTATTACAGACGGAACTACTTAATACAGTACATATAGCAGCGTTGTACAAATAGTGTTTAATTAAACTTTTTAGTTTACAAAAGGCCTTGACAAGTTGTTTTGCATATCGGGGAGCCTTGATTTTCCTCGTCCATTTCTCACCTGCTACCTGTAAACTATTGTTTACACAGTTAATGTGTTTTATTAACTTTTTTTAAAGATAACGGGCACGCACTTGGAAAGAAGCAAACACTCGTTTACCACACACACACACACACACACACACACACACACACACACACACACACACACACACACACACACACACACACACACACACACACACACACACACACACACACACACACACACACACACACACACACACACACACACACACACACACACACACACACACACACACACACACACACATTCAAACTGCTAATAAATTTAAAATTATACAAAATTGTGATTTTTCGTCAAATCAAATTTTTTGCTGTTACAGTGTTATATAATAATCATTAAGGCAATGTTCAACCTCGAAGAATTATTAAGTACTGTTTAGCGACAATTACGTATATAAACGAATTTGACCGGATTATATGAAGCAACGATTATTCTGTCGTGGTAGAAAATGACATCTTAAGAACACCAAATGAAATTCAGTATGTAAGAAAATTTATTTGTGTTAATTCTAAAATTCTGTGTTATTAGTATACAAGCAAAGTTACAGAATTACATCAGAATATTTCACATACTCCCACTTACCATAACTGAAAGTCAAATATATAAAAATATATAAATATATAATATATAAAAACCAAATATAACAGAATTACAAAACAAGTTTGAAAATTATTTCAAACAAATGTTCAATAGTTTCTTCAGATTATAACCTCTTCTTTAGAGTTATAACGGAGGGAACCCAAAATAATTGGTTCTGCCAATTATTTCAGGCTGCCTTATTCGAGACGAGCTGTAATTTAAATCAGAACAACACACAGTAAGACATACAAGGAGTCAGGGAAGGTGAAACTGTTGATTTATATACTCAGTATATGTGTGTAACAAGAAGACTTGCTTTATTAAACATTTGAAATATAACATTTACTCCAAAGAACAGATCCCATGACGTTATTAATTAAATTAGTAAAATTAAGTGAAATGCTTTATTTAGAATATGGGATCACAACAAATTTATCTAGCTATACCCCCGGATCCGGGTAACCATTGGTATTTAGTCTCTAATCTTTTAATTATATTTAATTCAAAATTTTATCTTGCAAGACTTTTACCTTTTTGCTTCATATATATTCCATTAGAAGAATGGTATTAATAACACTACGTTACGTTAATATCTAAACTGTTACAATTGAATGATATTGAATAGTTACAATTAAGTTCTCAAATTTAAGTTTTTATATTCTTATAAAATCAATCGTCTCTGTAAGTCTCTTAAATAGAGTATTGTGTTACAAAAATATTATTATTATTCCTCGATAGACGTGCTATCGAGTCACCTCTATTTTTGGATGTAGTAATCGCCTCCATGTGGTTCCGTCTTGGGAGTCGTAAAACGTCGTCCTCGTCTTGGTCTGGTCTCTGTTGTTCATGGCTTAATACGTCTGCAGGATAGGTAGAGTCTTCTACACAGATACTCGTTGATTCTCAGATGTCTCGAACTGCCGCATCGGTAGGGTATACTAGAGTTCTCATTTAGATGGTCCATGACCACAGGTCAGATGTTGAAAAGATTCGTCCATCGGTGAAGATTGCAGTCATCGTTTTTTCTTTATTAACACTCGTCGTTTGTAGTTACATCTTTCTTCTTGTTACAAAGTTTTTGGAATTTTCTTTTTGTTAACGTTACATGTTACACTTTTTGTAACGGTTAGTAAAATACAAAATAATAATTAATTAATACACACTAACAACAAATTGTATAACTTTTGAACAGAGCATTTTGCTCGTGCGTCTGCACAGCTGGGCGTCGTCATCGCAAGACAGCGATTTTTCGTCCGCTACCCTCGTACATGACGAGAGAGAGTGGGGTGTTTATTCCGCGAGCATATATAGTTCCTGTTTTCTCTTTAAATTAACTTGTTATTTATACAAACTATCGCTAGATAAAAATACATCATTTAAATTAATTGTTTTAGTTACTGTCTGTGTCTACAGATACTTTAATTATTAACATTAGTTTACTCTATTATTTTTAATTACAATAGACTCGGAAAACATGTCGAGTCCGGTATCAACAGGTAGGCGCTTGATAGCAAGCAAAGGGTTAAATACGAACATAATAATTATTTACAATATGCCTTTTCTTTATGGATACTTTGCCCTTATTAATTACTTCTTCCATTCACACTTAGTACCTACATGTTTTTATTATTATTATTGTGAGATTTAAATGGTTAATTGTACGCAACCTTAATTAATTAAATTTTTTTTTATTCTGTAAATGTTACAATTTAAATCGTCACATACTCCGCCTCCTTACCAACACAGACTCCTAAAAATTTGGTCAGCTATGTACCGAGAGTATGCTTGGGGAGTTCCATATGAAATTTCTTATTATTATTATTGTTAATTATTATTCTCTTTAAATGATCTAAATTCTCATTTAAATGTTCCTCCTCCGTGAAATTCCCTTTTTCTCACTAAATACAGTACTTACTCGTAATACTAATTTCCCTAATTTCAGCAACTCACAATATCGTGGCCCGACTGACATCAGCTTACTCTAACTCTACACGTTAGCTTTCAGCATTCAAAAAAAATGATCTCTTGGCTCTCTTGGCTCATCATTATCCTTTTCAGTCGGCGCCGTTGTGACTCGTTACTTAACATGTATAATCACTTCTGGATTATATATCATAAATTATTTCTAATGTAATCTAAAGAGGATCCCATACTCCACTTTAGATCACTGTTTTGAGAGAAGCGGAATTTCACGAAGATACTTTTCATTTAACTCTTTAACAATTACTAGACAACTTTGCGGAAGGGGAGACACTTTACACAATGCATTGTAATCCACTCGCGGTGGCATTCATAGTTTAGGGAGAGCAACCTTTAATACAATTGAGAGGGTGGCTGCTTAATACAATACTGAACACGCTTCCTTTTCTCTACCTTGCCACAACTGGGGTGTTTACACTACGCAACGTAACTTTTATTATTATTAATCACTTTTCTCTTATTTACTGCGATACGATTTACTACTACTTATTTACACGTTACACAAATTTGTTTAACTTAAGATTTATTTAGCAATTATGACTATTTAAGCAATTATTAATCACTTATTATTACGTTGGGGTTTTAAAAACAACTTACCTCGAATTATTTCCTACACACTTTAATACATTGTAAACATTTATTAACAGAGATTATTATTAAACCTTTGGCATTAAATTCTATTTAAACGATCAGCTCTTGGTACTCATATTCTTTTCTTCTGTGACCTTCCCTTTATCTTGTTCCTTAAAATCTAACTTAATTTTATTTCTACTACTAATTTACGTAACCTCACAACATCATGGCCCGACTGATTACATCTTGTATTCTCTAACTCTAGTAGTTAGTTTTCTGCTACTTTCTTTAACTCTTGTAAAGAATTTTTCAGTGCGGCGCCATTGTGACTGTGTTACGTTCATTATATCTATTTCGCTTATTTATACTTAAGATAATCTAAAGTTGATCCCATACTCAACCTTAGATTATTTCAAATTCTAGTTGCTTACTTTACTGAGATAAGCGGAATGTCACGAAGGGGAAACTTTATTCACTTCTAAACAATCAATTGTAACACACTAAACAAGAGGGGACAAACACTTTACTTTCAACGATTAGCTGTTACGCTGGAATGTGGGTCAAACTAGTTTTCTTTAAACAATGGCATCGTTTATGCGTACAAAAGGGGAAGTTAACTCGAGGGTGTATATTTCTCTATTGTTCCATGTAACAATAGCTGGCGACTAGGGACTTATTTTCAAGCAGGACACAACTTATTTATTATTATTCACACATATTATTCATTTCTTTTTACTTATTTCACTAATACACTTCTATAATTATAATTCTACTAACGTGTTATAATAATTTACGATATTATTAAACTTTTTATTTTAAATGACTTATTATTTATTATTATTATTTTGGTCTGATTTAAGAGACGGTTTCTTTTTATTTCGAGCTAGTTTATTTATTTAGGGAAACATCATTCCATTAAATTAATTAGTACACTTGTTTTATTTAATTCGAATTAATTTTCAACAAAGGGGAGATACGTGTTTACTAGGCACAAGACGACACACAGGAAAGGACACGCTTCTTATAACAATAGGGCTATCACAGAGGGTGAAGTAATTGTTTCATTCCACGATGGGGGAGGCTCACAATGACAAAATACACACCAACAGAAACACACAAGAATTCAACCGGTCTGGTATTGTTTACAAACAGACGTGTTGTAGAATGAACTTTTGACAAGCTCCTACATGTTTTGTTTACATTGGATTATATGTTACTCTTACTTTACACATATCATATTTACTAATAAAATTATCTATACTATATTACTATAATATTAATTATTATTTTATCTTATTTAAATTTCTGACACATATTAAAATACACGAGTAAATAAATCAACAGCTCATGAATAGGGACTCAATTACTGTTTAGCAACACAAGTCACAAAATTTTTTTTTATTAGTAGCAAAATTTAAACAAATTAGCAGAGTTGCGCATCTTATAACCTCTTCTTTAGAGTTATAACGGAGGGAACCCAAAATAATTGGTTCTGCCAATTATTTCAGGCTGCCTTATTCGAGACGAGCTGTAATTTAAATCAGAACAACACACAGTAAGACATACAAGGAATCAGGGAAGGTGAAACTGTTGATTTATATACTCAGTATATGTGTGTAACAAGAAGACTTGCTTTATTAAACATTTGAAATATAACATTTACTCCAAAGAACAGATCCCATGACGTTATTAAATAATTAGTAAAATTAAGTGAAATGCTTTATTTAGGATATGGGATCACAACAAATTTATCTAGCTATACCCCCGGATCCGGGTAACCATTGGTATTTAGTCTCTAATCTTTTAATTATATTTAATTCAAAATTTTATCTTGCAAGACTTTTACCTTTTTGCTTCATATATATTCCATTAGAAGAATGGTATTAATAACACTACGTTACGTTAATATCTAAACTGTTACAATTGAATGATATTGAATAGTTACAATTAAGTTCTCAAATTTAAGTTTTTATATTCTTATAAAATCAATCGTCTCTGTAAGTCTCTTAAATAGAGTATTGTATTACAAAAATATTATCATTATTCCTCGATAGACGTGCTATCGAGTCACCTCTATTTTTGGATGTAGTAATCGCCTCCATGTGGTTCCGTCTTGGGAGTCGTAAAACGTCGTCCTCGTCTTGGTCTGGTCTCTGTTGTTCATGGCTTAATACGTCTGCAGGATAGGTAGAGTCTTCTACACAGATACTCGTTGATTCTCAGATGTCTCGTACTGCCGCATCGGTAGGGTATACTAGAGTTCTCATTTAGATGGTCCATGACCACAAGTCAGATGTTGAAAAGATTCGTCCATCGGTGAAGATTGCAGTCATCGTTTTTTCTTTATTAACACTCGTCGTTTGTAGTTACATCTTTCTTCTTGTTACAAAATTTTTGGAATTTTCTTTTTGCTAACGTTACATGTTACACTTTTTGTAACGGTTAGTAAAATACAAAATAATAATTAATTAATTCACACTAACAACAAATTGTATAACTTTTGAACAGAGCATTTTGCTCGTGCGTCTGCACAGCTGGGCGTCGTCATCGCAAGAGAGCGATTTTTCGTCCGCTACCCTCGTACATGACGAGAGAGAGTGGGGTGTTTATTCCGCGAGCATATGTAGTTCCTGTTTTCTCTTTAAATTAACTTTTTATTTATACAAACTATCGCTAGATAAAAATACATCATTTAAATTAATTGTTTTAGTTACTGTCTGTGTCTACAGATACTTTAATTATTAACATTAGTTAACTCTATTATTTTTAATTACAGTAGACTCGGAAAACATGTCGAGTCCGGTATCAACAGGTAGGCGCTTGATAGCAAGCAAAGGGTTAAATACGAACATAATAATTATTTACAATATGCCTTTTCTTTATGGATACTTTGCCCTTATTAATTACTTCTTCCATTCACACTTAGTACCTACATGTTTTTATTATTATTATTGTGAGATTTAAATGGTCAATTGTACGCAACCTTAATTAATTAAATTTTTTTTTTTATTCTGTAAATGTCACAATTTAAATCGTCACAAGATTATAGACTTTATGAAGACTTCAGATTATGGACTTCAGATATCTTTATCAACACGGCAGGAGAAAACGTGAACTAAAATATACTTGACATTTCGGTTAGATTTATTTTTAAATTGGATAGAACATTTAACGTAATGAAATAGTAAATGTAACAATTCGAACAAACCGTAATAAACAAAATGTAAATTCCTGTTGAAAGTGAAAGTTAGGGTTTGCTTGTCGTATTATTATATCACATGACTTTTCGAGTTTACATTGTAATTTGCAAAAATTGTAAGGCTCATAATTCGAAAATATAAACTTCCTTCCTACATATTCACGAAGATACGAATATACATCGAAATACCTTAACCTCGAAGTCTGTAAAATATATTAGAGACTTTGTTGGTTTGCTAACTTTTCCACTTCCTTGCTGCCATTTTCTTCAAGTATATAAAATGTTGTATAAATATCCTAATTAATTTGAAAAAAATTTGACGAGTAAAGGAATTATTTCATAGTACGGAATATTAACTTTAGAGCGGAAGCTCGTAACAATAGGAAGAAGCGACGAGATGAATCGTTAGGAGTAAACTATGTCTGAAGGTTTTCTGTAGCTTTCGTGAGAAGACTACATAAGGGATCAAGATTTAAGAAACTCGTAGAAATAACTTGCTGGATTTTAAAGAGCTTGGATAAAATAAAGTCCAGTACAAACATGTTTAATGAATGTCGGACAACGATAATCAAAGGAAACTGGAATACAAAGTATTCTGGAAACGAAGAACAGGAAGTCCTGCGTTACAATGAAACGTTCAACAAAATGAGGGTGGCAGTTAGATAAATGCAAGATGTTGATTAGGAAAACTTCGATCTACGAACATCAACAGCAGAAGGACGAAAGTAACAGGAGGCGAATAAACATCACGAAGGAGCAGAACTAAAATTATAAATTGAACTTTTATCTGTGTATTTTTTTAGATAAAACGGTGTCAGGCAATTTTTTTATGATACATTTATGGCAGATGTCTTTCCGATCGTTTATGCAGAAGATCTACACAAAACGAGGAAAGAGATTCTCAAACACACAGCTTAAGGAAAAATTAAGTTTATAACTGTTTAGATTAAGTAAAAAATTGAAAGTTCATTTACATCGATAGTTTACACTACTGATGGATATGAGCGATTGCTATATTCCTAAATTTCGTTCTGCCCTCATATTTTTCTCAGTAAGATAAATTTCGCAAGCAGTTTTCGTAACCCCAACTTGTAGTAACTTGTGGGAGAACTGCTTATTGCTTCGTACTGGACGAAGCGTTTCGGTATCCCTACTTCGTAACTGTTTAGGATTTCATATTGGTGGAGATATAAAAAGTCCCCTCGTCTAGAGTTACGAGTTAATATCCACTTACCCTTGTTTTTTCAGTGTCACGGTATTTTTAAAAGGAGGTACTCGTTGTAGGAGTCGCATGACCTTGTCTGTATGATGTCTCGTTCTGCATTTTGTAATGTGCTTCATACCTTGCGAATGAGCAAACTCTGCAACAAACAGGGTTCGTACGAAATTACAGTTTTCGCATTGCGTTGAACCTAATTAGAATTTGTATCTTTCCTCCCGCAAAAACGTCTTTAAAAAGCAAATCAGATTACAACTATTTTCTAAAACTTCCGGGCTGAAAGGCCGTGGTCGATTGCTTAAATTGCTGCTAGACGTTTCGGCCGCACCACCGGTGGCCATCTTCAGTAGCAAAAGAAAAAAGAAATGTGTTCGATAGATGTTACGCCGAACACGTCCCCCAGTTTTTTTTTTTCAGCCCGGAAGTTTTAGAAAATAGTTGTAATGACACCGGCCGTGAAAGCCTACGCACAAATCAGATTAGTTCGTAAATTTATAAATATCAATTTAAAGTTCTAAAATTATTTTACAGAAGAATAAAATATTGCCATGAAAATAAATCAAGAGATATGGTAAAAATATTTACGAAACAAACTTGGAAAAGTTGTCTAAGACATCTATTAAAAAGCTTTTACACGTTCTACAGAAATTAAAATTTCAGAATATTGATTTCACTGAAGAAAGAAAACACGTAACTAATTTATTTTATTGCATATTTGATCTGCAACCATGGTAGTCAAAGTAGAATTAGAATAGGTACGGGATATTCTTCCCGGTCCATAATTATTCATATAATAATAAGTATGTGCTCGTTTGCAAGACTTAGGAAAGAGGAAGTTCACCGTGGTGAAAATGTAGTCGATGCTCTTCGTCAAAATCGGCTAAAGAACAACAGTAATTTAATTTTAACAAAATAACGATCGTTTTCTTCTTTTTATCCCTTTAAGCGTTAGAAGAACAAACGTGTTTATCAAAACCTGTATAAACTGCTATGTATTAAATACACCAGTGGCTTTTATCAGAGGCCTCCGAGTAGACAGACATTTTAATAGATTAACATCAATTGAAGACCGGACAAAGTATATCAGGGCGTCCACTTATTATAACATTTCTGCAATGGATACTTTTAAATTAATTCAAGTATTTATTAACAATATTGTTGACAATACAAAATTGTTGGTGGTATCGAAGACACATTTTCCAACATAAGCGCGAGCCTAACTTGGGAAAGTGGGTAAGACCTCTGGTTATTATTTACACGTACGGGTAAACAAACTTTTCTTTAATGCTGTATTAATTAAGTAGATGATTATCATTTTGAAGCATAACGTTTGCTTTTATATTTGTTAGACAGAATTTTGAAAACCTATGCATAATGCATTGGTCATTATCACTTCTGATAGTGTCCTTTTTCTTTATCATTTGGTTTTATTACCTTAACTATAGTTTGTTAGGTGAGTTTACTATACTTTAGAAAGTTACATTTTTACATGAGTTGTAATCCTTTCAAATTATTCTCATTATTGTTTGAATATCTCTTATCAGTGTTTAGATAACACTGTTATTATTGTGCAGTAGTTCATTCTGCATTTCCAATGGTAATTACTTGGGTTTGAATTTACCAAGATTACTTGCATCTAGCTGTCAACATGGTTTATTTATTATTATTGTTATTGTTAGTATTTAGGTGGCTATACTCCTTGGATTTACTTATTTGAACGTTATTCTGCCTCATTCAATGTTATTAGTTGAGTTCCTACTCTTTTATGATAAGTTTACAAGATAATTGTGTTGCATTATGCACCCATTCTGTGTCAGGCATATAGTTATATTAAATTACATCAGTTCAGCTTTTATATTTCCTTATTACATTATCTATTACACAATAAATGTTCCTTAATTAATCTATTTATGTCACGTTATAACACATTTTAGTTTAACATTGCTTTAGCCTTATTTTTCTATAGTTTTATTGAAAACTAGTTGACCAGATTAGGTTATGTTATATTCTAAATATTGTAACGTCTCTCGCTGAGCTTACCCAAATCTAATAAACTCTCTTAGTAGTTAAGCCCAACGTTTGTACGTCATCTTGTAACGTCTCTCGCTGAGCTCTTCCTAAAATAATAAACTCTCTTAGTAGTTAAGCCCAACGTTTGTACGTCAACTTGTAACGTCTCTCGCTGGGCTTAAGTCTCGAGTAATTTATGTCTATTTGTTATTTTTCAGAACGCTCGCTTAATTAAGAGTCACAGAATTTGTTATTTTTATGTTATATGCTTTCAAAATCGAGGGTGTGTGATTATGCAAAGATTTTTGAAAGATTTTCTTAAATTTTGTTTATGTGAAATCAATACCGTTGTTTGACAGTATTTAGGAGAGAGAGTGCAAAGAGAATTACTCTCTTAGTATACGATTGAGTATTTCAAAATTTTCCGCTCGTGGTACCAGCTGACTGCTACTTTTACGAACCCATTTGAGGTTAAAGTGACTCCAAATGGTACGTAATAAATTCTGGATGTCCGTTCTCCTCTCGATCTTCTTACAATCTGTAACTAACTACCATCTACTGGAAATAATACACATTTTATTATTTAAACCACAAGGCATTCCTTGAATTTATTTAACGTTTTTTATGGTCTCCCAAAACATAAATGGATAATCGATTCTTACATAAAACACAGAGTTAATTCGATCTTGCTTTTACAAACATATATCATATAACAAATATTTTTATTTTCAGTCTTAATAACAAGAAAGAAATAATTAATTAATTTCCCAGGGTTATTTTAGAGTTATTTGTACTTTGAGAAAGTCAGAAATGTATACAGGTCAGTACCAAGCTTTACATGAATTATTTTAAAATTTAGTATAATCTATATTATGCAGTTGATTTGTTGACCGCTAGAGCGCAGATTACGTTTCTTCACAGATGACAACAAACACCAAACATCATGGCTGCGGGAATGTTAGTAACAAAACCACGTTTTGCTGGTTTTTGGGTTAACAAAATAATAAAGTTTATGTTCACCTCTTTTCCAGAAGTATTTAAAGGGATTGTGCTGTTTCTAGTGTTATAAGTTTATAGTTGAGGTGTAATTTAGTTAAATTTTAATAGGTAACGATCTCACCAACAATGTCGAATTTCAGTAGGCTAGGCTTGAAATGGAAGGCTGATTTTTTTCAAATTTTCATCAATTTGCGGGTGTGAATTATTCTGTTCGAAGGATGTCTAAGATGTAGTGGATATCACTCGTTAATTTTATTAATTTGTCACTGATTATTTCCGAATGGTATTTATAAATTTCTTAATTTTTTCTAGACATTACACTTTTTAAACTGCTCACTTCCAATATATTTGAACAATTATTTCAATTCTTGTTAGTTACCAAGTCTTAGTTACCATTACCAAGTCTTAGTAACCAAGAATTGTTATGGGTTTTTATTGGCTAATCTATATACCTTTTAGTATATAGGCTATTAATAATTATTATAATTTCATTTCTTCTTTTTAGAAAAATAATCCTTTATAGATTTTATCTATAATCAAATTGAATTTATTTACGGGTTTTCTTTATATTTTTTCTTAAACTTGTCCACTGGTATTTTATATTTTAATCCCTTTTATTTTGATTTATTTATGATTTATAATTCATTTAATGTATCCTTACTCTATACTATTTTTTACATGCCATCTTGCTAACATAGTATTATTTGATATATTATTATTATTTTATATATAACCCTGGGTTATCTTACATTTAAACAAAATAATTATATTAAACAAAAATATTATTCCTAGTTACAAGACCTTTGTGGCCTACACAATATAAAATTACAAAAATTACAAAAAATACAAAACTTGTCGGTAGTATCATAGACTATTGCTACAATACTGATTTTGTTTTCATCTCCAGCACAACTTTGTGAGATGCTCTTTTTAAAGGTTTTACACTTTCACCGAGTACACTATGTTCCACTCTGTACACTGCACTTTTATGATTATTGCTTACAGTGTTTTTAGAGTACAAAGGTTCTCATAGCTTGGTACCTAATCCCCATTTCTGACTTTTAAAATGGGTGATTACTGGTTTTAACTCTGGTGATTATGTTATCATATTTGGGTAGGGGTTATGTAACGTTACAATATGCAACAATGGATTACTGTCAGTTTTGTATTTCTACATTACATCTGATTTATTTGTTTATTATTAAATTACATTTTGTTTATCTTTTACAGTCTTTATTATTGGTAACTAGTGGTTATTTATAATATCAATTCCACTTTACAATTGGTCATTAGTGTTTTGGACATAGTCCTTTTTTCATGTCTACACATCATTTAGCTATGAATAACTCATACTATTATTCATTCTCTTTATTACTTTCTGTGTTCAATAATTAACTCTTATTGAGTACCTACTGTTTGTATTACATTGTCAAGGAAGGTATTCACTTAATAAGTTTAGGTCAGTGTCAATTTTACAGCTTAGGGATTTAAATCATGTTTTTGATTTCACTTATACTTTCTTCTTTTATAATAATACTTTCATTGCAAAATGTTAATTCATTATAATTCATATTATCTCCCTTCTTGTGTTTGGCCTGGATATGTTTCTTCTTCTCTTCACTGATACTTTCCTCACTCTTAATAAGTTTCTTCATGATTTTGTTTTCATGGGTTTCCTTCCCACTGTTAATAGGTTTCTTCGTGATGTCGTTTTCCTTGTTTCCTTCTCACTGTTTGATCTATTGGGTAATTGTGTATGTCGTCTCGTCGTTAGTCTTGCTTTATTTTCTTTAGTAGTACATTTACTGGTAATTCTTTCTACATTTTATTCGCTTGGTTTAGCTTATGATACTTCCTTTATCCATGATTGTATGTTCGACCTTGTAGGTATTCTTATTTGTAATGGCTTTCAACTCATTTGTGGTACGTTGGTGTTGGTAGTGTTATATGTACCATTACATATTGCCTCCCTACTAGAATTGATTATTTCTGAGATTCTTCTTTAGTATTGAAGAAATTATCAATTTTTTATTTTTTCATTTCACTTTTTAGTCACATATAATGCTTTCATATCTCTATCTACTTTTATAATTGTCTTCATTTCATTAAGTTTCTACCTTTTATCTTCCTTCATAATTCTGGAATCTGGTTAAATATCTTCTTGGCTGTCGTGTTATCCCTTAAATATTTAGTTTCCCTAACATTTTTTCCCTATCATGTGAGCTGGGGCAGCCCAGAGCGGCACTTGTGGCTACAATACTCTGCTGGCCATACTACACCTTTTTTGAGATCAGAGGAACATCATCTCTGCTCATGAAAATGATTGCTGGAACATTTCTTCAGTCAATTCATTATACAAACACTTATAAGTAGTCGATTTGCAACTAATAAAAAACACTCTTGGGGTTATTCACTCTTTTCCCGTCTATATTTAATTATACACTTTCTTCTGGATTCCTTCTTATTTTCTGTAGATCTTTATTAGTTAACTTTGTTGACAAATAGCATGTGTAAATACTTTTTATTTTTCTCTTCTTCTTGTGACAAATGTTCTTCGTAATGATTTTTTCTTTCTTCTTCTTGATCAATTCCCCTTCTTATAATCTCCTCTACATAATACGCTCTTTGGTGGTCCCTTTTTTTTCTCTTTCAAATGTCAGATTTTTTTAACATTTTATTCTGGATAATTTTCTTCTTATAATAGTTGAAATCATTGTTAAAGTATATTAAGTTTGTACAATAGTCGTTTGTCTCTCTTTGTTTATTTATTAGATTTTTCTTCTTTTCCTTTCATTATAGCCTTCTCTTACATAATACTCTCTTTGGTGTTTTTCTCCTCTACTCCTTCAAATGTTAGATTTTTAAACATTTATTCTGGATTATTTTTTCTTCTTATTGTGTTTGATGATTGTATTAGTCGTTTACCCAATAGTCGTTGGTCTCATCTTTATTTATTTATTATTATCATCTTCTTCTCTGGTTTGCTTTAGTCCATTTCCAAAATTTCCGTCCCTTTTTCTCGATGCGTTGGTGTTCTGGTTATCCATGGTCCATTATCTTAGGTGCGTTTTTTATTGGGATCATCTTCGTGTTCAGATGGCTCTCAGTACTTGTGGCGTACCTTACTATCATCTTGTCCTTCCATTTCTTTGTTACCAAAGTTTCTTTTAATTTGAGGTCTGTTTTAGTGTTTTGAACTAATTTTGTCTCTGTTAATTCTTTTCCAGTGGACTGGCGTTGCAATTTTTCCTTTGTAGCCTTTCGAATGGTATCACTTTTTGAATCAATTGCTTTATCACCTGGTTTGCTTCCCAAATGCGTTCCTGGTATCTCAATTATTGTTGACGTCATTGATCTCTTGAGAAGTATTTCTTTTCTGGGTGTTTTTAATTTGACTACCCTATTGGTAAAATTTCTTCTCCCTGTTGCATGGTGATTCACTTCGAACGTCTTTATGAAGTTCTTGTCATACTTCTTACCATTGATCATTGTTCTTCGATTAATAATTGGGTGGTTAATAAAATTAATTAAACCACTCCTAGTCATCTCTAATATTTCCCGTGTAGTTCTCACTTTCTTGGGACGTATCCTTCTTCTTTCTTCCGTTTTCTTAATTATTTGATTCTTTATCCCGTTATTTTCGGTTTTCTGATTCAATGTTCAATGTTTTTATCGTTTGGTATCTCTTCGGTTTCCGGTTTGCTGTCGTTTCTCCATCCTTCTCTCGCCTCCTTAAAACTTTCCTTTAAATCCTCTCTCAATTTCTTGAAACTATCATTTGGCATAATTCTTCCGTGTTTTTCTTTATCATTTCTATTAATTCTGCCTCCTGTGTTTTTGTTAGTCCCGACATTTTCGTTGTGTACTTGCAGTGATTGGAAAGCCAACTATGGGTGTCGAGACAAGACTCGCGCTTGTTCCTGAGCTGTTAGAAACGCCCGGGGGGAAAGTTGCTGAAGATGAAGTTACCCAAAAGGTTGTTGACGAGAACCAAACAGACTTGGATCAGCCAGTGATGTTTAGGTCATCAGTATATGACGCAACGGGAGCGACTCCAGCAAAATTGGTGTTTGGGCGGGAGATTCGTCTTCCTGGGGACTTGATGTTCCGATCACCTGAGACTCAGTCCCAAGAACCACAGAACTATGATAACTTTCAATAATAGTGACACAATTAATTAATAAAATATAAATGTATTTTTAACATATTCTCAAATCTCATAACTCTTACCTTTTCTGGGTCCAGGATCTGTTACACGAACTAACAGTCTGTAAGAGAGGTTACTGGGTTCGTTTCACAATAAACACGCTTTTTGACTATATTAATCAGCTGTTTATTATTTGATTGCAACATTTGTTTTAATTTTCTTTTAAATTTACTTAATATTCATTTTCTTCTCAAAATAGTTACTGTTGATCTTAATTACTCTTCTTCAAAAAAAAAAATACAATACAAAAACAAACATTGAGGCTATTTGAACATGGTAAATACTCTACCTTAACGTAAATGACTAATTAACTTACATGAAGGCAACCCAGCATCTTACTCACGCCCACGCTCACACAGTATTTAAATTCCCCTTTTTTTATTTTTAAGCGCTTTCTTTACATTTTATAATTATTGGTTTATGATATTGTTACTTGGTCGTCGGCGTCTCCTCCAATCACGTGTCGCACTCCGTATGTTTTAGTCCGTTCAAACAGTTCACCACATTTTTGTCACATAATCGAATTACCCACATTTACTTGTTAACTTTTATGTTATACGTTTCTTTCTACTTTATACCACCTTGAATTATACTTTTAACACATTTTGAAGATTTTAAAACAGATTTTCGGTTCGCGAGCCTTTTATGTTCAACCGGCCGGTTGGGTGATTGTTAAATGACAGCCAAAACCGACGCCTCCAAGATGGCTAAAAATATTCTCTCGCTGACCAGCTCGCGCTCTGATAGGTCGAGCTGGCGTCACGTGACACAGTAATTTGTTAACTTTCTGATTGCGAGTCTACCATAAGCTGGCGGGCGTACCATAGTCCTAGGGTTCGCAAAAAATACGTGATTATTCACAGGCGCGAGCCCGCATCCGCGCAATCGTGTACATTCCAGCGTACCTGAAAACAGTGCTTATTGCAGGGCATACTGACAAAACGTGCGACTTGGTGCCCTGACAAGGAATTTCTCTTGTTAAAATTGAGGCCCTATATGGGTACCTCCGCTGCGTCGCACTTACAATTGAAATAAAATTCATCACTCCATTCTGTCCCGTTACAATACCCCCCTAATGAGAGGGTTTCTGCCGAAACAGAGAAACTCTCATTGCTAAACCCTAAGGGGATCAGTGAGGATATGGCGCCAACAATCCTCCTTTAATTTCTTAACACATCATGGGTAAACTACCCCCCTAGCTTGGCGACTATGGCTGCACCTGCACGACATTACTGGACTTCTCTGTTCGAGATCCCAACACCGTAAAGTCGGACCGGCACTCACCACATTACCACCTAACCTTGTAACATTCCAAATAAAATCAACAACTAGCCTTATACCATACCAGATCCTCAACCGATTCATCTGGTCGACGATCAGATGAATTGCCTTCAGCAAAATTCTGGGTGCTTACACATATCCATTACCAAATTAAACACACTATCTCCACATTAATTATTAATACAAAATTCACATAAATTTCATAATATATTGCGACAACACAAATAACTTAACTATTGGCGCATAGGATATGGTAGTATGTGTATCTTAAAGCAAAAGTCTATATTGGAGGGTTTAAGAATATTTATTGCACACAAGACATATGTAATTGTTTATATGATATATTTGACAAGCATAATAATGATAGTGTTTCAGATATAGTCTTTTAAAGTGTTAATTATTGTTCATAAACGTGATGTGGTACATTACATATGTGATGACGATGATTCCTTCTCGCGCCGATGTTGATGAAAAAGGGGGGGGGCTTTGCTGTGTAGTTGAGTCGTCAGGCGTGGCGTTCGATGACAGATGGTTCACCTTGGTGACGCTTCCAGCTGGGCTGGTGTCCTGGAGTTCCAACGTTGACACAGACGCTTCGCACACCACAACGGTTCTATTGATACTACTGGTTAAACTTCATACAGAATTTATAATTTATAAGTCTCTCAGGTCACAGTGGGTACTACTTAGAAACGGTATATTAGGCTTATACCAATCCGGACTCTTCAACTGTTCACGCGTACCACTGGGTCTACCGCGATCAGCAGACCTCCCTATGCGGAAATCTTCCACTCACGCGGGAACTAATGATGACAAAATTTTATTACTAAGTAATTACGAAATATTACTGGTACTGCAGAATACCTCACACAGTAACACAGTTCAAGTTCACTTATTACACACGCTAGATTCAAATAAAATACTGCGTGTAGCGATGAATTACACCAACAGTTCTGAGCCTTCGCACTCGTTACTACCGCCGAAAAGACTTAACAAATTCTTGCAAGCGGAAAATCTTGCACAAGAATTGCCGTACCGATCGTGATAGCTAGATGAGAAGAACTGCCTGTGTAGCAAGAAAATTCCGACTGCCTTCCAGCCTTCCAGAAGGATGTCACATGGTTACTTTGAACATGACTCGCCAATTTTTCATGCCGTAAAGTGCATCGACTTTGCAAGAGCATGCATAGATGGTAATCTCTGAATACCTTAATCTCACGCAGAAATGCGTTTTACAACTTTATATTTTAATGAAATCATATTTTAACGTCATTTAACAGATAGGAAATATACAGGAACTGTAGCTAATACAGTAATTTATGTTCAATTCAAGTGTCACAACGATACGATAATTATATCACGCACAGCCGGAGAAACGTTTATCACTCGCGCACGCGCGCACATTTCCACAGACATAGTACATGAATAAATAACACATAAAATAATACACAGTTTGAATACGCCTAATTCCTTATCCTTTCTAAAATACAAAACTTATACCAAAAAAACCAAATCTAACAAACTACCAACATAGACCTGAATGTTTATCGTCTGTGTATTACACAAGCCTGCACTGCTTATCAGGATCCTATGTTTCATTGCAATATATTTGCTCCTAAACAAAATTCATTCCCATTTCTCAACTTTAAATTTTTCTTGACGTTCAAATCAAATTAAAGTATTTAAATTTTGTTCAAATAGTGTAAATAAATCTAAGTCCACTATCAAAGATTTACATTGAAATTAATTTACATAATTTCTTTCAATTAATTAGTTTAATCATAAATTCCAAAATTCCAAAATCCTTTAAATGAATTTACATTTTAACCACTCTTAAATAGATGTTACCAATCATAATAAACAAAATAAAATAAACAACTTATTTCTATCATAAATTCCCTTATCAATACATTTGGTTACAAAACATATAATGTGAACACTATAAATCAGTTAATACATTAACAATACACACAATCAATATATAGTGAACATGCAAATACAACACAATCTGTACTTCACCCAAAAATTAAAATTTCTTTTTTTTCAAAAAAATTTTTATTTCCTGAAATATATATTCTGGTAATTAATAAAAGAAACAAATTATTAAATTAAATTAATTATTCAATGAACATATGAATTGCTTACAACACCCATTCTACAGTCCACATCAGTCATCAGCTGATGTGTTCATAACAGGTGAATGACCTTACCCTAGGCACACTACATACAAACAACATGAATACACAAAATTATATAATTATCATCATAAATATTCTTGTAGATTAGAATCATTACAATTGAACCTAGCACTTAAAATCGTTTGTTCTCATAAGTGAATATTTATCACTGATCATTGACTCATAGTTATAGTAACTGTTACTGAACAGGAACTGGGTCATCAATTGCCAACTCTCTAGTTAGAGTAGGTGAATTTGATTGGACCGCTGTTACAGTGGTCGTTACCTCTCACTGATTTCTCAGCTACTCCTTCTACATCATGATTTTCTTAATTCCCCCCTTATACCCAGTTACAATTAGGTAACCACCCGCCGGTTAAACCGGATCGAGCGTTTGCCTTATGCACAGATGCTGTGCCCCTGGCTTGTAACGGCCAGCTCCTTTCCCACACACACTGTTGTTTCCTGATGGTGGACTGTAGCGTCCATTTGCATCCCCAAGAACTGAAGTTTATTAAGGGTGTAGACGCTGCCTACCCCGTTCTTGGTTCAGCGTTATAAAAAAAATTCGGCATTACTGATGTCCGAGGACACCAGTAATCCTACTAAATATTATTTACACACTCTTAACACGGCACTATCACCCCCTACGATGATAGCCGCTGTTCCATAGTTCGGTGATTCCCCTGAATTACCCCCCCCGGTTAATTTATAAATTCACCAATTTTTAAAATAATAACAAGTATGGCTCGGATACAATCTGCCTAACCACTAACCACACTTGCTACCAATAGTCCAAACCCACGGTCAGGGTTCGGTGACACCGTGACCGCCCGAAACTTGGGGAATCACAAGTAAAATCTATATGTTTGTGTTATATTTAAATTTAAAAGTTACAGTTTTCATTACGTGAAGTTCCTAGTCTTGATTATGTGCTCTAACACCATATATTTTCTTTCTTAACTTTACTTATTTTGACTTTCATAAAAATAAAATAGTGAGTACAATAAAATATTTATTTGACTTTCTAAACTACTCTATTCATATTTTAAAAAAAAATATAGCACCAGAAAAATCTTATCTAATTTATAAGGGCTCATTTGGAAAACCCTTTTTAGACCCTACTGGTCCGAGAACTTGGTAGACTTATCATTTCCATTCACACACTCACTCGTACATTATCTATACAAATTTTTTTTTTCACATCATTCGCACCTCTATTCATACGTTAATTTATATTCTTCTCATTGCTTCTCATACTTTCTAAAGGGATCAGCCAAAATATGACTTACAGAGATGGGGTAGGAGATGGCCAGATACCATACATCAACGAATTTGAATTAAAAGCTCGGATGGCAGCTTTGAAGGAACAGTACAAAGAACCAGCCAAAACCAACCCCTTTATGCTTAATACTACTTATCATTATTATTCTTATTACTATTATTATTATTTGGTGCTTACACTGACAAATTCATCATTTGCAGACCTTGATTTGCAAATGATACTGGTAATATATATATATATTTGAAAATTGCCCCATTTTAATCTTATTTAGCGCACTATCTCGGGAAATTGTTGGTACGTGGTGTGGTGCCATTTTATGCACCTTGAGTGTAAAATTTTTTTTTTTTCACGTACCTTAGGGGTCCCCCTCCCCGTTCAATAATATGGATGAATTTCTATTTGATACCAATTTTGTGAAGCCGGACCATCGTCGCTTTCACCACCAGATGGCAGTTCCGCCAACCATGGTCCGCCTCCAAAGTGCCAAAACCCACGGTCAGGATTGGTAAGTTCGTGACCGCCCGAAAATGGGGGAGAGTCCCTTCTGGAAACAAACAAAACATATTAAAATTCAAATTCTTACTTTAACCAATATAATTTCAAATTTGTTGCGTTCTTTGTACCCACTATCTCCTGCGTTGCTTGGTTGCGTAATACATAAGCATTATTCATTTTTACTTCTATTATTTCATTTTAATTTTTATGTATAGTCTTCAGACCGCTGTTAGAACCAAATTTAAATAATTTACCTTATATTTAATCCGCTAAGCGATCTTCTGTTATATGTTTTTACAACATGTTTCGGGGATAAATCCCCATCCTCAGGTAAAATGTTTATTCACCCTAATGCATAGGGGTCGTCGAAAATGTTAACGCACATAAAATGTAACACATCAAACTAAATAAAAACACATAAAACATATACAACACACAAACGCGTGATACGAGACCCAGTGTACTGGACGGCTTCCGATCGTCAACCAATCATCAGGTTGTATGTGTTTTATGTGTTTTTATCTAGTTTTATGTGTTACATTTTATGTGCGTTAACATTTTCGATGACCCCTATGCATTAGGGTGAATAAACATTTTACCTGAGGATGGGGATTTATCCCCGAAACATGTTGTAAAACATATAACAGAAGATCATCAGGTTGACGATCGGAAGCCGTCCAGCGCACTGGGCCTCGTATCACGCGCTTGTGTGTTGTATGTGTTTTATGTGTTTTTATCTAGTTTTATGTGTTAAATTTTATGTGCGTTAACATTTTCGACGACCCCTATGCATTAGGGTGAATAAACATTTTACCTGAGGATGGGGATTTATCCCCGAAACATGTTGTAAAAACATATAACAGAAGATCGCTTAGCGGATTAAATATAAGGTAAATTATTTAAATTTGGTTCTATTATTTCATAAGTTCCTTCGTATAAAAGGAAAAACTTCTTTATTTCTTTCTCTTGTGCACTAGACAGATCATGTCTCCTTACCAACACTAATTGTCCTACCTCGTATTTAGTCCACTTACCCATTTCGTCATGTCGCCGTTTTCTCCTCTCCCCTTTGGTGAGTAGACTCTCGTTCGCTAGCTGTATCTTTACATTTCTGTCGATGGTCTGTTCTTCCGGTGGATACTCGAAAAGTTGTTCTAATATTCTATGTGGTCTGGTTCCCTTTATTAGTTCATACGGCGTAAACCCGGTAGAATCGTGGGTAGTACTATTTAACCATTCTTCTACTTTCTTCACGTACAATGGCCATTCAGTATGTTTAGCGTGACAATACGCCCGAAATATTCTCCCAATCTCTCTCATCACCCGCTCTGCCTGGTTAGACTGTGGATGGTATACTGCCATATGCTTGGGTATGATGCCTTCCCAGCCAAGAGTCTGTCTCCACCTACCGCTGATGAATTGGGGTCCGTGATCAGATAAAATTATCTTCGGCTTACCTACGTTTACCATGTAATCCTTGGTGATCTTTTCACTCAACACCCGGCTCGTAGCTCTCTTCACGCTGTACAACCTAACAAACTTAGAAAAAGTGTCCAAAACAACAAAAATATACACTACTCCACCTCTACCTTTGGGTAATGGTCCATACAAATCTACAGCCACTAAGTCAAACGGTCTTTCTACTTTAACATAATTCATCTCCCCTTCTACCCTATAGTTCACTACTTTTGACCTCTGACACAAATCGCATACCCGTAACAATCTTCTAACTCGCCTCTCCATATTCTTGAAAACACAAGGCTCTTTTAACACATTCGTACACTTTTTCGCCACAAAATGCCCATATCTTACATGACAATCCCAAATAATTTTATCTATCAACTCTTCAGGTACAACCAACCTCCAATCACGTTCACCCGCCTCTACTTTCTTGAACAGGATTCCCTGATATATTTGGAAATGTGTATTATATTCAGACCCATTTATATCTGCTTCTAAACTAGCGATTATTTTACCCGATTTATTGTCTGATCTTTGTATGTTTTTAATCTCCCTTAATTCCTCACCAAAAATTCTATCTTCCCTTGTTAAACGAAAAATCTCTATTTCCTTAAGATCCCTCTCTGTTTTATTTTCTATGACATCTACCCTGGAAAGAGTGTCTGATACTTTGTTATCTGTCCCCTTAATATACTCCCATAAAAAATTATATTCCTGTAATGTTAATACCCACCTGGTTAGCCGGCTATGGGTTAATCGGCACGTGTTAAGGAATGACAATGCTTTGTGGTCGGTTCTGGTTATTGTCCGGTTGCCCAAGATGTAAGTCCGGAACTTTCCTACGGCGAACACGATGCTTAGCAGTTCTTTTTCCGTAGTTGTGTAATTACGTTCGGCCGCCAAAAGGGATCTGCTTGCGAAGGCTATCGTCTGATGTTCTTTATCATCATCTTCTTGGTATAACTCCGCTCCTAGGGCGACGTTACTGGCGTCAGTCTGCAAATAGAAAGTTTTCAAAAAATCAGGGTGATTCATCATTACCATATTCGAAAAGTTTTTCTTTATCTCCTCGAATGTCTCCCTTTCCTTCTATCCCCAATTCCACTGTTTATTCTTCTGTAGAACGGCGCTCAATCTTGCTGTCGTCTGCGCGTAGTTCTTCTGAAATTTTCTATAAAAGTTGCGAAGTCCCAAAAAACTTTGTAGCTGCTTAATATTTTTTGGTTCGGGAAAGTGCATAATAGCTTCTACTTTATCAGGGTTAGCTAGAATTCCCTCTGGAGTAATAATGAAACCTAAAAAGTGTATTTCGGTTTGTAGAAACTTGGATTTATCCCAATTAACCGTTAGACCCCTTTGTTGTAATTTATCTAGTACATATTCAAGATGTTCTAAATGTTCTGAAAATGTTCTTGAAGCTATTAGTATGTCATCAACGTATACAGTTAAAAAATCTAAGTCCTTGGGCTGCAATATCATCTCTAGACATTTTATGAAACTTGCTACACTAGTGTTAAGTCCAAATGGCAAACGTTTGAACTGATAATTCTTACCATTAAAAAGAAATGCAGTATATCTCCGGCTCTCTGCTGCTAGAGGAACTTGCCAATATCCTGCTATCAAATCTAAAGATGTCATGTATTTGACTCCGCTGAATTTCTGAAAAATTTCATTAATGGATTCCGGTGACTCCCGGTCAGGTATTATAATTTGGTTAATTTTTCTAGCGTCTAAACACAACCTTACCTTTCCATCCTTCTTAATTACCACTACTAATGGATTCGAGTATGGCGATATCGATCTCCCAAAAATGTCTCCCTCCATCATCCTATCCAACTCCTCTTGCACTACTCTCCTCTTCGAAAACGGCACTGGATAACTCCTCTGCATATAGGGTGAGTGTTCTCGAACCTTCAATTCTCATACATAGTTCCTGGCTTTTCCAGGCAACTCCGCAAACACTTCTCGAAAACGTTCCACAACTGCCCACAACGCCTGTCGCTGGGGACTCCCTACAACTCCACCCTCATTAAAAAATTTATCCGCCCTATTTTCCCATACTCTCTCATCACTCTCATACCTCTCTCTCTCTCCTCATTCTCTACATTCTCACTCTCTCGACATATATTCACTCTTGTCTCTATGTCTCCATCGCCTACTCGTTTATGTATTAATTTTATTCCCGTCACTTTAATCTCCTCTGTCACCCTCTTAAAATTAACCCTGACTGGTTCACTCCCATTATTAAATTCTACTATTCTTTTATTAAAATCTACTACTGCTTTATTTCTCTCCAAAAAATCATTTACCAAGATTACATCTAAACTCAGTCCCTTAACTACTAGAAAAGTATTTTCAAATTCAGTTTCATTAATGCATATATTTAACTGTACTTGTCTCGTAACTCTTTTACTCCGTGCTCCGGTTACCCCCACTACTGTTACTCCCGCAACTGGTAATGATGGAATATGGTTATTTACTTTTTGTAACTCTCCCATTACATTTTCTGAAACTACTTATATCTCACTTCCCGTATCTATTAATGTTTTGAAATTCTTACCTTCTATGTTGACGATTACCTCTGTCAATCCGGCTTTTGTTTCCATAATTCTAGCGTCGTCTTCCTCCAACAACTCCTTTGACATGTCTGTGATGATAATATTGCTCTGGTAATTGCATTCTTCTTGGACCCCAGAGTCCTCCGTCGACAATGGCTGGGCCCGGTTCCCCATTGTCTCTTCTAGTTTCCCGTAGACGTACCCGCCACAGCTTAGTTGTATCCACCTCTGCTTCGGTTGACATTTTCATTTCCTCTCGGCGCTCCTCGGCTGCTATCTCCTCCTCTCTGCTGCTGACTGTGCTGGTTGTACACTATGTTGCTTCGCTGACAGTCCCTTGCCTTATGACACCTATAACATGTAGTTCTTACAGAAAAATTATCAACATGGCACTCTGAACATCGCCAATCCTCGCCTCTATTACCACCATTACTTCCACGCGCCCCTCTATATGAGGTTGGTATCCCCCTGGATTGATGATAATTCCCGTTAATGTGTGACGCTGGCGGGTTCGGACGCCTACCCATTTCCCGTTCCTTTATGTTTTGAAATACATCTAACATGTTTTCTAGTTCGTTTATGTCCGCTACCTCTCTTGTCATTAGTGTAATTTGTACTTCTCTGGGCAGGTGTTTACTAACATGTCTAACAAATGACCGAAACGGCAACGGCGGTTCTAAGTACTTTGCCTCGTTGAATATTCTCATTACATACATTGTTATGTTGTTGTTTATTCCCACAGAATTGCCGGTTCCCATGATTTTACTACGTAATATTTCTTGATCCTCTTCGGACTAATATTTATTTCGGAACGCTCCCTCGAACTTCTCATAGCTACTCCACTCGGTATTATGTACTTCCGCCCATATTTCAGAACTGCCCTTAAAACACTTTAAAATCTTTAACAATTTTGTCTCCCAACTACTGCTATTAATCCGGTTAAATTCCCTTACCCTACTCAAGAACTGCATCGGGTGTACTCTCCGGTTATCACAACAAAATTGTTCGTTCAATATCATCTTTTGCTTCGCGAGTATACAATATTCGCTCCGCAACACTATTTAAATTTTGGCTTACTGCCACATGTAATTCATCTTTAATTTCTACTATGTCTTGCTCAATTACTCTTAATTTATTATCATATTTATTTTCGAATTGAAGGTTATGCTTATTCACAACCCCCACATTCTCTTGTATAGATTGTTTACACACATTTTCTATCTCCACTATCTTATTTTTTATGTCATCATTGATCTTATTAATACACTTACTTTCTATCTCTACACACTGTTCTTTAACTTGAGTTTTAATTCGATCTGTCGTTTGTTCATTTACATCATTTATTTTACTTTCAATATTTTCTGTGATTTCACTAATCTGTTCATTGAACTTACAGTTTACTGATTCTAATATCTGCTCTTTAATACCATCACAACGTGTATTAATTTCATTCACTTGCTTTACTAAAATTAAAATTTTGTTGTTTTTTTTCATCTCTGATCTCATTCAACTTTTCACTAAAATTATTCTTAATCTTATCATTCTGTTCATCAAATCTAGCGTCAAACTTATTACTTTGTTCATCAAATCTAGCGTCAAAACTACTCTTTTGTTCATCAAATTTACTATTTATTTTATCAAATTTACTATTTATTTTATCGAATTTATTATCATTGACATCAAAACGACAATTTACTTTATCAAATTTTGTCTCTATCATTATGTTTTGTTTCTCCATAAGGAATTTCATCATATTTATTATGTCATTATTATCGTCTTTTTTGACTGGGGTCGGCGTCGATTGGCTCGTTACGCCTTCCATTATTCTCTATTCAGTCTCACTTAATTCGCTAGTTATTTGGCTCTCAGTTTGACTATCAGTGAAGCTGACGCCCTTGTTACTATTTTCATTCGTATTCATTATTTATATTATTTAGTTTTTTACTTATTCATAATAAATCTATCAATCATATTATAACATACTCATATTTCTCTGAGATACTTAATTTTAATTCATATGTAACTCCCACTAACGTCTCTTACATCTGCGAGTAGGCATAGCCTATACGAAATACAATTTGTATAAACTGTCCCTGTTGGGGCGCCATTGATAACTTTCAATAATAGTGACACAATTAATTAATAAAATATAAATGTATTTTTAACATATTCTCAAATCTCATAACTCTTATCTTTTCTGGGTCCAGGATCTGTTACACGAACTCACAGTCTGTAAGAGAGGTTACTGGGTTCGTTACACAATAAATACGCTTTTTGACTATATTAATCAGCTGTTTATTATTTGATTGCAACATTTGTTTTAATTTTCTTTTAAATTTACTTAATATTCATTTTCTTCTCAAAATAGTTACTGTTGATCTTAATTACTCTTCTTCTTCAAAAAAAAAATTACAATACAAAAACAAACATTGAGGCTATTTGAACATGGTAAATACTCTACCTTAACGTACATGACTAATTAACTTACATGAAGACAACCCAGCATCTTACTCACGCCCACACTCATACAGTATTTAAATTCCCCTTTTTTTAATTTTAAGCGCTTCTTTACATTTTATAATTATTGGTTTATGATATTGTTACTTGGTCGTCGGCGTCTCCTCCAATCACGTGTCGCACTCCGTATGTTTTAGTCCGTTCAAACAGTTCACCACATTTTTGTCACATAATCGAATTACCCACATTTACTTGTTAACTTTTATGTTGTACGTTTCTTTCTACTTTATACCACCTTGAATTATACTTTTAACACATTTTGAAGATTTTAAAACATATTTTCGGCTCACGAGCCTTTTATGTTCAACCGGCCGGTTGGGTGATTGTTAAACGACAGACGCCAAAACCGACGCCTCCATGATGGCTAAAAATATTCTCTCGCTGACCAGCTCGCGCTCTGATAGGTCGAGCTGGCGTCACGTGACACAGTAATTTGTTAACTTTCTGATTGCGAGTCTACCGTAAGCTGGCGCAATCGTGTACATTCCAGCGTACCTGAAAGCAGTGCTTATTGCAGGGCATACTGACAAAACGTGCGACTTGGTGCCCTGACAAGGAATTTCTCTTGTTAAAATTGAGGCCCTATATGAGTACCTCCGCTGCGTCGCACTTACAATTGAAATAAAATTCATCACTCCATTCTGTCCCGTTACAACTATTCCTCGCAATTAGAATACCAACTGCGAGAAATGAATTGCTTGATAAGAGGACGGCTGAAGATTGCCAGTGATAAAATGAAAACTCGGTATGACATTCGCAGCAGTAGTGTACAGGTTTCCACGAAGGAGATCAGGTCTGGTTGTTCAACCCAAAGCGCCGTCGTGGTCGCTCACCTAAGCTTCAGACTAACTGGGAAGGACCCTACACTGTGAAAAAAAGTATCAACGGTGTTGTTTATCGGATTCAACAGGAAGGACAGCGAAAGTTCAAGGTCGTCCACCTAGATCGCCTGGCTAAGTATTACTTCAGAGACGGTTTGCCAGTTCGGGACGAACAGGCTTAATGAGGGGGTAGTGTTACGAGAAGCGTACCGAACAATCCAGAACATTCTCTACTCCGCCCGTCCAGTGTGGCTTGTGTTGCGTCATTCACGTAGGTGGTTCTAGTGAGTTCCAGGAACACTTGAGATACGCATTAAGCCGCTGGCATGGCGTAAGGAAGCAAAGCTGTACTGCACCTCTGGGCGGCCTATTAAAGCCATAGCACCCGGATTGCCAGTTCAGTTACGTGAGCGATTTTCGCTAGTGCGGCTTGAGTGACAGTTGCTATATATTACAGTTATTATCGGGCGATATTACTCTGTGCGTTCAAGTGGTTATTAGTGAAGTGTTGTGTTTTATAATCGGGCGGTATAATTGTAATGCAATTGTGTTTTATATTAGTTTACATTTTATTGCGTGTGAACAATTTTTATTTGATTTGTGTAAGAGACTGTATTGTTAATTACAAACTGTTTAAGTGTGAAAATTAAAGCTGGTGATTATTGACTATAATTGGCGTTTTGTATTCTGTTTTCCGCTGTACCTACGACGATCAAGTAGACCGTCGTAACAATATTATACAGTAAACAAACCATAGAAATAATGTTCCAGTTAACATGACAAAGATATGGTTATTTACTATATAAAATTTAAACAATTCTGTATGATAAAATGTAATATTAATATTATTCAATATTTTTACTATAAAATTACCATTATCTAACAGTTTACAACATTCAATTTATGTTCTCATTTCAGGATGATGCAAGTTGTACAGTCAACATTCTCCTCAATGTTTGATTTTCTGCTCATTTGTATCATTGTACAGATGGTTGTAGTTGCCTTTGTGGTTACCAAGGTAATTCTGCACAATTCTTATGTTCTATAAACAGTTTTATAACTTTCAAACTACTTACCATTTATAAATTTTATAATATATCATATGATAATATGCTGTGCATAAAAAAATCTAAACTGAATCATTGGAATTTTTTCAAATTCACTTTTTTATTTTTAACACTGCCAGGATTCTGTCTAGGAAAGTAATCAATAATGTTGGAGGTTACCAATTTGTGTATAAGGCCGTATTTATGCACACATTTTGTGTTTTCCAGTTGTCGACAATAATTTTTCGCCCATTTTTTAATGCAATAAACACAGTGGACCCATTTATGCAATATTGTCTGATAACGTTGTTGCATAAGTGCCATTCATACATCCTAAAAATATAATCAAAATTCATATTTTTAGGGTTATATTTTCTAACCATATTATTAAGGGACACTACAGTAAATCCTATTGTTACGACGGTCTAACTGATCGTCGTATGATACAGTGGAAAACAAAATACAAGACACCAATGAAATCACTAATAACCTGCTTTAATTATAACAATTAATAATTTGTAATCAACAAGATAGTCTCTTACAACAATTCAACTAAAAATTGTCCACACGCAATAATAATGTCAACTACAAAGAATTCCGCACTAATTAGATCACAACACTTCCCTACAGTACTTCGACAAACACTCGATCCGCGCTAAGAAAATCGCTCACGTAACTGACTTGACCTCAGACGCTCTTGCTTTTATAGGTCGCGCAGAGGTCCAGTATACCTTTCCCTCCTTACTGACGCCGGCTTAATACGTATCTCAAGTGTTCTTAAACACACTAGAACCTACTTGCGAGCAACCTTGACTGAGGCAACACCTGGCACACTGGACGGGGGGTGTGGAGAATGTTCTGGGCTGTTCGACAGGCTTCTCGTTACAATATGCATAAAACAGAAGAAAATGATCATCAATAATTGGATAACACTAAATCTATGTACAAATGAGGCTGAAATGTAAATATGCCTCTACCACAGTCAGTGACGTACCAAAGTAGAAATTGGGAGGAGGGAGCCGGTAAGAATCCTATTTTTGCGTAAGTCGTCAGTAAGGTCTAATAGGTAAAAAGTAGTTTATTGAGTTTTTATAAAAGGTGGTTATACAACCTATTACATGTATGATATCAACAGGACCGACTCAATGGGGACTGTAACCTCCCCCCAAAACCATCCTTTAATTACCTCATTCTTACACGTATAAAGGCAGCACAGCACTGGAATACTATATTTTAAAAATAAAAGCATCATTAAACAAACATAATGTAATTAAAGCCTTTTATACTATTTTGTTTACAAAGAACATTACATTTATTATCATACATATCAAGAAAACGTGCTGAAAACCACACACGTCTTCCAATTTTGTCTTCATCTGAAACTGATTTTCAAAAATTATATAAACAAAACTAAATATAAAAAATAATATTACTCTGCGTATGTGTGTGTGTGGGGGGGGGCACACGCGCATGCTTCCAGACAATTGTAGCAGTGAAGAGTGGAAATAGTTTTGTATGAATATTACTAGACGTTATTTTGGTAGTACATATAAACATTTTTGTATGGAGTGAACTCCAAGTAAACAGACTAGTCTTTAACTAAATGGCTCTGTGTAACCTACTTGTAATAAAGAACTAATCTCATTTATTTAAATTTTATTCTCAGGGTGCAGAAGTGATGGATTATTTAAGTGGCCTGGTTTATATCTTCACTCTTTTTATACAGCTCGTGTTTTTGAGCTGGAAAACAACAAAGCTGATGCAAGTTGTGAGTATCTGTGGTTATGTTATGGTATAAAAATTAATTATTTAATTTTTTAACAGTTAGTGCAAGTCAGTACTACAAAGTATATAGATAAATATCAGAACTTTATATATATATATATATATATATACTGAGTGTAATATAAAAAGTGTCCTCACTATATATATTCAGGTTTGATGAATCAGTATAAGAAAAAAAGATCCTATAAATAAGTCCAAAACGTCTCGTTTTCTGTCTGGCCACAATTTTGTGTTTTTTAAGGAAAATTTTATATCCCAATAAAAGATCGATTTATTTAATACAATGTGGTAATATTAATTTTCTTTAAAAAAAAATCACAGTTATTTGGAACTTCAGACTATAAAATGATGGTGATCACTTATAAATCTGAAAAATTTTAATATGTTACGACGAGTATGGTACTGTGGAAAACAAAATACAAGACACCAAAAAAGTCAGTAATCACCAGCTTTAATTATAACAATTAAACAGTTTGTAATCAACAAGATAGTCTCTTACAACAAATCAACTAAAAATTGTTTATACGGAATAAAAATTTCAACTACTGGAGTCCCGCACAATTATAAAACACATACTACTTCTCCACAATACTTCGAACCGCACTGGAATAAATCGCTACTAAAACTGAACTAAGCGCCGCTGAATGCCTATATTTATGCCCCCTCAAAATTCCAGAATCATCCATACTACGCGTCAGCGCTACACTAGAGCGTAATTGCTTGCGGGGTTGACACAGTGTGCGCGGCCGGTGAAGTCTGGAACAGTTTGGCTAACGCATGTTGAGATCACGTACGCACACAACATTATAGCAGGGCTCCGCTGGAATAGCCGAGAAACATGTTCTGTTATATCGTAACAATATTATTAAATTATTCTTTATTAAGTAAAATGTTCTTAATTAGTAGAATTTTATCGTGAACAGTAGCACGTCTTGTTTAGTAGATAGCAGCCGCCTACCCATAAATTCGTACTACTTCATTTTCTGTTCAAGAGTTGGCTGTGATGGATTGTACTCATTTGAGTTTCCATTTAACTGACGGACGCTTGCCATCACAGAAATAACAGAGGCCTAAATGCAACGTTTCGTCTACCCAAACAATCGGCAGAAGCCTTCAGGCAAATTACACATACTAATACATGTAAAGGAATGAATAATACTCTATCAAACCGTGACAGAGAGTCAGCAAAATAATAATAACAAAAGTTCATATAGTATATAACCAAAAGGTAAAATAATCCAAATGAATACTTAGTATGAAAACACACACAGCACTCACATTACACAGGGTCAACAAAACCACAGAGACGCAACGGGCCTAAACACTAATATAGTAAAGGTGAAAGTAAGCGGCCAACGTCGCCTACTCATAAACCGTTAAGGCCAGCCAACAACTAAAGTACGGAACTACATTTATCCGTTCCTGCAGTACATTTTCGATGTTTTTAATACGCGATTGTGTCGATATATTACGATGTGGAAAAAAAAGAAGTGTACTAATAATTATTAAATTGTAAATTATCCTATTTCTTAATGTGGAGCGAAAATACGTGTTGTTTTCATTTGTGAGTTTAAGTGGCAATGGTTTTTGGTTTTTAGTTTACTGCTGGAATAAATAAAAGCCATGGTTGAGAAAAACATATGTATATACAATGCTTATAACAGAGTAATACTTAAAATAAAGAATCTAACGTTTTTGAGTTGACAAATTAACTAAACTGCAACAGCAAATGTAAACTGAAAATTCAAAATATTTATGATAAATGGAAAACACAAAAAACAATGTATTTAGGAATGACAACACACACTCTACATATTATTTCTTTTATAAAGTTGCTAAACTGCTACAATTTATTGTTCAGACAAAGCTTTCCGTCATCTCTGACATCATCAGGTCTTAAACTTTTAAAAAAGGTTTCAGCAACTTTATAAAAGAAATAGTAAGGATGGCTGCTAATTCAAATAATACGAAGAATAAAACAAGCGCTCTACATATTGTACATAATGGACGTTTCTTTTTGGTTAGCCACATAACGAGTACTTGTTGGACAACGAATATTATCGAAAAATCGAGTTCTGCCTCAAAAAAGGAACATGTACAGTAATAGGCAAGGCCACCCCGCCTTACTTTCGAGTTCGGTGGTTTTTCAATGATCTATTCACAGAACAAGTATTAATGAGAAGTCGAGAACTACTGGAAAAGCGAGTTCCACTGAAAACCTCCGAATTTCTCATAATCGTTACCCTTTCTAGTATGGATTGCAAAGTACTGTTGCCCAAACACGTCAACAAATAGAAGATCTATACAAGTCTGTGAACAAATAACACTGATTTTAATGTGTGTCTCAAACAACATACTTTCATAATGTCTGTACTTTCAGTCAACAGAAGTTAGCAAAGCAGCATACGCATCCGACTGGATAAACAGCTATAAAACTACAAAAACCACAATTCAAATGATTATCATTAGGAGCCAAAGTCCACTGAAGCTTACAGGATTCCTGGGCTTGGTGACTTTCAACTTTGAAACTGCTGTTAACGTAAGCTTTTTTATATCTCACTGACTACGCAATTCTGTTATTGCTTTGTACTGACTATTATTACTTAATATGATATTATCTATTTGTTGCAGTTGTTGAAGCTATCATATTCATATTTCACTGTTTTGAAATCACTGGACAAAAGTAAGTAGGTAAAACTACAAAGCTAATTGTATGCCACCTTACTGGCCTAGTAGAAAACCTAAGATGAGCTAATCTGCAACAGTTGATGATAAGGAGAATTCTTCTTAACATAATTTTCTTTTCCTCCACCTTCATTTAAAAAATGACTCTTCGTCTCATTCTATGTCTTACCCAGATCTATTCTTCCTAAAGGAGTATACGGTAGTGCTGATTTAGATAATGCTGGTCTTGCATTCTCCATTGTAACCACATAACCTCACATTTATATATTTACGGCCGCATGCCCACAAACGTCATTACGTGGGCAACGTTTCGATTCCCCGTCGGGAATCTTCTTCAGGCCGCTAAGAAGCGACAGAGCGTAAAAACACAATAGCGGCAGATGTACGCCGAACACTCCCCGACACCTGTATCGGGCGAAAGCATCTTTATCAAATTTCATTGATAACTTGTGATAGAATAACCAGTAAAACATATTACAAAAGGATAAATACTATGGAATATAATTACAATTTAGGACCCAAGTCACTTAGCCTAATTCTTGTAACACCTTCTAAAGTTATATAAAATCAAAAGTCATCCGCTAAATTTTTTTAAAAATAAAAACAAAACAACCATACATAATATTTCATATAACAGATTAAATTCAAATAAAATAGTACAATAAAGGAGGAACCTGAGTGTCACAGTGCATAGAGAATTCCTGCTACATAGTATGCAAAGTTTATACACGATCTAGTTTTCCTGCTATTCAGGCACCTGATGTACGAAAAAATAGTAGATTTTTTCTTGTTATTACTAAATATTGTAACTGTTCTGGTGGAGAAAGTTGTAAGAATAAAAATATTTGTCATTATATCAAATACTTACTTATTTTATTAACACCATATCGCTTCAAGTCACCCCCTGGTCACGGTACAACTTGCATTCCACTACTGCCAGGAAGAAATCAACTAGCTATTAACACGTTCTTTGTCGAGTCGGGGTCATAATGACTGAAAATGGGTCAAACCAATCACAACACGTCAGTAGTTATGACCAAAGAATCAACATAGTATTGTATGCAACAATAAAAAAACAGTTTGGCAGAGAAGGATGTAAACACCGGCAGAGAACATGTTTATTTCGTACAGTGGCAAGCCGCATAGCTCAGAGGGAAGTGTGTGTGTGTGTGTGTGTGTGTAAATGTCACTTCTTGCTTGATTGAGCCATGCATCCCAGGTCGCTGTGTTATTGTCGCCAGTGATAGGGACATTACTACTACTACTACTACTACTACTACTACTACTACTACTACTACTACTACTACTGCTGCTGCTACTGCTGCTGCTACTGCTGCTGCTGCTGCTGCTGCTACTACTACTACTACTTACTACTATTATGTGTTGTATTATTTTATGTTGTTTACATTCTAAACACTTCAAGAATGTATAATTCATAATCACTGAAAAAAGTAAAGAAAACTGTGTTAAAATTTATATACAGGGTTGTTATATAAATTCTTTTTATTATATAACTGCAAAAATGTGTGAATCAATATAAACATGAAATTAAATTTTAATTCATGTCATTGGATTTAATACGAAAGACATCTATAATATTTGCCAACAGAACCAACATTCAAAGTTGAAGGGTCGAGGCCCCTACAACTCCCAATAAAATAAAACCACAGCCTCCTCAACCTACTCCTAACATTAGACATAACATCCTTCTGGCCTATCTAGTGTTTGCTTTAGTATTTCTTTCCAAGATCTCTGGCTTAGTTTTACCCCACTGGTGTCTTGATAGGCTATCTGGTGCTTGATAGCTTGTCCCAGAGACACTGTGTACATCAAAATCAAAGTCTGCCAATAGCAAGGCCCACCGTATAAATTTTGATTTTATACCAGACAGACTGCGAAGCCTCTGAAAAGTTGAATTTTCAGTGTATACCTGGAACTACCTACTTTCCTCGCAGCCTCGAAACCTCCCAGCAGCCCGTTTCAATGCTAACGCCACCTTCTCTGCTGTGCAATAATGTCTTTCTGATAGGAACAGTTTTCTACTGGCACATTCCACTATGCCTCTTTCACCGTCCTCCTTATCTTGGAATAATACTGCCTCTAATCTCATATCAATGGCATCAGTTTGGGCACAGATCTTACGCTTGGCATCCTGGTAGGCAAGTCGAAGAGCACCTCAGATTCCTTCCTTACTTCTTATGGAAGACTTGTTCCTCCTTGTAAATCTATTTCGAAAGTATGATTCTTATTCAACAGGTCTGTTAGTGGAGCTGCGTTTGCCTCGAAATGTGGTACAAAGCTGCTCTACCACCCACAAAGTCCTAGGAACTGTCGAATTTGGCGTTTACTACAGGGCCTCTACATTTCTTCAATAGGTTTGTTCTTTTGTGGCAGCCTTTCCAGACTCATAGATGTTAAGATATGTCCTAAATATTCCACCTTCTGTTAGACTATGAATGGCAGGTTATACCATGAATTTTAAGTCCAGCCAAAACTAGACTGAGGTGTTCAAGGTGTTCCTGTCGATTCTTACTGAATATCAGAATGTCATCCCCATCCATCAGGTGCATGAAGGTAGCTGATTCATTCTTCAAACCAAATGCCATAATCTTGATTAGATACAGTCCGCATTGTGTAGTGAAACTGTCATCAGAAGGTTGAAAATTAAGAAGTAATGATGAAATATGTCAAAGTATAGAAAATATAATAGAAACAATGAGAAAAAGAAGGCTATTATTTTTTGGATGTTTATACAGAATGGACGACAATAGGTTGACAAAGCAAATCTTCAGATATCTGTGGGAGAAGAAGTCAACATCAAGTTGGATTAAAGAAGTCCAAAAGGATTTAGAAAAAAATAATATACACGCAGAAGAAGCAATTGACAGAGAAGTTTTTCGGGGAAAGTGTTGAAAATGGAAGGAGTCCAGGGTAGGAGAGATAAAACCGCAGATTCAAAGTGGACTGAAGACAGAAAGAAGAGACACAGTGAGAAGATGAAAGAATATTGGAAAAAAGAAAAGAACAAAGAGTAAAGAACTGAAATTGGCATGAGGTCCTTAGATGGCCGATACGAAAAAAAAGTTTTTCACAATTCTGTAACATTTTTAGAAACACTTTTTAATACTCAAATTCCAATGTATATAAAGCATTTACATATGAGAATCGCTTACTTCCCTTGTTTTCACTTATTACTAGGCCTAACAATTGCAGGCGTTTTAAAGCATTGTCCGCAAGTGTATTGTGCCTTTCTTTAATTCGTGTATACTTTAAGCCCAGAGCTTTCAGCTTCAGAAACCAATGTCTTTGTTATACCAACTTTTGTAATGCCTCCTTGAAAAAGCGGCTGTCGACAAGGTATCCAGTCAGTAGTTACATTACTGAGATTGTCACCGGTTTTAAAGCCCTGAAAAGCCACAATGACACAATGACTTCCTTGTCCGGGGTATCGGTACCGAACGTATGCGTACGTAGTCTTTCCCACGCGACACTCTGCCCCCGACGGAGGTCCGCCGCAGACTGAGTCGAGGCCAACAAATCTGATAAAGACACCGACCGGTCGGCGGGCCGTACTACATCTGATCCGACGGTGGCTGTCCCACACTGGCCCAGTTACGGCAACGGCCACCTTTCCACCGACAGACAGTCTCGTCCAGTAGTTCGCACAGTCTCGCACGTTTCTACGAATACCACAACGCTGGCAGTAAAGACAGTGGTAGACTCTACTCGAAAATAAATAAACAGGTTGGAACCCGGACTTGCGAGTAACAATTAAAAGGAAGCCGGTTGCTACTGCGCATGCGTCTTGTTGTTATGGTAACCGGTTTGTGAATATCAGCCATTCGAATGTAAATTTTGAAATAGGTCACGTGGTCTTCGTAATTTCAACTTATGACTGCAGTAATGTTGATAAAAAAGGACTCAATTAATATTTTTCTTTGATTCGTTATCCATGACGTGTCTGTTAATTTAACTAAATGTAATTAAATCACTACCGACTCGGAACACAAAGTTTTTTATGAGTAAAAACGTAAAAGTTTTACCTTATAGCTACAAACTGCGCAGATTGCAACAAATTCTACATAGGCCAGACAGGACGTAGCTTCAAACAAAGATGCATTGAACACACAAGGGCACTACACTCAACTACCGAATCCACCTTTACAAACCACCTCATTGAAGCTAACCACACATACAAGAACATCGAAAATAACATGGATATTCTACACGTGCAAACAAAAAGCCAAAAACTAGACACTCTTGAACAATTGGAAATATACAAACACACGAAAACACATAAAAACGACACCCTAAACGAACAGACAAAATTCAAATCACACGCATTATTCGAACATACCACACACCACACACACACAACAACGATCCTTCCAAAAGTCGATACCGTCGCCAAGAGCAAGACGGACAGTGCTCCCAGCGGCAGCCTCTGAAGAAGCTTTTTAAAAGCGAAAACTGGTTCAGGCTATAAGGTAAAACGTTTACGTTTTTACCAATAAAAAAACTTCGTGTTCCGAGTCGGCAGTGATTTAATTATATTTAGTTAATACTTTTCATTAAAACGAGTACTTAAATAACTTTAAATAATGTCTTTAAAAAATGGTGGACGTTACGTTTCATATTTTCAACACATAAACATTCACAACCGTCGAGGAAGACATTGTTCGATTCGTCTTAACTTCTGCAGTGACCTTGGATACAACGACGTACCAATAAAGGGTTAATTTACATTAACTTATCTGAATCGAAGCTATTCGTTTTGAATGGTGATTTAGTCATTGTATTCGTTGAGCCTTTATGAATCTTACAATGTCCTCATGATTCAATAGCTCATCTATCTCCTGGTTATTTCTTATTCTCCATTAGTCATCTTCTTTAACCGGGCCATAAACAAGTCTTTTGATCTTCCTTTCAAACTTTATCAGTGCTACTTGTACCTTTTTTGTTAATGTCCATGTCTCACCTCCGTAAGTAACAACTGGTCTGATAAGTGTCTTATATATTTTTATTTTTGTGTTGCGACTAATCAGTTTGCTTCTCAATAGTCTACTATTGGCATAATATACCCTATTTCCTATTTGTATTCTTTCATGTATTGTCGTATTTTCGTGTTTATGGACCCTTCATCTGTCTTATCATGTTACCCAGGTGTCTGAACTTATTAACTGCATCAAATGAATATATATATATTGCAACGATACAATTTAAAACTACATAGATAGGTAATATAGAAATTATTATAACAGAGTCTATATCTGGAGGTAGGAAAATTTATTAAATTAAAACATTAAAATTTACTATTGTCTTATTACTTTATCATATTAAATTGTTTATTTAAAATTTGGGATCTTTTCGGTTAAGTGGCAGCATGCAGTGAGCAATTACTCTACGTAGCAATCGCCAGTAATAACGCATTTCCCCCTCCACACGTAGCGATAACCATGGACAGTTTGTATTTTTATTTTCATTTTGGTATATTTTTTAATATTTATTTTTATATTTTTTATATTTATATTTTATTTACAATTTTACTTACATTTTATTTACATTTTACAATTAATTTCCTACATCACTAACAATCACAAATTAATTACAGTTGCAAACATAATTTATAACTACAAATACAATGATACATTTCATAATTTATTATAGCTACAAATAAAGTATAATACTGATTAGGCACGGTTGTGTACTCCTTACTCCAACAGTTAATGAAGTATACGATTGTGCGGAAATATAATCGAGAATTATTTAGGAATGTATCCTGTCGCACTTGTTTGGATTCCCGGCAGTCCTTTTTAGAGCATACCCAACGGTCTTTACCTGTCGTATGCAGTTTCATTTGATGGCCTTTCGTACAAATTCTTGGGTTATGTAAAATATTTTTGTCTCTTAGAAACTGTATCGCTGAATCTTTGTCGGGAATCTGTGCTGTTAACTGAAGGAAATTCATGAAACGTTACGATACTACACTTGCGACTGCGGCATACAGAGTGACAGGGCACGCTGTCACCATTGAAAGATTACAAAATGCGTTGGAGGGTGAAATGCTTTGTTACTGGCGATTGCTACGTAGATTAATTGCTCACTGCATGCTGCCACTTAACCGAAAAGATCCAAAATTTGTCTTTCAATAATTGAGTCTATTTGCTGGTTTTACAACTATGTTACTTGTTGCGTTGAATTCCACGGTTTGCGTAGCCACTCGACGCTCCGCGCACGCAGTTCGACTGGACCGCTGCAACTCTGCTCGTCGACCGTTCGAAGATCACTTACCATTTGTAACGACGTAAATTCTTGTTGTATCGTCTTGTATAAGCCACACGTTGTTGGCGTCAATTTGTAACGACGCAATCTGTGTGTACTCTATAAGCCTGTGTTTTAGCGTGTGTTAGCCCCACACGCTGTAGTCGTTACTTTTAGGTTTAAAAATAACAGTCGTACTTTTTCTAACTTCTCACGCTGACGAGGTCCGTCGAGAACGCACGAATAACCAGTACCGACATCCTTACCTGTCATTATTTGATGTATTTAATTCCCGATCGGCGCCAAATTGTTTTTGAGAAAACAATTAAAAGATGTTAAACTGAGCGGTCGTTTTATGCGGTGATGACTAATTCAAATTACCCTCGCAACTGGCGGGCATTTGAATCTCGCTTGTAGTTCGTCGTGCTGCCGACGTCTAACGCTGGCAGACAATTTTGCTCATCGCTAAAGTACACAAACTTTATAATACAATTTATAATGAAATAAAGGACGGTTATTACTACTCAGTACTAGTTTATTAACGAGAAATAGTTAATAGTTATTCAGTTAAATACAAAAATATACTGTTATTACATAATGTTGCTCCGGCAATAAATAGACCCTATTCTCAGGTTGGCTAAGTTGATTGAAACGCTTCTAAATCGACACGGCTGTCGTCAATGTTTATTTTCTACAGTTCTTTCAATTGTTGAGTTCTTTTGATTACGAAAAAATAATAACAAGATGATAATAAAGTACACTACCTTACATCAGTGGTAGTTATATACTATTAGAGTTAAATACAATTCGTTTTTTAAGTGTTAAAAAGTGGGTGTTAATAATTCGTATTTTGTACATAGGTTATTTTATGTTTACATACAAGTTTAGTTTTTATTATCAATCAATCCTTGAAAGAAATTTAGCTACCAAGTTCGGAGTGAGAGTTAAATAATTAGTTCGTGAATTCGGGTAGTTCAGATATACTTAACAAATCTTGTTGAATTCTGGTGAAGAGTCACTTAGTTCTTACTTAGGTTGGGTCTATACGATCATCAATCTTCCATCATTTATATTTTGGATTGCATCTGTCTTCTTTTTTCAAATAATTTGGATAAAATAATTAATTTTGAAGATTAAAATCTGGTCTATTATCTCTGTTGGGTTAACTAATTCTTCATTAGACTTCTTGCATCTTCATATCGTTAAATTTTGAACTATTTATTATTATTTTAATTGAAAATTGAGTCGAATATGGTTTGGCTTCTGTATCTCTTGATCGTCAATAATGGACTAATGTTTTATAACGGAATTATATTAAATAACGTTCCGTTGTTATGGCAACTGTCTATACTCTCATTGGTTGATTACATTTATGTCTATTGTTATAATATTTGAATTTTAATTCAAAATGAATAAACATTTTCTGATGGCTATTATTCTTCCGTCTTCTTATTTATGTATTAGATATTATCACAACTGTTTATATTTTCTTTCAAAGATCATTTTGACATCCCACAAAGCTGGGTTTGTTCATGTATTAAAGTTTTGACAAAACTGTTAATATTATGTTATTACATTTCTTTCTTATTTTATGTTTTTAATCTAACTCTGACATCTTAATATGGTTCACTAATTGTACTTAATAAGTTACTTGCCCTGAATTTTCTAATACAATAGTTAATTTCTTACAATTTGTTTATTTTGGATTTATACAGTTAGGCATTTTATAGGCCTAAGTAGTAATTGGCTATATCTTCTTATTTTACACAAATTAAAGATTATTTTTCATTTACATATGTTTTGCTTGGTGTCACTTATGACTTACTAACATTTTGAATTAATTTGGGCTGTTTTACAATAATTGAATGTTCTTATTAATTTACAAAATCATTGCCTGTCTGTTATTCTCTTATTTCTTTTTCTGTCTTTACTCTAATGATTATTATTATGTTTGTAAAATTGTATCTCCTTACTCATATCTATTGCCATTTCTTATAACTTGTTTATCATTTAATATTACTTATAAAACATAACACAAAAATTAGGTTTATGGTCTATTTACTTTTCAGCCATATTCCTTCTTACAAACTCAACTCTTTTCATTGAACAAATAACAATTTTGGTGAATATTTTTATAACACCATTTATACTATTTTGATAATTATCCTTTTGAACATTTTTATTGATATAGTATGTCTTATTTTCATTGCATTCATAACTAATTTATTGTTATTTAATACTATTATATTAATGGTCTATCCATCTTTTAACATTTACTATTTAAACATTGTAACAATAACATCCTTAATATCATTATGGGATCTTTATCCTGAATACAACTGTGCTATTAATCTACTATCAATTCTAACGATAATAACAATATTCTGGTTACTCTTAGTTTTTGGTACCTTTCACCCTTAAACTACAGTGTTAATCACTGGTTTTGGTGTCTTTACCTATATGTTGTGTTTTATATTTACTTGTTCACTCTCACTTCTATATGAGTTCTGATTTATAATTCTGGTTGTTTACCTCTATTTTGGGTTACACTTGCATTTTGCACTTTTTTACTGCACTTTAGTGTTAATAGTGGTTATTCCCTAATATTTATTTCTTTTACTCACTTTTAACACTAACACTGTTAATCACTTTCACTCCCTACCTATCTCTCACTTTTGGGTTTTTTATTGATTTATACACAATTGATAGTTAGTCTGTTAACAATTTTATGTTTTGATTTACTTATCATCATAGAGTTATTAATAACATATAATATCTATTACTCTGGTTAGTGTACGAGATACCCTGTACTTTAACTGAGATTATTTAATTTAATTTTAATACTTGTTACTAGACATTTATTATTTGTTTGTGCCTTTTTTATCATTAATTTGTCTTTTCTCATTTTATTGTCTTTATCTGGCCAATCTCTGGGGTGGGGTCATAGTCATTTGTTTGTCAGTCTAGTCTATTCACTTATTTATTATTCTTGTTTACAAGTCTCCTCTTTTCTTTCTTAATTCCATTTTATACTTTTTTTTTCATTATTATTCATTAAATTATTGTACCCTTTATCATTTATTTAATATTTGTGGATCCCCTATAGGGTCTGATTTCTGCAACGTTATACTTTGCACCCACGCACACTGCGATATGATATGTTATTGTTTATACTTTAATTTCACTTAATCTCAGGGATCTAAAACTGGGTAAAATAGATCGTGTATTGATCTTACACAAACTTCGGTTTCTTGACGTGTTCTCGCGTAACTGTCAAAATATCTCGGCAGATATTTTGCCCCTACTCCGGAAAATCTTCCACTGTACGCGAAAAGCACTAGAATGATCTATTTTTCTTATTTGAGTTCTCTAAATGGTACTGGTTTCGAAGACCTCAATTAAATGAAAACGATCTGTCTTGTCCCGAAAAACTCGTGACAGCGAGTACGTGTTTTTATGGCAAGTCCTAAGAAGAAACTGACCGAAGTGCTCTCGACAAAGGACAAACTCAAATAATTTGTAAACTCTCTGATTGGTTGAAACTTTAGCAACGTCACAGATGAGCACACAGATAGACTGAAATCAGGCTTAAACTATGTCCGATTCTGCAAAGGGCTGTCTAGATTTAATCTACAAATTTTATTACTTTCTAGGAGATAACGAGAATAAAAGAAGATTGAATTCATTAAAAAACCATATAAAAATTATATTTATGTTTAAAAGGAATAAATCCCAAATGTTTAGTACCAAGCCACGTGTTGTTCAATCAAATATATTGGAACTTACCGTCTGCGGCTTTCCAGAAACAGCGTCTTTATAAATTTACATGTTTCGGGACCCTTGTCCCATCATCAGAATTTAAAAAGTAATTGTGTATCGTTTAAATATGATACACTTGTCAAACACTTAAAATATTAAAATCTAATATAAAATAACTTAATATAACATATTATAATATTTACAACGAGTACGAAGGTTACCGATGTACATCGGATGAAAACCGACCGCGCAAGGGTCCCGAAACATGTAAATTTATAAAGACGCTGTTTCTGGAAAGCCGCAGACGGTAAGTTCCAATATATTTGATTAAAAATTATAGTTGTGGAGAATTGAGTATATGGAAAATGTAGCTTATAACCATGAGAATACTCTGTCCAAGTTTCAGAACGAAATGTTACTTTTCCTTGAAGTTATTAAATAAAATGTAAATCACACGCGCACCCGCGCACTTACACACAAATATTTTACATGACATAAAAGAGAATAAAATTGTGAACATTTTGACGTAAATACTTTTTAAAACATAGATTGGTTCAAAACGTATGACTACTTTACAAAAAAAGAACAAAATCAATTTTAAAATGTCTATGGCCATCAGAAAATGTTATACAGCATTAGTATTCCACTTAAATGAACTTCATATCCTGTGTACTGTTGCAACACACACACACACACACACACACACACACACACACACACACACACACACACACACACACACACACACACACACACACACACACACACACACACACACACACACACACACACACACACACACACACACACACACACACACACACACACACACACACACACACACACACACACACACACACACACACACACACACAGGCTTCAATTTTCAAGAGATATGAGACAGTATTTTAAGCCTAAAATACGTTTGTAATCTGTATGTGTAAGATATTAAATGAGAAGTGAACATACGAAAATCAGAGTTAATTTGAAAAGTGGTTATGAATTAAGTAAAAGACCTAACCCGTAGACAAGCTATTAATAAAAGAGAATGTGTTAGACCAGCCAGTAAATTTTCTGTCTTCATAAGAACAACAGTAAATATTTTGAAGTTATTTAAGATTACGTTTAGGAAAATTATTGTGAATGTGAAATAATAAACACTTCACAGATTCAACGCATAATTAAGTGTGTTATGGTTATTTTGTTGTCGGATTTAGCCTGATAAAATCTACAGTATTCCCTAACTGATCTCGCTGATACTAACTTCAGCGGACTCGTCACCACTTGGAGACACGCACTAATTTACTATCGATTGCTATGCCATTCGACTGTTGTTACAATTTTCGTATCAAATTTTTCCACAACACTCGTTATTGTTCCGAGGGTGTGAACGATCTTTTTGTAACATCTTTATTTGTGTAAAATACAGTATTTTATATAAACGTAGGTGTAAATATAAATTAAAAAACACACGACTGTACTTACCTCGAGCGGTGGTCAGTTTTCATAATTGTTGTACAGTCAGTTTTAGTAAAACTCCATTGTACAGAGAAATAGTAAATAATAGCGATATTTAAACCATAAATATATTTCATTCAAGCATATATATTTATCTATAAATGTCGATACATTTTTTATTGTATAATTTATGTCTAGACATTATTATTTATCTGTTTACCGTGTAGTTTATAACCTGTTTACATTTTTTAAGATTTAAAACAAAAAACACACGCACACATACACATTATACCGTCGTCGTCGTCATCGTCGTCGCCATCACCACCACCACCACCATCATCATCATCATCATCATCGTCATAAGTCAAATGTTTTCAAGACTTCTACTCTGGCCGTCTTAGCTGCTTATCTTGCAAGCTGAGAGTAATTGTATGTTGGCTGTGGATGAAGTTTTCGACACCCCGTGTGGTTCGCTTGTCGTCATTTTAGAAAAACTACCCTGTGAATAGTGTCGTAGCGACTAAATGCCGTTGTCCCCCATTACCTGGGACACTGTCGGTATTTGAACCCAATCTTCGTCTAGGTTCCTCAGGGCAAAAGTTTCACATATAGAAGGCCGGTATAGAATTGGTAGCTAAGAAGCTATGTGTTATCCGTTGAAATGTCCACAATCTACTATTGGCCTATATAAATAAATCAATGGATGTAAGTAATAAAGATATTGCATCCCTATGGGTTGGGGTAAGCACAGAAATTGCAGACGTCTTACGATAAGTGATTAATAGAATTTAATTGTAGGCCTACTACGCAATTTTATGCATAAACTTTTTTTTAATTCTTCTTTTCATGAACTTAAAATAAATCGTGTTTTCTGCGGTTTTAAGTTACATATAAAAAAAACATGAGTCTTTAATGTGATGTATAAAGTTCAGAGTTCTTTAATATAATTAATTTGATAAAAAATTAAATAAAACAGCTTTATTAAAAAATGTGTTTAAAATATTTGATTAAATGAAAATACATTAGCCTCAGCTTCATTTACAAGATGTAATTTGAATTATATTATAAGTAGTTTTTGTAATACTGCTCGTGAATGTGAGTGTTTATAATTAATAAAACAGATTTGAAAAGTTTATTAAATTTTTTAAAGAGTCAGGATGAAGTGTAATGAATCCAGATCCATTGCCTGACAATCTCGAATTCGTTGTATCCAGTTCTCCTGCGTTTCTGTTGCTACCGAAATGCTATTGGGATGCCCTCCGTCGCTCCGGCGACCTCCATCTAGATTAATTAGGCACCTACACTATTGCAGATGATCTCGCATAGTTTAAACTTATAGTATATTATTTATATGTAAAAGTAGGTTTTCTACTGTAAAACTAAGATTATTTTGTGACCTAGTAATGGTGAGATCCAAAAAATTTAAACTTTTCATATTTTCTGTTTCACGTGTAAATTGCACAGTACAATACGTAAACAGTCACTAACGCCATGGCACATAAAATTAAGCAGTTTCCATGCAATGATTAATCGTCTCCTCATAGTTCCTTTATCCAAAGAAAATTTTAATAAAGAAGTTGATATTATAAAAACCATAGCAGAAAATAAGGGTTATGACAAAAGAATAACAGACTGTTTAATTAAGAAAAAACAGAAGAAAATTATTTTAAAAGAATTTTATTCCATAGAGCCAGATCAGGGTAACAAAAAATGTTGTTTAACAAATTACATTCCGTTTATAACAGATAGTTTTTTAGACCCCAAAGGACCCCCCCAAAGGACCCCCCAAAGGATCGTATCGAAAAAACACATGCCCTATGTTGGTTCTCCCGTTGCGCAAAATATTTTTGCCAAGTTTGGTTGAAATCGGTCCAGTGGTTTAGGAGGAGATGTGGAACATACATACATAGATACATACATACAATGATTTATATTTATATTAAGATAGGATTAATAATAGGTTAAAAAAGCATAAAGCATAGCCTTAACATGGTACCAGTAAACAAACGTAATATTTTTTCATTACTAGTAAACAATAAAGAAAAATCAAATATACTAGAGAAAAATGGAGTTTACAAAATATACTGTGGAGAATGCGATGCTATTTGTATCCGACAATGTGGCCGTGCTCTGAAACATCGCATGTCTGAACATAAGAAAGCGATTTTAACTAATACAGCCAAAACAGGTTTTACAGATCATTGCTTACAACACAATCACTTCATAGACAAAAAAAAAACATAACACTACTGCACAACATACAAAAAGGTAAAAATAATGGATTTATTAGAAATTCTAGAAACTAGAAAAGCAATCAAAAGTAACACAAATTTAACAATATAACAAGCGAACAAACTGAATTCTGTGTATCCCCTTTATTAAAAGCTGTTGTTTAGTTTAGTTAATTTTTTTATTATTTTGCCTTCCTATTATACTTAGTTTTTACTTGCCCTTCCCTTACTAGCTTCTCCATCCCCATCAGCATACACACCCCACATACATGTCCGTATACACACCTAAACACATGTTCACCACCTTTGTTTAGTTGTTTCTATGATCTCTTTGAGAATAGCTTAATAGGCTGAAACAGCCGTCAGAGGTAAATAATAAACTGTGAAACTTACCAAGTGTTTGTATGTTTTTTTTTTTTAAACTTTGTACGATATTAATGTTGCCAAGCGTCATGCTTTCTTCGATCACGCCAGAAATTACACACATATCGCCTTGGTATGATAGAAGCTCTCTCTGTCTCTCTCTCTCTGTCTCTCTCTCTCTCTGTCTCTCTCTCTCTCTCTCTCTCTCTCTCTCTCTCTCTCTCTCTCTCTCTCTCTCTCTCTCTCTCTCTCCATTTAGTGCAATTATTTTAAAACTAAATAATCAAACGAAACGAGTTTTGGAGCCATCCACCATTTGGCGATTGCCTGTCTCTCTATCTATGTATCTGTCTGTTTGGAGTATGTCTCACAGCTTTTGAACACATCAACCGGTTTTCATAATACAGGCACGCGTGTCCATACTTTCACCCTACAGAACCCTATTATTTTTTAGATTGATCACACCACTAAAGTAATACATGACTTCTTATGGAAAAGGAATAAATTAAATAAAACACATTTGTAAACGCTTGTTGTTTGCCCCGTGTTAATTGTGTCGTTCATTTAAGTATACACAGAAGCAGTGACGTAACTAAGGGGGGGGTCAGAAGATCAATCCCCCAGAGCTATTAAAAAATTCAGCAAAATTCCACAATCACTTAACGTAGGCGTAATTCTACGCCTAGTTCCGTGTTAAATTAAGGCTACTAATAACTGTACAAATAAAAGGAATTACAATATCTATAAATTAATAAAGTTAGAGGTTTCTTAATAAGGGCTTAATTGCTTAATACCTAGTAAATAATATCTCTCTCTAGTCTTATATCTCTACAGTATAAACCGTCGTCTTAGCGCAGGTAAATTAGCAGTTTCTTGACTTCGGTTAAAAAGGTGAGAAGATTTTATTGCTGGAAAACATTTAAAATAAAATACTTCAACATGAACTAAACGTTGCTTAAAATACTCTTGGGACAATATCCTTAACTTAAAGTAAGAAGAGATTACTGTTACCAAGGAGTTACAGAATTTAAGTACCTAGGTGTTATTCTGAATAATGAAAACCGAGTGAGCAGCGAAATAGTAAATAGAATCATAACCGGCAATAGAGCCTACTATGCAAACCAATCATTACTGAAATAAAAGCTTCTAACTCCAAGAACCAAATTGATGTTATATAAAACACTGATCAGACCTGTTGTTACTTATGCATCCGAGACATGGACTCTCGTAAATAAGGATATAAGTGCACTAAGAATTTTTGAAAGAAGAATTTTGAGACAGATATTTGGACCGGTGAAGGAAGGGAATATGTATAGGATCCGAAATAACGGTGAAATAAATGAGTTGATTGGTGGACAAGACCTGGTGAGACACATAAAATCAGCTAGAATTAGATGGCTGGGACATGTATTCCGTATGAATGTTACGAGGATGCCCAAAACTATATTAAGTGGAACGATACTGGGCAAAAGAAGAAGAGGAAGGCCTCGAAGAAGATGGCAGCAGGATGTGGAAGAAGATCTAAGAAAGATGGGCATTAGGAACTGGAGACTGAAGGCAGTGGACAGAGATGAGTGGAGACGGGTCGTAGCGGAGGCCAAGGCTCACCATGGGCTGTAGTGCTGGAGAGTAGTAGTAGTAGTAGTAATAAGAGATTAAAAAAAGATTTTTTAAATTTTTTCAGAAATATTCATTTTTTAAGAATACAACTTTAGAATGATATGACATGAGACATGAGATTTATTAGGTTTCATTTGAATACCAATTAACCTATGTAAACTACTTCGAAATCACCGCCTTTCCATATTTTTGAAACCCTTATACTTCACGTTTCTTTACTCAGAGGCTTGGAGACTGAACAGAAATTTATGTACTACCAAAATTTATTTCTTTTCTATCTTAGATCTATCATATTTTTGTACAGTACAAATTTACAAGTTATGGCTAAAAAACTGAATCACTTTATTATCTTGGATTTCACTTTTATCTCGAGTACGTTACCCGTTGATTATAATGAATAACGTAAGAAAAAACTTCAAGTTGCAAATATTTTGTTTATGTGTTATAAAAGTACACGTAATTATAAAATAAAATAATTGTAGTTACACGTAAATATGCAATTGATGTTTCAGTACTATCTAAAAATTCAATAGTCTGAATAATTATTTTAAACTTCTTAATAAGGAACGTACAGTGAGAGTTAGAGTAGAAAGTCTAATGAGAACGTATACTCTAACTTTTAGAATTCGTAATAATTATTAATATATGTCTACATTGTCTACCACGACTGAATTTAGGCCATGGTAATGGTCGTATTTGCGGCAATGGTAAGATCCGATTTTCAGATAATTTTATCTCGGTAAATTTTATCCAAATCAACCGTGGAATTTTTCAGATTATTAGATATTCCTCGGTTTTAAATTCATGTTTTTGACAAATAGGCCTACGTATGAAATGCATAGTTTCAAAGATATGTAGTTTCAATTCCATCTACCGCTACTTTGATGGTGTGTTTAAAGAATTATTGGTAAACTTTTATTACGATAGGAGTACATCACTTTTGACATATTCATACAATATAACTTTCTATCCTATTTTGTTTGAATCGTCTCTGATATACCTGACCTAATCTAATCATTCTAATCTATCGTTTCGTACAACACTTAAGTTGTCCCTCAAAAATAGGAAATTTTCAAGGCACGAGTTAATATACAATAAAATATCATATATATTTAATTAATTTTTCTACTTCGGAAGGTACGAAGTACTACTCCTTACTAGCTTACGGTAATTTTCCTTTCGGAACGTAATTTGAATGGAATTATAATTCATATCGGTGTTTGAATGGAATTGTAATTATTAATTACATTTAATTAAATTAAATGATCAACCATTATCTACTTGATTATTTTTCTACTCGAAAAGTTTTTACTTTATGAACGTCAAGTGAAATGAAAATACTACCTATTTATTTAATAAAGATTTTTAAGTTAATAAGGATCGGATTACAAAGGTTTGACTATATATAAAATCAATTTTAGCGGGTCGAGATAATGATTTAGATGACTACTCGAAACATTAGAGAATTTATTCCAACAGAAAGTTTTAATATACGAAAAGTCTTCTCCTTGTTTAGTTTTCATACCTGGCCTCGTCTGAAAGAGATGGTGCTTTATACTCTTAAAAGAATACCCATTATTTTCTTACGGATATGCATAACTAGAGGCAGCCTGAAATTAGTCAGTTTTGGAAGACGTGACTACGATTATACAGATAGTAAACATCACAACATATCCAATGATTTTATCTGATTGGATTATCACAGCTGACAATCAGAAGCCATGTTAATGACGTTATTTACATTGGCCACGCTAATCTGTTAAACTATTGATGTATTAAAGGTGTGAAAGCGTTGATAGTTTAATAAGGAAAATATGTAACAGCAGACACGGTTTGAATCACACCGGCTTATGTAATGGTGTGACGAATTAGAAATTACCCCTGACCTTGAAAGTCACCCTGCTGGCCGCTTACATAGGGCGATATTGTACACAACCACAAGCATTAGATTGGCAGAACTCGCGGAGTCCGTCAGTGTCCGCAGCACAATGAAGGGATCTGCCCTGCACGTTATACTATTTCTGACATCAGTCATTGCGGTTTGCTGGTCCAGTCCCTTTCATGGTAAACATTTTTTTTATTTTCAAGCATAATTACATAAGTACGTATTTCTGTTAATAATACAAACGACTCTCTGTCAGACGTTTTATTGCTTACATACTCTTTCATGAGTCATGAGTAAATTATTTGTTGTACAAATCGCAAAAAATAGGGTATTTTTACATTAATAAAATAGAAACGTACATTACCTTTGTAAAAATTATATATTCACAATGTATACACTATATGAGGTGTAATATAGATTGCAGAATTCTGTTAATTCTAAGACGCAAGTTAAGTTTAATTTTTAACATTTGTTAAAAAATAAATTAACAAATTATGAAAATTAATAAATTAAAAAGAAGGAATAACTATTGAATTTATTAATTTTTTGAAAATGGAACTACAACACTGAACACTGCACTATACAAAATAAAAAGTATAACAATGTTTTAATTATTTACTGTTTTAATTAATATAATAATTAGTACGTGGTAAGCCTTACAACACCAGACATTTCTTCAACTGAATCAACGTTTTTAGTGTTAGGATTATATCCGTCACTACTTTAATTATGACCGTTTACATTATTTTCCTACATTTTGCAAACCATCTTTTGAATTTTGCATTATTTTCCTAAACCATCTAGCGCGTTACGAATGCAAAAATCCTTAAAGTAATGTTGAACTATACTTCTGGTATTTTTTTCATGCACCTAAAACAAACTAGTCGATTCTGCTTGCAGGTACTTTCCTAAGCTTACCGGAGCGTTTAAATAATTAGGTTTTTACAGTGGAAGTAACGAGACTTCTTAGTCTTATTTTGAGTAGTTCTTGGATGGTTTCTTAAAAAGAACGTTACGTAGATTGAACTGGCTTGCCATTCCGTTTGGAACCACAAGTTTTGTTTTAGAGTTTACTTTTTGTCTGCTGGATGTACGGCCTTTGAATACATCAATATTTATCATGCTACGTGAATTGCGAAGATTTCTTGAACACCTATTTTAAAGTTACAATAGTCGTGTCGTATATCATCTCGGTGGTCATCCATTTTTTATAGACACATAATTACGTCTTATGTAAACGATTCGTTCATTGGAGTTGTTTTCCTGTTAAGAATGAAATATGTCGATAGTGTATTGATGTCATCCAATACGCATAACAGTAACACGCCCTTTTTCATAAGCTGTCGTTTTTATTTCAATTTCTTTAGCACGTCATGGGTTAATAGTATAATTACGCGGCGTATCAAAACACAGGATTTTCTAACTCCAGTCCCTATATTTGATTGACGAATATTTGCGGTTTCTATGAAATTCAATAACAAAACCGTTGGAAACTGACTCGTTTTATTAAATCAATTTCTTTCCTTGCCAACACATAAATCTATTATACCATCCTATAAGCTGTAAATGTACGAGAAGATATTTATCCCTTTACTGTCAGTGTTTTAGAGCGTCAATCAGAAACTGTAAAACTGTTTCGTCAGCTTGAGAACAGAGTCCCTTCATCGGCTCAGCAAAAGATTTCAGCGCAGATTTATTGCGATTTATTGCAGATTTCACTTATTGCGAATGCTTTGTTTTCATTTTTTGCAGTGAATAAAATTACTTTTCTTCTTATCTCTACGACATAACGCACTTTCTACTATTGCACTTTTGCAGAATAGTACAAAATAAAACCACACACACTGTTAATATTGTACTTAGATTTTACAGAAAACTCACTGCAATGTATTGTGAATACAAATTTACTTTCTTTTTTTATGTATGTGTTTTGTAATTACAGTAATAAACTTTTACAGAAAATTTAATTAATGATAACGCTTGCTTAAGTAAATATTACGACAGATTTTTTTATAAATCTTCACGTATACTGTAAAACGGTAATACAACACAAATCTGAAGACAGGTACAAACATCATGAGAGGAACAAAAAAGTAAACGTAGAATAAAGACGTAGAACAAACGCAAGTGCTAATCGTACGATTGTTTGCTAAGTGGACGTCCTTTTTGTTTTGACTTCCGTGAATTAAGTGTTACTGTAAAACATTGAAGGATTGTTTTCCCGTGTTGGCTTCTTGTAACCTATTACTGGTGGTACGTTCTAACTGACAATAATCGTAACACACCCTAATTTTATAAACCTTATTAATGCAACAAATTTTGGTTTAAAACAGGCGAATATATGACTAAGTAAAAATATTTTGCGGGCTGTTGGGCCGTGGTCCTCTTTTTGTAGAGCCAAAAGTTTCGACTACGGCTGGGCAGCCATCTTTAGTGGATCTTCTGTCCTGCTCCTCTGGCGACTAAATGACGACGCGACTCCAAACCGTCGTCATTTAGTCGCCAGAGGAGCAGGACAGAAGACCCACTGAAGATGACTGCCGCAGCTGCGGTCGAAAAGTTTGACTCTACAAAAAGAGGACCAGGGCCCAACAGCCAGCAAAATATTTTTACTGAAGATGACTCCGGCCGTAAAAGCTCCAATGCTATGATTAATATGTGATATGATATGTAATACATAGTATAACGCATACCGTAAAACTGTATAACATAAACTTATATGTATACTGTTTAACATAAGACATGAAATGTATAATATTTGAATTTTTTATTTTATGGAGGCTAAATAGAAACTGTTTGTGGAGTTCTAAACTCCGTTTATTTTAGGTATTAGATTTCTGTATTTGCCGACGTAGCCTACGTTTTTTGGACTTAATTTCTGCATTATCGAATACTTCGCGAAAGCTGGATTAGTTTCTGGTAGGGCGGAAATAAATTCTGTAAAAGTACAAGCTGTATAATATCTCAAATTTGCATAAGAAAGTAATTTTACTTTCTTATGGCGCGCATGTTCGTGAAAATAACTATGATTATGACTATTTCACTCACGTAGGATCTAAATTTCTACGTAGCCTGTTATTGGGCAAGCTTAACTACCTATCGGGAAATAAAAGTCAGCTGTTTTCAGTACACATACCAGATTCTTTAGATTTAAAGCATTCTAGACAAATTCATCACAAATAAACATTTTAAAATGACTTTTAATGGCAAATCCATCTCAGTTTATGATTCTTGCTATCACGTGTTACATTCTAACAGTCAGCGTGTTTGTAATAAAGAAATAGAAAGCAAAATTTTACTATCATACCCTGTATAGATTTTTGTAACACCCATTACAGCAATAAATGGACAATGGTGATCTGCTCAGGCCAAAAACTCCTGAAGTAATAAAGAAATCACAGTGATTCAGTCAAGGCTGCTCACGGTGTGTAATATTTATATTGACCATTTCAAAAATAACTGAAAGTTACAGCGTATTGAAATATTGGAATTTTACGTTCCAATCTTCCGCATATTGTTAAATGCTGACGATCTGGTGATAACAAACGGTACGACAATTACCTTTAGAAAATGGGTAAGGATACTTAGAAAATTTCAAAATGTAAACATTTCTGTTGACAAGACTATCAAGTCACAGGAATAATTTTCACTGATAAATTATGTTTTGGAGCTGGTGTCTCGTTTCCAGAATTGTTGACGTTTTTTCTATTTCTTATGGCTTTAATGCTGATACAGGCGTAAAGTTGAAACTTTCTGTTAGTTATAGTTTGCGGAACTCCACATCTTACGGAGGAAAACTTAAAGAGAAAGTTCTGTAAAATTGTGATGAATCGTGTGTATAAATCGGAAAGCTGGGTTACGACTAAAGTGTAGGAGAATTCGGACAGCGAAAATGAAGTCTTTCCGTATGTCAAAGGTGTGTAAGAGAAAATCACCTCCAAAACGTAGACGTAGATTTGAATATTTACGCGGTGGAAGATCATTTTCCCTTCAATAAGACCAAACGGTGGAGTACGTGCAGCGAATACTGAAAACACGCAACTTAGGGAGGTTCTGGATTCACAGCTGAAGCAAAGACACGTGTTGGAAAATGACTTTAAAGTTGTTATGCACTTTAAAACTGAAACAGGGAAATTCACCTAATCCTGGAACTGACAAGAAGAAGAAGAAGAAGTAAAACTGTGGTCGCTTTCAGTGCGGTGTGGCCTCGAGTTTTTAAATCTATGCCCGACTTCCAGTTAAAGGACGAGAATTATCATGCCAAGGCCGAAACATCTGATGACTTGAAATTTTATTCGAAACCTCCGACGAGATGGGCGGAAATTTTAGTCAAACCGATACCTGCCGGAAATATTAAATGGTTTTTATTTTTTCATACATAACTACTATTAAATATGTAGGCTATTATGGAAAAAGTATTATTTCTGTAAGAAGCAAGCAAACTCTAGCGTTGATCCAAATTTTATTGGTACTGAAAATTGTGTATGTGAAGTGCTGCTGCCAGTCTCTCCACACTCCTTATTACAGTGTTTTTCATCCCGTTGTTCGAAGATCGTATGGAGTGGAGGTTCAATCGTTTAGTCTTCCGCTGCAGATGGCGTTAGGGATTAGTATTACACGTGACCTTAGCTTTAAGTGTGCAGAAAACAGCAGCTTCAGCGCTATTGCTCAGTCACAAAACAGACGTTAGAAGTGTTGCAGAAACTTCAGACACATCTCTAACGGACGCAGACTTAATTTTGCATTGGTTCAGAGGTATAAATTAAGTTTACTAAATCGTGTTCAGGAAGTTTTAACATTTACTAAAAATAAATTTTGTTTAGGAAATGAATCCGAAGGAAAACCAACGATTAAGCAGAAACGACATACCTTTGGAGTACCCGGCGTTAGCAACTCTGTGGCTGGAGCTTTTGCACAGAAGTAAGTAGCCTATATGATACTGACAGTATGTATATAACATTTAGCTTTTGGTTTATGTGAGATATGAACTTTAAATCTCTTCTTCTTCTAAGTTAGCAGCCCATAGACTGGTTGGCAGCAGCTTGTCATTCTTCACGCTTCTCTGGTTTTCTTTTCAACTCACAATATGCTGTGCAGTTCATATTAACCATAAGCTGTTTCATGTAGTATAAACGGGATCGTCCTCTGTGATTCTTTCCTTCAATTGTTCCTTCCATTATTCTCTTAGTCAACCCATTGTGTCATAGTATATGCCCTATAAACTTAACTCTCTGACTTTTAATTTTCGTAAAAAGCTCTTCTCCTCCTGAGCTCTTCTAAAGATTTCCTCATTCGTTATCTTCTCCCTCCAGGTTATCTTGAATATTCTTCTGTAGCACCAGGTCTCAAATGCTTGGAGTCTTTTCTTGTCACTTTCTCCAAATGTCCAAGATTCACTCCCGTATAGGGCAACACTCCATACGTATGTCTTTACTAGATTCTTCCTTATTTTTAGGTTGATAGTGTTTGAAGAGGTTTTTCTGTTTGTTGAAAGCAATTTTAGCCTTGTTAATTCTGCCTATAATTTCCTTACTGCTACGTCCATCACTCGTGATGTTACTTCCTAGTTAGTTATTATTGTATTACTGTATGGAGATTTAATGTGTTAATGTATTAATTGTATTGTTATTGATGTATGGAGAACATTATTTCCAAGAGTTATTCTGACTGGATCTTCTTCCTTCCGACTACAGACTAGGACTTTGGTCTTTTGTTCATTTATTTTCATATTGAATTCATTCTTCATTACCTGATCCATTGTGTCAAGAATCTTTCGTAGATCTTCGTTGCTTTTTACAGTCACTGCTATGTCATCTGCGAACCTAAGCATGTCCCCTTTTTCTCAGCGTATGTTTACTCCGAGATGGATGTCTTCTCTTACTCTACCGATCGCTTCTTGGACGTACAAGTTAAACAAACATAGAGAACATCTCTTCTTACTCCTTTCTGAATTTTCGCCTCCTCTTGATGGTTTCCACATCGAACTATGCCTGTCTCGTGCTTGTAAAGCTTCTGGATCAATCTTCGTCCTTTGTAGGGCACTCCTGTTTTGTGTAGAATACTGAACAGCTTGTTCCACTTAACGTTATCGAAGGCCTTTTCTAAGTCAAAAAATGCTATAAATGTCGCTTTGTCTCTCCTCAGTCGTTTTCATATTATCTGCCTTAATGCCAAAATCCTTAATGGAGAACTTTAAATAAGTAATTAAAAATAAAACAATTTTCGGCCACACACCGGAGCCCTTCATCAGTAATTAAATATTTCGATAGAGGATGGTAGGCGAACGTACCCCAAGCAGAGGTAAAAGCAAGTGGTACCTCAGCTTGGGATTATGTTCGGCCTACTCCATCCCTTGTCGTACTATTTGACCATATAGACGTATTCAAGAAGCCTCCGGTGGGTGGGCGATGCGTCTAGTGACAATAACGACATCACAAACAAGCAGTCTACGACGGTCTAATAGCCCGAAAATTATAAACTCTTTAAATTATGTTTAAAGTTGGACACACACACACACACACACACACACACACACACACGGGGTGATATAACAGACACGGACAAAACTGTGCGTACGTATGTAAAATTAATATTGTTTAAGCTGCAGGTTTTATATTTGTTTGTGTATATGTTTCTTGTTAAGTTGTAACAAGAAATCCACAAGATCCTTGTAGCTATTTCACAATACAACTTTTTACAAAGGTGCGTATTAATAAAATCTAGGTAGGTTTTTGAGTCACCAGGTCAGACTCTGCCTGTGTAAGTGAATATACCTAAGTTAACATCCTGGCGTAATAATAGTGCTGGCCATACTGTCTTCCTTGCAACCCAAGCTACGTCCTTGTACCATCCTGCCTATCCTAAGTATTTTGATGGTACAAAGAGGGGACTAATTAGTAAAAAGCAACTTTAACATATTTATTTTCTTAAATAACTATTAAAATGTCTAACAAAACAATATCTGCCTTTCTTAAAAAAATATGTTAGTTCGCTTCATTTAATTAAGAAATATTTATTCTATTAAAATTAATGTGATAATAAAGCTCTGGCGAACGGACATTTCATTTCCGTATATTACGTTTTTCAGAATGAATGTTATATCTGCGATTTCAATCCGTATGTGTACAACAGTTTCGCACACTTACCTACGAGGTTCACCAATGGTCCATTCAATGTTTTCTCTGATTTGTCTGTGCAGGCCTTTATAACCGTGTCATTAAAATACTTAATTGCTAATCAATCCATTATTTCAGAAACGTATTAAACAAATCTACTTGAAGCCATTGGCTCTGACCCCCGAGAGCAGTTAGAAACCTGACGATAGAAATTGAACAGTGGCTTAGAGATGCGCAGTGTACAAACACCTCTTTGTGAGGCTGAAAACATTTTCATTTATTTCGCACATGCGCACAACAGTCTTGCACAGTGTTTCATAGTGTAAACATCGACTGCAAAAAGACTGGCGAGAACAATGGAAGCATTTGTGTGACAGAGAGGGAGATAATGTGGAAGTGAGACAGTGAACTATTATCGCGTCGTCTCCCCTCACTTCTCTCTAGAAAACTTAGCTATATTTGTAAGTTGGGGTAATTCATGCATTTGGTCGGCGCAGCTGACTGTCAGGAATGACTGTCGGTCGTATAATAAGATTACCTTCGTCGGATTGAAACGATTGCCATAAAATGTTACTAATCTTCACTAAATAAAATTAAGTATCTTTTAATTACATTGTAAATAAAAAATACTGAAAGGTCAATTCTGTATTACGATATATTGAGCACTTCATTTATTACATACGGTATATTATTAAGTATATTTGAACAATCAGTTTTAACTCGACTGTTTGTCATTTTTCTGACTTCTACCTGTCTAACTGGGGGGATGTCTCTCGATAAATTTTGATTTATAAACCAATTTTTATAAAATTTAGCTGCGTGTCCATACTTTTAGCCCGCAGAGTCGATTGTTTTATAGACTATTCCCGCCAAAAACTATTCCCTTCATTCGTTCTCTCTTGACCATGCGTTGTTATCAAGTACATGTATACTGTTTGTATCTTGTTACTTACATATCAAGGTAAAATTGCATAGTACCGTATTATGAAGTTTACTATGTACAGATAAAATGTTATAATGTCAAAACATGTTGAAAGACGCACTCCTCTGACTCTGAATCGGCAAAATCTGTCTGAAATAAAGTAAATTAATTTTTTTTTTAAATGTTTGTGTGTGTTTAAACGCTAGTAATAACTCTACGTGCTTTTCAGTTTTGGCTTCAATTTTGGACCTGTAAGCGCAAATTTTGGATCATCTGCAGCTTCGTCAACCAGTAACAGCGGAGGTTTCTTTGGAGGATTAAGGCAACCTTTCGGTGCATTCGGTGGATCCGGGAGCCATTCGGTTGTAGGAAACGGTGGATATAATGGATTCGGTGGTTCCACCAGTCAGTCATTTGCAGGAAACGGTGAAGCACTTGGAGGTTTTAAGACACCTGTCAGAGGATTTCCGGGGCGTGCTGTCGACTACAGTGGTTTTGGAGGGCCTGTCGACAATTTCGAAGCTTCAGGATCAACTGCATCTGCCGGAAGCGGAAACTATGTTGGATCCAGCAATTTTGGAGGGCTCGTTGGCGGTTTTGAAACATCCGGATCGACAGCGTCTGCCACAAGCGGAAGTGGTCTTGGATCTGGTGGTACTGGAAGATTTACTAGCGGTTTTGGAACTTCGGGATCGACAGCGTCTGCCACAAGCGGAAATGCTTTCGGATCCGGCGGTATTAGAACGCCTGTTGGCGGTTTTGGAGCTTCCGGATCGACAGCGTCTGCCACAAGCGGAAGTGGTATTGGAGGGTCTGGGGGCAGTTTCGGAACGTCAGGTTCCAGTTCGACAGCGTCTATAGGAACCGGAAGCTTCGATACTGGCATCGGTCGACCGTTGTTCGGTTTGAGCGGTTCCTCGGCTCAAGCAATTTCTGGCAGCGGAAGTGTTGGCTTCGGCTTTCCCAGTTTCGGTGCCAACTTCAACACAGCAGTTTCAAATAGTCACGTTAGTAATATAAACTCTGGTTTCTTTTGATGTGGAGACAGTACAATAATCAAACTCTCTTAAAGCTAAAAATAAATGTGATAAGCTGATATGTATCTTTAGGCTACGTAAATTGAATTAATGTTATTTTTAAAGTCTTTCAAAATTGGTAAATTAAAAAGATTATTTCGTGTTTGGAATTAAAAGGTAAATAATTTATTTCGATGTCTATAAAATTATGTAATCAACACTTTTGGAGCATCACTTGTATCGTAAGCAGTATGACTCTTCTATAGTCTACTGTATTCTCCGAAATATTATACAGATTAACTAGTTTATTTTTATTAGTCTAGACAACTTCTTATTTGTGCTGCACAATCAATCAAAAGCAAGGCACATAACATAAATTCAACATTTGGTTTTCATTCACACCAAAGGTTTTGTAAGTTTAAAATATTTTTTGATATATGAAATATTATTTGTCTAAGTGGTTTAAGTTTTTATGTGTTTAAAACTTCTACACCCGTATTAACAGGTATACTAATTAATCAGCAAATTAAGACATTTCGTATTTGGGGCCAGAAGGAAGCAATAGATTTTATGTACCAAAAGTCACCACTACCTGTTTGTAAAGCTGTCAAGGTTATATTGCAAGCAACGGTGACAGACGTGCATGTAATTTTTGTGTACGACTGTAAATAAATCGGCGGTACAAATGTGTACTCACGCTTACTTGCTAACTACTCATTTGTTTACACAACGAATAGAAGCGAATTAAGCTCAACGCTCTATATCCTTTCTGCTCTCACGATTTTATAGTATAAAAACTCATATTTTCAGTAATTTATATACTACTCCTAATGTATATAAATGTAAGTATGTACACTACACTACACAACGCCTTGAAAATGTTCCTGGCTCATTATACTCAAAATCCTACAAAACACACAAACACACACACACACACACACACACAATGATATATAATATATACATGTACAATATATGTACTATATACACAATGTCTAATAAACGGCCTGTAATTATTTGTACTATGTAATAATATAAGTATCTCTATTATGTTGTATTATACCTTGTGTAATGAAAAATAACTTCAAGTAAACCATCCAAAATACAATTTTTATAAAGTTACAAAGAATTATTTAGTTGTTTTCTTTTATAAATACCTTCAAATTTTCGACTGTATTTTTAGAAACAAGGTATGTCGAGATTCAAAATTAAAGTTTTACAAAGTTATGGTAGTCTCTGTACTGTCCTATAGGTGTGACTTATGGACAACAACCAAGAAAAAAGACAGTAAAATACAACCCTCGGAAATGGCGTTCTTAAGAGTAGTTAAAAGGTGTTCTAAACTTGACCGTGTAAAGACTTAGGCTATAAGAAAAGAGTTACAAGCTTTTAACTTGAATGAAAAATGAAAAGATTACAAACAACGGTGAAAAGAACACTTAGAAAGAATGTCAGATTCCAGACTGGCCAAACAAGTCTGAAAATACAAACCTATAGGACATAGATGTGTGGGTAGACGCAGGAAGAGATGGGTGGAGGATCTTTGAAGGCGGAACAGGCAGCACCTTGCCTATGCTATGTTGTGAAAATAATTATGATCTTTAATCACATATAACTATGTTAAGAAAAGTAATGTCGGCAAAACCAATTTTACAAAGTTTGAACACCCCAGATTTGAACAGCGTTACAGTATTAAATTGTAAATAGGGTTATTTAAATAGCATTATGATATTGTACGTCCCATTATTTGTATATGTCTTAAAACTTATTAAAAATACTTGACGTTTAAATACTGCATTTAAAAATTTTTATTTTTAAAATATTGAGATTTATTTTAATAATCATGATTTTAAATTAAATGGAATTAGGGTGTTACGTATCTAACGTCAACATCGTAATGTTTCTGGACCACGTTTGAGAGAATCAAGCGCTTCTCTTTCGTGTAAAACTGATCTCACTTTAAATATGTTACTGAAGAAACACGTCATTATTTTGATTGCATATTATTGAGAAACCCATTCAGAAAGTTAAAGAAATGTAGATACTTTTATATTTATACTTATTCATAGTTTCTAGTAAGAGAGTGTATGTATTTAGGACTGCATATAGGAGTATAGAGAATTTTTTTATAGTGGTATGTAATACATGCAGGTGCGGGTACATGAAGTATACACTGAATGCACTTAAGCATATATAGAGTTTGTACACAAAAGAGCATCTAGAATGTACACATAACGTTATATAGTCACTGTAAATAGAGGTATACAGACAGTACTTATGACAACATTTAGAGTATGCACGTAAATTTTATTATTAACTTAAAAACTCTCTATTAAACAGAAAGAGATTTTTCACATTTGAAATATCTGTCTGAACAAGGTGCTATAATTAATATTTCATCTATAGTAACATATTTGCTAAACACAATGTACTGTATATCAAAAATCGTTTATAGTGGAACGAGAAAAGTTGATCCAGCACGAGTTATCTATTTACCATTATGTATATTAAAGAAATTTTCTGCAAAAATCAATAAATTATGACAAAATAATAAAATATCGATGTAACTGTGTTATACGTTACAATGAAGATAAGGTTTTTTTATAAAATTATATGAATAAGAGAGTAGGATATAGCACTTTAATTCCGTTCGTGACAAATAAAGCGAATAGGTCATTCACGTTCTCGCCAGCAACAGAATTACTCGTTGGCTGAGAAGAATTGGTTGAGGATCCTACTTTAGACTGTCTTCAAGGCGGAATTGACGTTACTCTATGAATGAGATGTAAATTAACGTTAGGAGGATTTTATCAACAGGACGACTCCGCGTGTTCTACTCCAATAATCTGTCCCTCATGCTGCAATCCTGTTTGCGGCGGCTCTCGCTATCGCCACTCCTTCGAAAAGACCTATTTGGGACAACCTCTTACCGCCTCATAACCTTTCGAGTATAAAACGATTAAAGACATATTAAACTTCAATTAATCCGCATTTGTGTGTGTGTTCATAAAAACACATTTTCACACAAACATGACTAAAAATCTACGTATATACCAACAGAGTTTTTATAATAAATGTAATACAAATTCTAAATTGAGTGTATTATCTATATTTCATTTATAATTCCTCTTTAATACAATTAAAGAGAGTTTACATTTGCTTCTGCCACCTAATGGCTGCAGAAGTAAAGAAAAAAACTAACAGAAAAATTGAAAGAAATCTTTTTTTTTAAGAGATGTAGGCCTAAATATACCTTATTTTCCGATGCATTTGTGAATGATAAAATTTAACTTTTCGACACTTAGGTAAACAAGTTTTTGTTGATAGAATGTTTCATGACTTTTAACCCAATTCCAAATTGGGAAATATAATGTATATTTCCAAATTTATTTATTTGTGCGTTGTCTGCACTATTTGTTCTGCATAGGAGGAGAAAAATGAACGTAGAAACATTTGGTTAAAACTAGTTATTAAAGTATAGAACTCAGTATCATACATGTTGCTATGGAAAATTAGATTTGGGCAACCGTACTTAATTTCTATTGTGTAAAATATGATTAATTTCCTCCTTTTTACCGCAATTGTATTATTTATTCATCATATCTAATTACAAAAAATGATCTGTTGGGTTTATTTGCCATTGATCCCGTGTAGATTATAACGCATGATCTTATTGTAGTACAGTAATAACAATTAAAATTTTGTTGCCCACTTGGAAAACACATGTTGTTTTATGATATAAGGAAATGAAACTTTTTGTATTATTTCGTTTTCTTTTGTTTAAAGCAAGAATTTACGTAATTGTCTTGGTAATAAAACCGATTAGCTGCACGATCTTATTATCTTTGACACGTGACGTTTTAGGTCGTTATATATCATCGATGTCAGTCAACGGACTGTACTTAGGACCGACGCGCGTAACACGTTACTGCATCAGAACTTGCGGCATCTTCCAGGGAAGGAACTATCATGCGTCTTGCGTTGATTGTGTTAGCAATGGTAACCGTGTCCTCGGCGAGCCCCTACGGTAAATGTTTATTGTTTACGTTAGTGTAAGCTATTGTCGTTTATAGGAAGTTTGATCAGATAAGAAAACTGACAAATTAATGCGTATCGTCAACTTCTCACCTTTCTCTAGTACTCACTATTTTGTTCTGCTCTAAGTATCATATCATCTACTATCTCCATAAAGTGTTTCAGACCACTTGATTTTGTGTGTTCAGATTCTTCGTTTTTGTTGGAAGTTTTTAGAAGAAAGACATTGTTAATAATTTAACTTTGTTAGCATTCTTAAATAGTTAAATAATTTTTATTGAAAACATGATAACCATAAAAATGTTGCTCAGAAAAAAGGATCTATGCCTGATACTGAATTTTTTATTGTCCTCGTTTTTAACAACAAAAATGTTAGCTAAGCAGGAAAGTTGATCATTCAGACGTATAACTAATTCAGCAAGCTTAATTCGCACATCTATCCACCACGTCTAATCAAAATTCCTATACACTGTGTTTGCTGATGTATTTGTAAATTTAAATTTTGTTGTATAAATAACAGTATATATTGAGTAGCATTTGTTACAGTTATTTGTTGAACTATTGTCTAATTTTTGTTAAATGTGCATACACACACACACACTCACTCACTCACTTACTCACACACATGTATATATGCGCACACGTGTGTTTATGTGTATAATATAAACATTATATTAAATTACATTAATATTAGCCAACATTTTTCTAGTATATCTTGTCTATAATTATTTGAAATAATAAATAACACTTTCCTTACAAGAGTATATTATATATTCTTTGAATATTTTACAGTGTTTCGACAGTTTGAACTATCATCATCGGAAACAATGTAGGCTATTATCATTACCATTTTTTTTATAATGATAGTTCAAACTATCAAAACACTGTAAAATATTAAAAAAATATACAGGGTGATTCAAAATTCCACGGCACCCTCTCGGGACCTGATTCTATAGCTAAAAATAAGAAAAAAGTCCACACAAACATAGGTCCGAAAACGTTTGTTAGCGAGTTACGGCTGGCGAACCAGTTCGCCCTTACTTCTGCTCACACGGTAAAATGACGCCATACTGAAATTCTTGGAGTATAAAGTGAAGGGTAAATTTAGTGGTTTCTTAAGATTTTTGCTTTGAAAAAGTAAATAAAAGAGGTCCGAAAGCGCTATCTCAATTAGTTTATAAGGAAAACTGAGTAAAACACAAAACAATGGAGTCGAAAAACACGCTTTTTTATATTTGGGATAAAGTAACTTCGTTAATTTGCCAATAAACAAATAAAAATTTCCAACTAACTTTGTAGAGAATTGAATTAGAAGACAATTTATGTGTATAATGTTTATTAAAAATAAGTACAAATTTGAGAAATTTGACTTTAATTAAAAACAAAACAGACCAAAATGCGCCAGAAAAGTGTTATAATTTACAAGAAATGGCATTGTAAACTTTCAAAACACCCACACTCGTGGAGACGAAAACCCACATGAAACTGCTACAGGATGACCAATATACTTTTTCATTTTAAGGCAACATACTTACCACCAATAGCTTAATGGAAGACAATACTTACATTTTTTGCAAACAAGTCTGATGGAACTCTTGGAAGATATTCCACTTGCAGATGGAGTGCAGATGTGGTTTTTGAATGATGGCGCATCTGCTCAAAAAACGTTTGTGATTTGACCAGTAAAATGGGCACCTCGATCTCCTGATCTCACGCCAGCAGACTTTTCCTTTGGGGTTGAATGAAGTCGTTAATTTGTTCAGCTCGTATTGCCACACAAGAAGAACTGAGACTCTAATTCAATTATAAAAATTTTTTCTTATTTTTAGCTATAGAATCAGGTCTCGAGAGATTGTCGTGCAATTTTGAATCATCCTGTATATTACATTCTATAAGAAAGTGTTATTTATTATTAATAATAATATAGAAAAGGGTGCGCGCGTGAGAGAGAGAGAGAGAGAGAGAGTGTGTGTTTCATTAAAATATGTAATTTATTATTATTAAATATTATTATTATAACAATTAGTTTATAATTTTAAAATAATCGTCATACTTGAATTATTTTTCACTTGCTTGTCTGTTTTTTATATTTTCAAATGCTTATTTTTTAATGGATACAAGTTTTTTTTTACTTTTGGATACAATATTAATTAATTTCATGTTATTCACATATGTAAATGCGTGCTAATTATTTATTGAATAGTGATCTCATAACAGTGAAATAAATTATGAACACCAGGGAAATCACTACTCACAATTTACTTACACTGCAAATAATAAATATTACAAAGTTAACATTTTCGGTAAACAATAATTAATACATTATACAGCGCTTTCAGATCATTCACACCGAATCTCCACAGACCCTTTCAAAATATTGCTATTTACATTTAGCCATTTAGCCAAGACTTCCTGAACAGAGTATAATGTTGCGAGGGATATTTAGTTCTCGATAGAAATGATTTGCTGTCTTGAAGGCGTAGAAAGATCGAGAGCATGGTACACAAAATGAGATTGTTGCGTCATCTGCTGCTTAGATAATAAGTGTCAAGATGATCTCCAGATGCTCCACCATCCGTTTATTTCTAATCATAATGCGCATTACTTCTGGCTACTACCAGCTGTATGAGGACGTCTCGACCATCTGCAGTTCCCAACCCATTTTTAGCAATCCGTTTTCCAACAAGCCATTCCTATTAAGTGCAGTAGCTCTTTAACACTTCGGAACCATGACAGACATATTGCCAATCAAGCCGACACACCGACAACCCTAGCAGGTCCAGTATCCCCGGAGCTATTTTTCTGCTCGGAAATCTTGTGTCGTTCAACCACCTGATAAGAAGTCTAAAGTTATGGCTTAAGTCTGTTTATTCGCGTTATCCCGTTTGTTTTTTGCAGTAATGCTTACAATCTTCTGTTTGTAATGAAAACTCACATCCATGCAGATATGTACGGAATGTTCCAAAGCTTGGACAACAGTTTACTAACAACCGCTGCTGAGACAAAGTGGTCCAAATATCGTACTTCCTTCTGAAACAGAGCACACTTCTCAGACTCAACGTCGTAAATTCTGGTTACAACGTCCTTAAGGTTTTAAATGAGCTTTCAAAGATTTTTCAATAACTGTGATGTAGTCGAAGTAAACAAGGCAAATTTACCATGTCAGGCGTTGAAGATCAGATCCATTAGTCTTTCAGACGTGCTAAAATATTGTAGTACCTGGCAATAAATCGGTGTGTGATTCTATTGTGGTTTAATTTTATATAATTGAACAACAAAAGTAGACTATAATTGGCGATACATTTTAATATTCTCGGATTCTATGTGCTGTTTTCTACAACAATTTCGTCATTATCAGTTTTGATTTTGTACTTACGTTATATATTGTTTCTACCAGTTATGTCACATGTGTTCAAAATACGATAGTTTAGTCTGTGGACTGTTCGTATGGTAAAACATGTTTCGGCCATTGTAGAATGTATCTTATGATTAACTCAACATTACTCCGATGACAGCAGACAAGACCTGCAAACCTACCAGTCATGCCATTAGGAGTTTCACGGTCAATATCATAAAGTGTGTAGCGTTAATGCATATAAAACTACATGTTTGTTTATAAGATTTATATAATATTTTATAAAGTAAAGTTACAAAACCGGCCTGTTCGCCTACATTTAACTGTAATCAGTTTCCTAAATAATAATACCTTAATGCCAACAGTATTATCCTCTAAATCATCAGGGCTACTGTGCCGCGACTGGTAAAAAACATCGCGGCGAGTTTTAATTATTTTATTTTTTTTCGTCTATATTTCGCTTGGACGGACTTTCTGCCGAGAGTTGTCTGCAGTGGCAGCGAGCCGGTCAGTTATGCATTGTCATGGGCTCTGTTGATTAATTGCCGTAACTGCAGTCTCCCCGAACGCTTTCCACGTGGGGGGAAGAGTTCAGTTGCCTTTCGTACCTCAAACAACTATCATCAACGCCGGCGACGAAAAAGATTTCTGTCTGTCCTTCTACTTTCTGCCATGGGCAAGTAAATTTTATTAAGGACCTCTGGGTTCCCGAACAAGCCAGGGGCTTGAGGCAGAACCGATGGCGATGACTACATCTATCGCCATCATCTGAGCATTGCTGCATAGTTCCCCGTTTCGTCGCCGGACGTTAGGGATGGGACCCGCAATGAATACAGGATGAATCTCCCGGATCCTGAACCAGCAACTTGCTACACATCGAGGCATGAGCTAACCATCTACCTCAGCACGTGGTAACAGCCTTACACCAGGTGAAACAATTCAAATTATTCAAAGTCGACCCGAGACATATTTTGCCATACTATTGCAGTGAAAATATAAAAGAATAGAGAAGTTACATTCCGTTTTTGTGAGTTAAATTGCAGTTAAACGGTAGATGATCAAAACTGAACATGTCTGTTCATTATGTGCACGTTTATAATTCAGTGGTACTAATCTGTAAATTATTAATAAGTCAATAATTGTATGCCGGGCTAGCAGGCATGTTTCATTCCGTTTTCTATTTATTCAAATTCTTTTTATTTCGTCGGATTAACTGGTTGTGCGGTTTCATGAATTACCACGCCAGGGCAGCTCATGCTGTCGGCCATATTTAACTGAAAGTCATTTGCTATAGTAAATTCGCGTGTTATCTTGCTGCCTTTCTTTCTCATGTTTTATTTAGTTTCGTTTATGCATTTTCTAGTTTTCAGTACAATCGGGATGTGCATGCTTGCAGCCTGGGCGAAACTTGAGCTGTTGCGATTGTTTGATAATTCCATGAAGATTATAGTATATTTATATATAATAGTGATTAATATTGGGAATGCATATAAGAATTTACAAACACTAATTGTTAGCATACCTGTTGGCTCATTGTGAGATTATTATTATTTGTCAGTAGGCATTATGCCAATTTAATTTAGCGATGATTAATAATTACATGGAGTGATTGCTATAATTTAAAAGGAATGCTGATTGTGGAAGGTTTAAAGTCCCCTGAAAAGGGGTTTTCACAATCATGCATTGGCTTGGTGTGGGTGCTGGTTATGTGCAGTATTAAGTGAACCTGTTGAGTATTATAAGTCCCCTGTAAAGCAACAAATTGAATGATTAATCATTGCTGAGCTCTCGTTCTGTCACTTAGAGTGAATATTTTGGTTGGCTGTTGTAAATTTGTAATTTAATTTATGATGCTGAATTACCGAGGGCCTTATGACTGTTTAAGCTGAACTATAGGGTGGCTCTATCGAAGATTACTGTCCTAAAATAAATGTATGTATAACACTGTTGCCCTTTCTGTAATATTCAAATCTCAATATTTTTCTCTTATCAATCCTCACAATTCTAATTATTACTATAATCATATTGCTGCTATAACTTATTGTTTCATTTTGATAAGGAATGTTTGTATATGATTTCTTTTATGTCCTTCCAAACTTTTCAACACAGCTAACCCCATCTCTAATGGTGGAACTGGACCACTGTCAAGGTGCCTGAATTGGCGCATCAATGTAAATGCCGATCGAAGACCAAGAGTGAGTTAGAGAATACTACTGGCCATTATGGTCCAGAACAGACTTTATTATACGCAACACCCAAGTAGGTAAATGCACTGGAAACATTCCCTTACGCCTATGAGATAGGCAACAGGCGAGTAGAATTGTCATGTTGGACACAGTGTGTGAGCAGCTGGGCGTCGTTATGGAGCGTTTTGCTGTTTCTGGAGCTCCTGATTATGTTACAACATAGTGAAACGTTTTCAGTGTACGAACGACTTCGCAGCTCCTGCCAATTGTAAATGGAAACCACACCGCAGAACGAGAAAGTTGCATATTATGAAACGAAGCGCTAAGACTTGTTATTAGTAGTCGCTCTGAGTTGTGATTCGGTGAATGTGTAAACAAAGGTTTAGTTTAAAGTGATGACTGTGAATTATTGCGTGCGACTCTGTAATTAGTGACTTCGATTGTTTAGTGGGACAGTGTTAGGTGATGTTTATTGTTTGTTACGTTACCGAGTGTTGTACAAGCGTATGTTTCAAGAATTGTTATACACGAGAATTCCTTAAGAGTTTTGCTTATTGGAACTGTAATAAGAGCGGTAACTAACAATTTCTCTGGTATTCGGTTATTTATGACTATGACACTCTGATCCGTGCGACCGCCGTACAGAAGCGGCATATACTGTACTGTAGTACCTGTAACAGCGGAAATCTGAAGACAGTTATAATGTAGAAGAGTTTTTATAAGAATGGAGACCAAGCGAAAGATAGAGGTTTTTAAAGTACTATTACTACAAACAGAAGAACGCCAGAAAGCACAATTGCTCGAAACAGAAAAATGACAGAAAGCGATCAACATTGCCACAGAACATGACGAACGACAGGACGAGAAACGTAAGCAGGAAACAGAGAAACGGAAGAGAATACTGCTACAGATTTGGGTCTCCTTCACGATTACTTCGTGATATTCCACCAACAGACGTCTTAAAATTCATTTGTTGTCGTAACGATGGTAGCAAATAAAAGACATGATAGAATATAAACTTCCTGTAGCAGCATGACGAGAGAAGTAAAGTAGGAATGATAACAAGGGCTGAGAAAATGGCAGGATCGTTGATCCGATGAAACAAGAGGGAGCACATCAGTTGATGGTACTAGATACGTCCATATCTACTACTATATACTACTATTAATAGTTTACATAGGCCTATACTACTACTACTTGATCGATAGTGAGTAGGGGGGGTATAGTGATCATGGGGATATAAACTACCACCTAGGGATTATGAACTATCACAGGGCATAGATGCTTTAAAGAATACTTTAAAAAAATTCAGTATTACAGACAATGGCATTCTGCGACTCCTACAGAATAGTGATGATATGTATATGCGCTGCTTAGCAGACAGATAAAGAATAAATGAATAATTTGTGTGAACTATCGCCCAACAACACAGTCAAGGAATGATAAATCCCGAAGATAAATGAGACGTTTGGGAAGACTTCTTAGGAAAAGGATAAGCGACAGTAATCGGAAAGCAGTAGGAGCACTGACGGAGCAACCTCACTTTACGTGAAGTGGTCCTTGGTGACAGTGTTGTGGGAGATTAATGTAAGTTCAGGTAAGAGGGAAATGGTTTTCAGTCTTCTATAATCTTGAATGAACAAATTACTCTTCCTAGTTAACAGACGTGTTTCTGTTCCCAAATTACTACCTTAAAATTTTAATTAACGTCGTCCATCGTCCATCGTCCAGCTTCACTTTTAGAACTGACTTTTTACTAATGCAATTTTCACAGTGTGTTAAAACGTTTCCAGAAAGCATTCAGCTAGTCTATGCTTCTCGTCTTGAGAATCTGCAGCTCTTACAATAACATGCTAATACTTTATAATTGATTTTGGTGATGTTGCGTTCACTTTCACTCTTGGAGAGGGTACTTGCCTTACTGCGTAAATTGGTTGATATTTTTACCATTTGCATTTGCGGTTTTTTTTTATATAGCCTAAACATCAATCCTTTATCCTTCTAGATAAATGCCTATTTATTCATAGTTTTAACTAGTATTTATTAGTTAACAGTATAAAAAGTTTTTTCAAAATCAATGAGAGTAAGGTATATCCTGCTGTTTATTCCTGGTTTGCTTTCCTGGTCACACGGAAAGCGTCTTAAACGTTGGTGCGTTAAAGACATTTATTTCCTTAGTCTGACATTTAGACTTGAAAAATATCTTTAAAATATCTATATTTTTATAAGATTCTATAACGTAACGAGATTTATTACTTTTGTTCCATATACTTGCGTGGTGACCAATGACTAAAGGAGAAGACATGGAACATCAGTCCACACTATCTCACCTTCTCAGGTTTGTGTTTAAATATTTTTGTTAAAAACCTAGCATTTCTTTATAACTATATCAGCTACGTACACTACAGTTGCAATTAAATTTGAAGTAATTAAACAGGAAATTTAAATACAAATTGATAATACAGTGCTTATAAAAACCTAGATACTTAATTAAACAATATGAAAGTATTTTGTGATAAAGGTTACACGAACATGACATTTTTTTGGTCGAAATATTTTTTTAGCTGAATATCAAGTTTAAATTTATTTTAATGTATACATACGTAAATACATTATAATATATTTAAATTTAAACTTGAAAAGTAGAACGTCATTTTTATAAAGAATAAAAAAATACGAAAGCAGGAAAAAATTGCAGTAACTTACATTATACTTTCTCATTTTTCTCTAGAAGAGATTGCTCTTGTAATTCTTTAGGATATTTGAACCTGCAAGTACATTCTTTGCCATTTCACTTAAGACAATATCCTTTGGTACATCTGGTATGTCTTTGGAATCGATTCAGTAGTTCTGAAAGAGAACGATCGTTGTCGATAACAACATCACAATATCAGTTGATCTAACCCTTGGAGGATGTATTGTTGCCGGAGGAGTGAATGCAAAGGATTGAATGCATTAACCAAATGGTCATAATACATCTTGGCACTCAAAATGTCTTCCTCAGATGCATTATCAAAAGTTCTTGGATCAGGAGCACCAGAGATCCAAAGAAGTCCGTGTACATGACATGAACCACGATGCTGGAATTCGAAACGAAACCAATAATCTGAAACTGAGAATATCTTACAGACGACATTTTTTATGAATAAAGTTGCACGAAACGAAAAATAATCTTCAACAATTGAGGGATTCTCATTTAAAAGTTTTTGCCTTTGCTGAGCGATTCTAGATTCATCTAAAGTTTCCTCTTGCACGAAATTACAACCCATGAGCGGTGCTAGATCAGGCCACCAAAGATCAGCTGCACTCAAAGTAAAAAAACCTGTAGGAAGATTATCACACTGCTCAATCATTGAATCAAGTTCACCTCTTCGTTGAAACCAGTAAGATTTTGATCCTCTTATTTTTCCACATCAATAATGTAAACTTCTTATTATTTGAGGATTACTCGACAGCGTGTTTCTCAGTTACTGTTTGTTCCATTGAAATGAGATTTTCTAGCAAATATTGTCCCTCGTTGAATAGCTTGATGACGCTGAACAGTGTTCAATGCAAAAAATCTGAACCTAGGATCTTGTGCAAAACGTCGGTCTTTATATTGCATCAAAAATTGAAAATATTCAAGTGCTGTAAGTTTCATACTACTTGCTCGAGTATTATCGTTTAGCTCAGCAGATCCGTAAGGTAGTAAAGCGGGATATGCCATTCTTACATATCCTTCGCACGAGAATTCATTTATGATATCAGTACCTTGTGGCCATGGAATTACATTATTCACTGCAGATTGGAGTCGATCAACTTCTGTGATTCTAATATTCTCCGGGATCATACTTTCCTAAATTTCTTCAGAAAGGTTCTCTTCATCTGTATTCACCTCAGGTAAATCAACAGTGGGTATCATTCGATAAATACTATCATTTAATGGAAGTTGAGATATTTGTTCCATATCGATGATGGTATCACTATAGAATGGATTATTCTTTCCAAAAAATTGAGTGCTTCTAAAATTTTGTCACGTGTCACATGAAAATCCCGATATCCATTAACACTTTGTACAATTACAATTATGTCACTGTTCGGGCAGTCAATTGTGATAGTACTTATATTTTCATTATTAAATCGTCACTGTTCGGGTTGTCAATTGTACACGTACTTACCTTTTATAAATTTGAAATAGGTTTTGTTTATTTACTATGCATTTAGGCTCTGTAGACGCCATGTTGTTATCTGCCAACCTAAGATTTCACTCGCCAGGGTTCGAATCAGCGAACGGGAAAATCAGAACTGGTTATTTGAATAATAACGATCAATTCTTAGTTTACTAAGCAATTAAAATTTTATTGACCATTTCTTGTTTTTATATACCTTTCAATTCCCATAATTCTTAACAATTTTTTGCATATCAAAATGAAAATTATTCAGACAAAAACTTAATTTTTCTTATATAGAACTTTATAGATAAAATAACAACATCTTTAAAACTACCATCAAAATTTAATTAACCCAAACCAGCGCTTCTTACTTTATCATTTTTATTATTTTTCTTCACGCTCGCTTTCATACATATGCCCCATGCCCATTTGAGATCACAATTTCATTTAATGGTAAATAGCGTACTCTAAAAGAACATAATTTTGAAGTTGATATACCACTCTGGTTACTGATCTGGCTTTACGAAAGAGTCCAATGTTCCAATGTTGTACATATTAGTCGCACCATCTTTTATCTAAAACTGTTACTTTAATTATTTAATTACTCACTGGGTAATCATGTTCCGATTTAAATTATACATTCGGTTTTAAAATCACATTTTGTTTGAGTTGCGGGCCCGCATTTTCGTTGGAACCCTTTTTACAACCGGCCGGTTTTAGAGTGTAATTGCGAATGAGGCGAATTTTACTGTGTTGAGTTCTTTGTTTTCTGCACACTGGGAGAGAAAGAATGTTTCGTACGTGTTTTTCAAGCTGTCCACAGCGTCACACCCATGCGCGCGTACGCGCGAATACGCCCCCCTCGCTGCTAACGTTTACATTCCCAGACTCGTTAATTGCTTTTGTGCGACAGCAACACGTACGTACGGCTTGGCTTGATACCGCACTGACTGTAAGGTGTTAAAAAAACTGTCCAGCGTTTATGATTCAAATGTTGTTCAGCTGGAGTGGCCATTACATTTTACAATTATTTAAGAAGAAATAAGTCCCAATAATTTGTCCCGTTACAAAACCCCCTCAATGATAGGTTTTATGCCGAAGCATAAAAACTCTCATTGACACTCTCATACTTTCTAAAGGGATCAGTTGGGTTATGTCGCCACAACCCCGTGTATTGTTTATATAAAAATATAATTAACTCACCCTTGTTCCAGTGGCTGTGACCGCACCTGAATGACCTTACTGGACTTCTCTCTCGAGATCCCAACACCGCAAGGCCAGTCAGGCACTTTCCGCTCCTGCTCTGACGCACTGGCCAGCTCAGGACCGCCGCCACAGCATCACCAGACACTGAAACATCAAATCAAAAATATCAAACAGTGGCCTTGTATAATACCACATCCTTAACTGATCTGTTTCCCCTTAGCTGTGCGCTGGCTTGCGTTAAGAAGCACTGGTTTTTCTTAATTCTTAACACATGTATATATGAACCCTTAAACTAACATGATACATTTATAAACTTCCTTAACATCATTCTGTATACCCTTCTCTTGTTAACTCCTTTTCCCAAAAATCAAAATTATTGCCCTGATTCCCATCAGAATTTAAATAAAAATTTCCCATTACAATATTACAAATACCTTCCATTACCCAAATTACATCTAAAATATTTAAATTCATTGTTAAAATTCTCTTAAACACATTATCAAAATTTAATCAAATACAATTCATCTCTATCTCCCTTCTTCTATAATTCTTAAACATTTCCCCTTTTTTTCTAAAACAATTCACAATCATTTAACATTTTATAATATATTATTATTAACATAAATTCTATTTATCCGGCGCTGTTAATAATAAGCATCCCCTTTTCTTCTCCACACACACTATTGCCCCCCCCTGGACTGTTGCGTCCAGTTGCCTCCACAAGGACTGAGGCGGAAGGAGTAAGCACTTTTTTCTTTTCTCTCACTCCCATCCTTGCTTCAGCGTTACAAAAACATCAGGGTAAGTACCCCTACTCATTTTCTTAATATATGCCCCTAAGGTCTACCACCCCTATTTGGGTGAAAATAGCCTGTGTTCAAAATAAACTTAGATTCCCTTATTAAACCCCATTAAATTTCTATGTTTGACCAATTTCAAAGGCAACCAACTGTGGTCAGTTTTACAATTTCTGCCCACAGCTGATTGTCATCCAAAACCACGATCTGGGTTGGTAAGGCCGAGATCGCACGAAAGTGGAGAATCTATTTAAAAAAACATATTATACATGTTTAAGATTCCTACACTAACATAATACATACAATACACTCATCATTAACACTGCGATTATTACATTAAAATAGACAATTCACATTTAAGCTTGACAAAAACTTACACACCTTACACAATTTGCATATAAAATTATAAACATTATATTTTAATTTCAATTGAACTTTTTTAATTAGCCATCAATTATTTATCATTTACTATACCATTAACTTTTCCAAAAATTTTTTTCTTTGTTATCAACCTTCACTTTACATAACATTTCATTTATTATTGCCCTTCAAACTATGCATTTTCTTTTATTTCACATTTTCATCTATTAGTTTGGGTGATTTTCCGTTCTTCACAACGATTCGATTTATTGAAAAGGCATTTACATATATAACCTTACTCACCTTTCTGACTCTAACAACCACTAACAGATTTACATAGGGTAACACCAATCTCTCCAAAATATTCACCTCCACTAATTCTCTAACTTCCACTTAAACTATTCTCCAATTATGTACCATCTTTGTACCTAGAATGTGTGTACCCGACCTACCAGCTCATTCCCTTATCGGTTCCTGACCCTTCCAGGTAACCCGTAAACCTCTTTAAATCGTTCACCTCCCGCCATAACGCCTGTCGTTGATGACTCCTTACCACACCACCCTCTTTACAAAATATCACTATCACCTATTTAATCTCCATTTACGTTACTCACCTTCTCTACATATAATCACTAACACTACTGTGTCCCTAAAATATCTAATACCCTCTTTCTGCATTATTTGTATTTCAACTTCTTATTCTCTCTAACTCCCATTAAAATTAACTCTGATTAACTCACATGCCTTATTTATCATTATCACCCAAACCTTTTTACAACATTTCACCTTAATATGATCCTAGAAAATTCATCACTTACCTCCTAATAACAATACATCACAACACTTGAACATATTTATGTTTAATCATTTACTATTCTTTAGATAATCTAAATCTCAAAAAATCATTTAAATTCATCACAACATTAATTAATTACTTAATCTCAAATTCTTTAATTCAATCAATTTTACAACACAAAGTTACTTTAATTACTTTACTCCAAAACAATTACAATTCATTTATCACCAACTCTCATTATTTATTTAGTCTGCCAAAATATTATTATTATTATTACATCAGATTTTCTACTACATACACACGTTGTTTACATAAAGTACATTTTACAATACAAACACAATTAATTTCACTATAAATTTATTTACAATTTCTTGTCATTATTTTTCTTGTTTACCACACCTCATTTCATAATCTAGCCAGGTCATTACCATAAACTAAAATATTTAAAATGTCCATTCACTGATTTTTTATTTAACCCCCATCATCATACAATAGTCTAATCTTAGGTCTATACAAGTCATTTATTATTGAATACATTATATTAGTACTGTCAATATAATACTTATTTATTTTCTCATATCTTTCCACAACGTCGTTTGAATTAATAGGCTTATTCCATATCAATTTATCATATACCGTGTCATCATAGAGTATAGTCCTGTCGCCTTTGGTATAATTTGTTACAACCAGGTAAGTTATAAAGTCATCCTTACTAACATCCTCTCCTACTGCTGCTATATCAGCTTCAATACAAGGTAAGTCTTTCATATCATCTATGTTTTCAAATTTTAACTTGTCTTTTAACTCCTCATAAAATTTTAACTTCGCTTCTACTCAACGTAAACATCTCTATTATTCTCTCTCTCTCTCTCTCTCTCTCTCTCTCTCTCTCTCTCTCTCTCTCTCTCTCTCTCTCTCTCTCTCTCTCTCTCTCTCTCTCTCTCTCTCTCGTACTTTTCATCATAACACCAAGCTACACTCTCTCTCTCAATATATGCAGGGGACACTAACTCATAATTACTGCACCACCTATCAAGTGCACAAAACATCCAGGGAATTCTATTTGCAGACCTTTTGTCTTCCAAATACGCGCATGAAGCCTCTTCTTCACCCCCAACTACAACATTAAGGGAAAAATTTACCCCCTGCAACCTCTCTACCTGTATATTCTTTCTCCACTTTCTCTCTCCTTCATCAACACATACTAACATTCCAACATTATATTCTACTCTCTCTAAAAATTCATTAGCACTATCAATATTCATACCATTATTTTCTAATACCATATTTTTACTTCTATTATCATAATTCTCACCACTACTTACTTTGTCGTCTTTATTTTCATTTAATTTATTTGTTTCTCTACTATTTTCTACTATCTGTTCTTGACTATTTGTACAACGTACATCTATTTCATTTATTCGTCTATCAAAATTAACATTCTGTTTTCTGATGTCATTTTTTACTTCATCCTATTTTACGTTAAAATTATTTTGGATTTCTCTAATTTCACTTTTTTGCTCATTGTTCTGTTCTTTCAATTCATTTAAATTACTATTTATATTTTCAAACATTATTTTTATTACGTCAAACATATCATCCACCGACAACTCTCTTGTTCTAGTTGTCGTTGGAGTAGACTGTATTTCTACATCGTTCATTATTGCTGACTCTGTTTCTGTGTCATTCAAACTAACACTTTCGTTATTGTCTGCCATTTTCAGGAAAATTTTGTTTAATATCTTTTATTTTGAATTGTTGCTTGTATGTCTTTAATCTATCAACAACATAACCTAATTACTTACGTATCTTATTTATACATTATTTATTTCAAATAACCATTCTGCTCCTTCCAGTAGGCTTTATTTATATAAATAATTTATATAAAGTCCCTATTCGGGCGCCAATTGTACAATTACAATTATGTCACTGTTCGGGCAGTCAATTGTGATAGTACTTATATTTTCATTATTAAATCGTCACTCTTCGGGTCGTCAATTGTACACGTACTTACCTTTTATAAATTTGAAATAGGTTTTGTTTATTTACTATGCATTTAGGCTCTGTAGACGCCATGTTGTTATCTGCCAACCTAAGATTTCACTCGCCAGGGTTCGAATCAGCGAACGGGAAAATCAGAACTGGTTATTTGAATAATAACGATCAATTCTTAGTTTACTAAGCAATTAAAATTTTATTGATCATTTCTTGTTTTTATATACCTTTCAATTCCCATAATTCTTAACAATTTTTTGCATATCAAAATGAAAATTATTCAGACAAAAACTTAATTTTTCTTATATAGAACTTTATAGATAAAATAACAACATCTTTAAAACTACCATCAAAATTTAATTAACCCAAACCAGCGCTTCTTACTTTATCATTTTTATTATTTTTATTCACGCTCGCTTTCATACATATGCCCCATGCCCATTTGAGATCACAATTTCATTTAATGGTAAATAGCGTACTCTAAAAGAACATAATTTTGAAGTTGATATACCACTCTGGTTACTGATCTGGCTTTACGAAAGAGTCCAATGTTCCGTAGTACCTTCCATCACTCCGTACATATTAGTCGCACCATCTTTTATCTAAAACTGTTACTTTAATTATTTAATTACTCACTGGGTAATCATGTTCCGATTTAAATTATACATTCGGTTTTAAAATCACATTTTGTTTGAGTTGCGGGCCCGCATTTTCGTTGGAACCCTTTTTACAACCGGCCGGTTTTAGAGTGTAATTGCGAATGAGGCGAATTTTACTGTGTTGAGTTCTTTGTTTTCTGCACACTGGGAGAGAAAGAATGTTTCGTACGTGTTTTTCAAGCTGTCCACAGCGTCACACCCATGCGCGCGTACGCGCGAATACGCCCCCCTCGCTGCTAACGTTTACATTCCCAGACTCGTTAATTGCTTTTGTGCGACAGCAACACGTACGTACGGCTTGGCTTGATACCGCACTGACTGTAAAGTGTTAAAAAAACTGTCCAGCGTTTATGATTCAAATGTTTTTCAGCTGGAGTGGCCATTACATTTTACAATTATTTAAGAAGAAATAAGCCCCAATAGTTTGTCCCGTTACAACTTTCCTTTCTTACAACTATAGTGCTCAGTGAAGCAGGTGTAGGGGGCAAGAACTAACAATCTCCGTTATATTTTGACCAATATTTATAATATTTCCCTTATAAGCATATTGACCGGGAAAGCGTCTCGATTTCACCCTATACACACGCATCACTGGTTGTACTCTTGCTATCAAGAGTTGTTCTTCATAAGTGAGATCCATCAGTTCCATAGGTACATTTTTAGGATCCATACGATTAACTGCAGTAAACTTATTTGGGTTTCGCATACACTGCGGATACATATCAAAAAATGTTTGCTGCATCAACACTCGAGAACAATTTACACATTCATAGAATTCTAGAGATCGTAAATTATCTTCAAATTCACTCTGAAGATTCCTGTATCCTGGGTTGTTTTGTTCATATAACACATGATTCATGTTATGTCCTGCAGGGCCTTCAACAGTTGCTCCAGCAACATTTTGTCGCTCTATCATCCGTCTTTGATTTGTAGTTAAATGACCAATATTTGGACCTCTTCTCCGTCGAGGCATACTATAAATAATACGTATATATTGTAGCATGACAGATTATCCACATTGTTCTAATTTAAAAAATAATCATATATAAAATAAAAATAAAATGACATCAATGAAAACTACTATAAAAATTAGTCAAGGACCACAGTGTAGTGAAATAATAGTTCGAAGAGATAAAATAAATTAAAACCAACCATGCAATATATATATATATATAAGAAATTATAGAAAAATTATGATAGGCCAATGTATAAAGTAATGATACCCAGGTAGTATAGGAGCAGGTCAGGAAATGCCCAGGATAGACAAACATCCATAATAAAAGAACAACTGTTAGAAAAACAACCACATGTAATAAAATTAGAAACCCCCCAAAAAAAATAAAATAAATAAGAAAAGTACAATGCAATAAAATAAGAGTAAATGTAAAATATGTTTAAGTAAAGGTTCTAGATATAAATGTAAAAATGTACCAGTGTAATTTAATTTTATAATGAAAAGTGAATCCGGATGATCTCATATAAGTGATATTCTTTATCATACAATACCAGACAAAATGACAAAAAATAATATAAAGGTATACAATAAATAGTGAAGTGATCAAGGGTACATCCCTAAAATAAAACAAAAACAGCAAGGACTGCATGAAAATTAATTTTAAGGAATAATTTAAATGATGAAAAACAGATGTGTTTTGTTTATATTAACAGTTCATTGAACTCAAGGCTTGAATGTCTGAGATTGAGTATAATTTTTTGTTATAAAATATTTGTTATGTTTTAGTAGTATTAATCAATAATAAACGTTAATGTAATTAAGTAAGGGAATTTTAATTAAGATTTTATAAGAATAATATGTCAGAAAAGGTATTAGCAAGCTGTAATAATAATAAACATTGTATGTGAACACATGTAAAATCTAGGCCAAATGGTAATTCTCAACAACCTTATAATTAATGAATAAGGTAAGGAAATTAATTAAATTGATGAAAATTATATAAAGTAAATCAATTACTGTGTATTATAACTGTAACAATAGTTTGTAAAGGTATTGAAGAAATGTATAAAATATTATTAGAAAAGATGCAAGTGTAATAACACTGAAATCTAAAGGAAAAACCTAAATTAAAGATAATATTTAAATTAGTTAACCAAATCATAAAATTACAAAGAATTAAAGAAAAATAACCATTTTAATTCAATCAGTGATCTTGTTCGATGATAATTAAAACACGACAGACATTGTAAACCATTTAATGTGACAGGAAGTACAGTTAAAGCCTACATCCAAATATACTGTAAATATGACTTTTTGAGGTAAAAAATACTATAAAGTATATCATGTTTGATATTAAATAATGCAGAATTAAATAAGGAAATTGATTAGGTAATTAGTATTTAATAAAATTAAATAATAGTAAAAATGTAATTAATCATATAATGTAAAAGTCAATTATTTAGGCGGAAATGCCATCCGGTTAAAACGATGTAGATTTAATATTAAATCGGCCAGGACCTATTGTATGGAGAAGAAAGCGAGTTAGTTGATTGTTACACGTTGAGACGTACACTTCGGAACGAGCTCACGCAAATTAATTCATTCTAAAAGATAGAAGATATAATTTTGAACAGCTGAACCTATAAAATGTAAAAGAATAACTTCCTGAAATGAGTCGTCAACACCGAGTTCACATGGAATAAACCAAATTAAATGATTTACGAAGATTTGAAGTCGTAATCCAAATAGTAGAACAATATAAACGTGAACTAAAAATTTTATCGACACGAAAGTTGGACATTGTAAAATCTCACAACCATTGGAACAAGAACACATTTGAACACTGATTGCCGTGCCTAACAACTGACCACTAATCCCGAACAATTACACGGTGATGAAGAGGAATTAACCACTACTGCTTGGAAGAGGAACACACCAATAACCAACATTTATTTGAAGGAATCCTGCAGTGAAGACGCCTCGTATACATTCAGCACGGGGCAGCCATTTTGGAATATTCCCAGAATCGTTTGCGGTGACGGCAGAGCATCATACTGCGTTTGGGTTTGAGAAATCTAATTTGTTAACATTTATATTTAAAATAATATTACTATTTTTTATAAATAAGAAGTTTTTTCTGTAAGTGTTGTACTTTTCAGCTTTGCCCTTTTTCTCTGACTATATAAAATAACAGCTAAAAGAACCTGTAATTTAACTTTAATAATTTATATAACCAAACCAATCGCCCTGAGATACGAGTTTGTGATTTGTCGATTAACTAATGGATTTAAAATCGATTAGTCTCAATAATGTTAATAAATTCCTTGAATATTATAATTTTGAGTTTCATTTATTGGTAAACATATAGATAGAAGAATTTTAGATAATATTTGACACCTGGACTCCAAGAAAAGAAGAAAATAACATCACTGAAGGAGTACCCTCATAGAATAACGAAAGACCGCTAATCGATTATTACCGGAGATAATCTAGTTAACGCGGAAAAACAATTCTGGTTATTCTAAGCTATTAATTTAATTAAATTAATAATTAAAACAAATAAATAAATAATTAATAAATAAATAAATAAAAAATAAAATTTTTTCAAACAAAATTTTTTTATCATAATTTTTTGTAACTCCGAACACCAAATACAACTACAAATTTTAATATTGTTACAATATAAATTGATAAAGAAGAATGTATAGAGTATATGCGTATATAGCCGAGTAAGACTAATATTTAAAAATAGCAAATTTCCAGAAACAGCATCTTTTGAGCTGATTTTTTTTGTTAAACGGTAGGTTTAGTGTTTATCTAAAAGTTTATCCAAGTTCCAGACTTCGGACCCCCGATTTTCCCCGACTTTTCACTTCCGGCAAACACCGGAGCAATTTTTCCGATAATAACTTCACCAAATCAGAAAAATAAAAATACCAGCGTGTCCCCGGGAAAATTTTCTATCCATCTGTGATAGTTGTGCATTTTTTTATAAACAACATAACCTACAAAAAAATTTAAACTTGCAAAAATGTGCATTTTCAGATTTCCGTTAATAATGAGTGAAATAATGATTTTTTCTTCACAAAAATATTGTAGAATATAGTATCCCAATATATGAATTTCCATATTAATTTTTATCCCGAAATATTTTGTCATTAAGCCACAATAAATTTTTCAAGTTGATAAGGGAAATTTCTCAAAATTAGGTCCAGTCATCACCCTGACATCACAAGACAAAGTTTTTTTTTTAAATGCTCGTATTTTCATGCTCTATCAGCTAGTGAAAAAGTTTGTCCTTTCATAGCTTCCCAAATAATAATTATTACGTTTTTTTTGTGCTTTTATACAGCGAATGGCCGTGTAGTACGTAATGTTCTGGCAAGTACGTAGTACTGCCGCTTGGCGGCGCATATGTATACTCGATTCAACCCGCGCGACCATTCGCTGTGTAAAAGCGCATGCCTCGTACACTGCATGCTTATAATACAGTAGTTTTAAGAATGAACATAATCGAAAAAACCATATGTTCGAGGCATGCTACGGTATTTGTAACTAATGACGTATCCGATTTTATTCTACAATTATGTTTCTTCCCGTATATGGATACAACGCTCCCTGTAATAATAGTATACTGTTGGCCATTAAATGACGCAAAAGCGAAAACGAAAACAAATTACATAGCGTACACTCCCAGTAAATTGAAAAATTCAAGTTGTAACAGTTATACTGCTAGCTTTCTATTATCTTTCATTCAGTTTGTATATAGTGTCAACGTGATTAAATTTCTAAAGGTATCTGCTTTCAGTGTCTTGCAGTCTGAAGAAGAAGCAAGTTCTGAGAGTAGTACAGTTGCAGTAGAATCCGAAACTGCAGCACTAACCGAATTATCACCAAGATGTCTCTGGTTCCCGAATTACTTCAACTGGTTTGACGATTACGATTCGTCAGATTGTGATTGTGATTGTGATTGTGACTGTGATTGTGATTACAGTTACGAGTCGGATTGTGGTTGTTGTTGTTAGTAGTGCTTCTACACACACACACACACACACACACACACACACACATGTTTATATATATTGTAAATGTATTACTTGTAGGTGAACTGTAACCGTTATAAAAACTATACATTTTCTTATGCAAGAAGTAACGTATGAATGACTGCCGTGCGGATCACAAAACATTATCCGAATCTTCAGAGGTTTAAAAGTTCTAATGAATAACCGATTTGAATTCAGTTTAAAGAAACGACTTCATAGTCAGTTATTTATTAAAATTTTGAGCCTATTAAGGTTCAGTAGAAGCTACTGTGAAACGTACAACGTTTTAACAGTACACGCACACAAAAATAATTGTATGTACAATTGTACGTAGTCATATGTGCACAGATAATAAAGTACAATAACTTATGAAAGATCATGTAGTTGTTCTATGATTTAGAATAATAACTATTATGGCATGTGTAGTGTCAAGGCATTTGCAACCGTTAGCGAGAATTGGTAAACACATGCTAGTGCTGGGGATGCTAGTCCTTAAATAAAATTTTGAAGAATTAAATTCTTTACAAATTATATTACGAATTTACATTTATTTATTGGCATTTTTACAAGTAAATTTACATGAAAACGTAAAAAGTGTTATGAAACGTTTCCACAAACTTACTCAAGATGCAGTTCTGGAACCAATTTGTCAGACCAAAAACCGTATTAATTTAATCTTTAATTTAAGTTCCAAAACGTTCAGTAGGGCTTAATTCTAACATTGCAGAAGAAATCAATGTGAAATTTTTCGCAAGCCATAAATTGAAACGAAGCGTTTTCATATAAAGAAATCTGTTTTCAAACAATCTTCTTGCCTGTAAAACCAATACTGGATTTATAAAACCCCTTTTCACATAATTTGCAAAGTAGATTTGCATTAATAGCAAGAAAAACTGTATTACAAAATAATATTTAAAGTGGATTATAATGATAATCTGGATAGTAATAGTGATAGACATAACCGACTCTCTTAACGACTGGAACGTTGGTACATACATTTTCTACGACACGTTTGGAGGCAAAATTACTGGTATCGTGGGCAGTATGATTCTTCTATACTGTATTGTTATACAGATTAACTAGGTTATTTGTTTGATTTAGACAACTTTTATTTCTGTTGCACAATTCTTTAAAAGGATTGCATAACGCAAATTCAACATTTGGTTTTCGTTCATATCAAAATTTTGTCAAAGTCTAAAATATTATTTGATACGACAAATATTATTTGTCTAAGTGGGTTTAAGTTTTTACGTGTTTAAAACTTCCACACTTGTATCCACACTCATATGATTATTAATCACCAAATTAAGATATTTAATTATGTGGGGGGGCCACAGAGAATATCCGAACAGTTCCTATATTCCAGTAAGTACAATGCGCCTTGAAAGCAATAAATTTTATGAATCAAAAGCCAGCAATACCCATTTGTAAAGCGGTCAAGGTTATATTGAATGGTACAGTGACAGACCTGCAGGTGACTTAATTGAATTCGACTGTGAATAAATCGTAATACAAATATGTACTCACGCTATTTGCTAACGAACTCCTTTGTTTACACAACGAATAGCAAATTAAACTCAACGCCATACATCGTTGCTGGTCTCACGTTATTATAGTATAAAAACTCATATTTACAGTGTTTACATTCATACTACCCGTAATGTAGCCCATATAAATGTCTGTACTAAGCCTACACACTACACAACGCCTTGAAAATATTCCTGGCTCATTATACCCAAAAACCTACAACACACACACACACACACACACAATGTCTAATAAACGGACTGTAATTATTTATACTACGAACTAATGTAACTATATTATGTTGTACTATATTTAGTGTAATGAAAAATAACTTCTAATAAATGATGCAAAATAAAATGTTTATAATGTTAGAAACAATTATTTCTTAGCTGTTTTATTAATACCTTCAAATCTTCGACCACATATAACTGCATAAAATAAGTCATGACGGCAGAAACGAATTTTACAAAATTTGAACACGACAAATGTGAACTGCGCTACAGTGTAAAATTATGGTATTGTCCTATAATTTGTACGCGTATGTGTCTTAAATCTTATTGAAATATATTGACATTGCAAACCTGATTTTAAAACGGTTTTATTTTTGAAATATCAAGATTTGTTTTAATAGTGATGCTTTTAAATAAATGGAATTTATCTAAAAATAGATTTTTATAAATTTATCTTAAACATTAACATTTTAAATTAATGGTACGTAATTATTAGTATTATTACACCACATTCATGAGTCTTCATTTACTGTTGTTTGGTATTGTTGATAGTTGTTTGGTATCATTTTTCTTAGAATTTTGTGCAGAATTAAAAAACAATAACGGTTTAGCATTTTTTTACTATGTTCTACAGTAAAAAAATGCTCTTGCGCTTAGAAATGTCCAGTATGTGAGTCACGGCGGGCACCAAGGGCCAGGTATAATCCGCTGCGTGTGTGTTATTGAGAGTGAAAGTCGGTCTGGCCTGTCCCAACAGCCACCGTTCATTTTACAGACTTTAAGGTAGAGTATGTATTTAGGATTGCACGTAGGAGTACACAGAATATTTTTATAGTGAGATAAATATATTGAGACGATGAACAGCCGAGAGCGTCCTTCCACGCCTTTCTTCGCTAGTCGAACAGGCGTAGTCTCAGTCAAGGCCGCACTCAAGTGAAGTACGTTCCGAGTGCTCTGGAGAGCACTTGAAATAGCTTTATGCTGACACGCCGCAGTAAGGATGGAAAATTATTCTGACGTTTTTATAATAAATGTAGTACAAATTCTAAATATAATGCATTATTTATATTTCATTAAGGCCTATAATTTATCTTTAAAACAATCAAAGAGAATCTTCTGCCACTTAATGGCTGCAGAAGTAAAGGAAATAAACTATCAGAAAAATTGAAGTAATCGTTTTTTTACAAAGAGATGTCGACCTAAATCTACATTATTTTCCAGTACATTCATGAGGAATAAAATTTAATTTTTCGAAAATTAGGTAAGCATAAACAAGTTATGCTATTAAAATATATAACGACTTTTAACAATATTCCAAATTAAAACATTTTGAAACGCAACATTACATTATTTATTTGTGTACTAGGCTTACATGGAAATTAAATTAATACATGATTTCTTACAGAAACGTAATAAATTATATAAAACTCATTTGTAAACAATTGTTGTTTGTGTCCGTATTAATTGTCTCATTCATTTAAATATACACACAAACAGTGGCGTATTTACGGGGGGGGATCAGGGAATCAGTCCCCCTCCAGAGTTATTAAAAATTTCAGCAAAATGCCATAATCACGTAACGTAGGCCTAACTCTAAGCCAGTTGCATGTTAAGGCTTCTATAAAAATAACTGGAAAAATAAAGGAATTACAATATTTTTAAATTAATAAAATAAAGTTAGAGATTTCTTAGTAATGGCAATTATTTAATACTTAGTAAATACTGTACATATTTGCAGCCATAAAAAAAAAATATTACGCTTGCGCCAGAAAACGAAACCAGAGCCTGTTAATCTTCCTTTTTCTTTTTGTCCAGACACACTTCCCCCTGTATATTTTTGTCGTAACTCTTTACAGTTTAAACCGTCATCTTAGCCTGGATAAATTAGCAGTTTCTTGACTTTAACTTAATAAAGTAAGCAGATTTTATTGCTGTTAATCATTTAAAATAACGTACATTAACACGAACTAAACATTGTTTAATTAGAAAAACATTCTTAAATTAAAATAAGAAGAGCTCAAAAATATTTTTTTTAATTTCTTCAGAATAGTTATTTTGGCAAGATTTATTAAAAATACAGGTTTACAAACAACGTGATTCCTAATTATATGAGATTTATTCGGTTTAATTTGAATACCAATTAACCGATATAAAATACTTCAGAATTACTGCTTTTTCATATTCTTTCGACCCTTATACTTCACGTTTATTTACCCAAAAACTTGTAGACTCGAAAGTCATTTACATATTACCAAAGTTTAATTCTGTGATATTTTGGATGTATCATACAATAAAAAGAGCTTTTGTACAATACAAATTGACAAGTTATGTTAAAAACAGCCTGGACTTCATTGTTATCTCGAATACGTTACCTGTTGTTTATAATGAATTCCATAAGAAAAAACTACAAGTTGTAATTATTTTGTTTATCCTTTAGAAAAAACGTACGCACTTATAACAAAAATAATGATAATTACACGTAAATATGTAATTGATACTTCAGTGCTATAAAAAAATCAATTACTAAATATTTGTTTTAAATTTCTGAATAAGGAACGTATAAGGAGTTATATTCTAAGTTTTAGAAATCGTGGTATTATTAGTATCTGTCTACACTGCCTACCACAACTGAATTTAGGCAGGTTACGCCATGGTATTGAGCGCATTTGGGCAGTGGTAATGATTGTGCGTGAAAACCACGATCTTCAGATATCATTATCCCTGTAATTTTTATCCAAATCAGACGTGGCGCTTCTCAGATTATTAGATATTCCTCGGATTTATATTCACGTTTTTGACAAGTATACATACAGTACATACAGTTTCTAAGATATGTAGTTTAAAACCCCATCCACTCCCTACTTGACGGTCTTGTCCCAAGAATTTTTGCTGTAATTTTAGTACAAAAATGTGCGTTACTTTTAATATAATCATACAATAAAACTTTCTATCCTATTTTGTCTGAATCGTCTCTAATTTACCTGAAGTACAGTACACATTTTTCATGGGAAAACACAAACTCACAAGTCACGTACACACACACACACACACACACACACACACACACACACACACACACACACACACACACACACACACACACACACACACACACACACACACACACACACACACACACACACACACACACACACACACACACACACACACACACACACACACACACACAAGCCCGCGCGCCCTGGTGCACACTGTTTATTTACTTGTTTGCAATAGTTTTAAGCTTCAAAATAATAAAACAAATTTTAAGCAGAATCAACTTGTATTCGTGTAGTGAAGCTCATTAGTTTGTTCGTTTTTCATAATACAGTGGCCTCTGTCTTATCCGACATGGATGGGACCGGGTAACGGTCGGATAATGGAAAAGTCGGTCTCATTTATGACCATTGAGAAAAAAGAATTGAATAGCCTATATTTGAAGTACATGTACGTACAACCCACTTTGTACTGTATTTATATATGAAATGCGTACGACAAAATTGGATAAATGGTTTAATTATAATCGCTTTAATTATCTGTGAGAACAGTAAATAGACCAGTAAATAAAATATATACGGTAGTGTACATGAATGACTTACCTTAATTATGAAAACAGTAAAGAAATTACAGATTGCTTTCTTTTGGCTTATGATGGTTCTAATTTATAAAGAAACAAAGATGTTTGGTGTTAAATAAACTATATAAGCAGAAAATTACAGTTGTAACACGAAAACATGTTACGTATATTTTACTGTACAATTAACCTACGTAAAACAAACACTTTAATGCACACTGTACACTTAAAAAGTTTAAAACCCTCGGATTTATGAGAAAAAGTCGGTCATATTCTTTTGTTTTATGTTACTCTGACGTCTGTCAGCTGCATAACCTCTCCACTTTTTCATATTCAGTACATCGACTGGCGTTGAAGTAGGCCGTTGTTCAACATACACACTGATTTTTAACACAGTAAATATTTTAATAGTGGTAATCATTAAACATAGTACAGTATTTAATCGGTAATCTATATATATAAAAGATAAATACCACTGACTCACTGACTGACTCACTGATTCATCACGAAATCTCCGAAACTGTAACACCTAGAAACTTGAAATTTGGTATGTAGGTTCCTTATATGATGTAGGTATCCGCTAAGAAGGGATTTTTGGAAATTCGACCTTTAAAGGGGGAAAAGGGGGGGAAAGTTTGCCTGACTGACTGATATAGAATCAACGTAGAGCAAAAACTACTGAATGGATATCAATGAAACTTCATCATAGGTCTTAGGTGCTCACTAAGAAACGGTTTTTAAAACTTTCACTCCTAAGGGGCAAACCCCCCCCCCCCCATTGTATGTATGTATGTTCCACATCTCCTCCTAAACCACTGGACCGATTTCAACCAACCTTGGCACAAATATTTTACGCAACGGGAGAACCAACATAGGATAGATGTTTTCTTCGATGGGGTCCTTTGGGGTCTTCCACATCTCCTCCTAAACCAATGGACCGATTTCAACCAAACTTGGCACAAATATTTTACGCAACGGGAGAACCAACATAGGACAGGTGTTTTTTTCGATACGATCCTCTGGGGGGTCCTTTGGGTCTTAAAAACTATTAGATCTGGTTACTATGGCAACCCAATAGAATAGATTCTGGTTACCATAGCATCGGTGGAAGTCTCCCGCGTAGGAAATAGCGCGGGAGTCGTCCGACGGGCCTTCCCCGGAACGATACCTCTGAAACCTTCTGGTTTCACGATATCTCTGAAACCACTGAATGGATATCAATGAAACTTTGAACTTAGCTTCATCATAGGTCTTAGGTGATCACTAAGAAACGGTTTTACAAACTTTCACTCCTAAGGGGCAAAAAACCAAATACTGAAATTTATCCACTGTAAGTGGTTGACATCTCAGTTTACTGGAAACCCCGAATACATTTAGTCCTGAGTTTTTAATCATTGTTTTAAATTGAAAAAAACTTAGAAAAACTTTGTTTGCAGGTTCTTATAGTCGAGAAAATTTCGAAGTTCAATTAATTAATAAATGTATGTCCTTTTTTTCTCGGAAACGGCTCTAACGATTTTCTCGAAATAAATAATAAATAGCTGTTGCTATGAATGTAAATAAACAAACTAAGAGTTGAGAATTTGTACAATCTATCTAATCCTATACTATTAAGCTAGCAATAATTGTACAATTACGTACAACGTGAAACTCCGTAGCGAAGCACGGGTATTTTGCTAGTAGAATATAATGTACGTAGTACATAAGCTTTATTAAAAAATGATTAATAACGTATTATTAGCGTACGTATGTAAAGTTAATTTTTTCCACCCTCTCTAGCGAAACCGTCGGTTAATGGAATGGTCGGTTAAGACATCATCGGTTAAGGGAGAGGCTATTGTACTTAAATTGTCCCTCAACAATAGGGAATTTTCAAATTACAAAAACCATTTAAAGTTAATGATTTGAAATTATTGATAAGGCACGGCCTCGTTTAACGGTACGTCGCTTCGTTCAAAGTTATTGTACATTACAATAAAAAAAAGAAAGGACATTTGTTAGCTTTACATAAGTTACTGAAAAAGTGTTTTCAAACGCATCTGCTTCATGTTATTTCCAAACAAATAAATATTTTACTAAATTATTGAAAAAATTGGGGATTTTTAAATACATGTTTCTTAGAATAAAAATTAATCCATTGAAAAATACTGTGAAAATGCTAACTCTTGAGGGTGTTAAGATGTTGTCCTAAAACCTTGTGCCGTGGTTATATCGAAAAGTAAACACCACGGCCACTTAAATTTATTTTCCGTGCGTGCGGCGCGCTATCGCGGTTTGTTCGATGCCCGTGTTGATATTGAAATCAAGTTTGTCCACTGCTACCGTGAGTGGTGACGTCATTGGGAAGGCAGTGGTTTTCGCTTATTAACGAAATTTGGTCAGCTGCGTCGTTGTTTCTATAAGTTAACGTCGCGACGTGCGTCGTTCTCTTTTCTCGTTCAACCTCGGGGGCGGCTGGATTGTGATGGCGTAATTCTGTACTTCACTATGCTTAGATAAACTTCATAAAGAGCTTCAGGTTTCTCCGCCTAGTCGAGGGGAAAGAGGTCCAGGTCATGGGCACCCTACATCTACGCCTATCTGCAGAACCTGCGTAAGACACCCCAACGCCGTCACGCCATCCGGCCTCGTCTGTCACACACCACGAAAATGCAGGAACGTCTTTAGGGCCGCCGAAAGATCAGGTGGGAAAATTCCATTATGTAATAAACATCACACCCGAAGTACTCAGCAGATTGTCGGGCAACACACACGCTAAAATCTATACCTCAATATTAAACTCATGTTTAACATTACTGAACATGTTTAGTGAAAACATGATGAAGTGTGGACATTACTGACTGGGTTATAAGTAGCTTATAAGCATTTGTATAGAGTCATGGGTTACCTTTCAATTATTTAAATATTTCATTCTATTCCTGTGGAAAGACAAAACAGTTTAAAACTTTTTTTAACAATATTCTGAGCTTAAGAAAATGTAATACTCGCAGAGTGCTTGCATCTGCCTGCCATATGACCAGTGATCCAGCATATTTCTATCCGTTCTCTGATTTTTCAAAATTTAAAATTATTCGTTATTTGGTTATTTTGCTGGTTCAGTTTTATTATTCAAAATTAATTTTATTCCGTTAATTCCTCTACTTATTTAATTTACACCTTATTTTAATTTAATTAAATTAACACTTAACTTAATATGCGATACTTAATTTTTATTTCAACTACTAGTTTACTTTAATTGGATTCATTAACTGTTTAGTTTAAATTAATTACCTTTTTTTTTAATTAACAACTTGAACCTCGGTTACTGTGATCACGGTTTTCAGTTGATGTGATTAATCCTAGTGATGGGGAACAGGTGGATGTAAGTACTGCGACACACTTGAGTTATGTTTCTTTGAATTTAATTATTAATCATTATTCTTCTAATTATCGATTATTATTGTATTATTTAATTATCATGGGTTGTTTGCTCCAGACATTTATACTTATTATGTGTTCATAAATAGTTCCTGCATTACTCATGTAATATAAACTGTTATGAAATAGAGGAAGTAAAAGTCAGAATTATAATACTAATAAATTCAGTAGGTTGGCATGCCATTGTTATATTTGTAGAAAATACTTTAACATATTTCATGTAATTACTCCACCAAGTGACTGCAAATACTGTGACACATTTTGTGAATTAAACCATTATGTGAAATTTAAAGAAAGAGCTGAATGGAACTCTATTATCAAGAAACTTAAAGAAAAAAATAAAGATTGTAAACTATTGTTCAAAAAAAAAAAAACTTAAATAAATCTTGTCACTGTTACTGTTGATCAGCTGTTTTCTTGCAAGACCTGTCACTATGGCTCAGCACATTTTATTTCCAATCTAAGCCACTTGCCTGGTCCTAAATATTAAGTTACGCCTCCCCCAGAGAAAAAAAAAAATATTATTTTTTTTTTGTGATTAGAAAAGGTGGGTGGAAAAATGTTCTGGGTACAAGGGGGCGTTTCAACCTTTTTTACAAAAATTTTAGTACATGCTAAAACACACAATTTTTAGTCTCATGTATCATTAAATCTATACATTCCAGTTTGCTAAATTAACTCATAGTTTACGTGGTAATTGCAAGGCGAGTGGCGAGGTATTTCCGGCGATGAAGTAAATTGTGTTTTGGAGCAGACAGGCAGGACGGGCACTTTAGGTCTGATAAGGTTTTGGATGACTTTGCAAAGAAGCCATGAATATTTGATGTTCTACTTTAAAGAGGAATATAATAGTTTGTATTGTAATTAGTGTATTAAAGTGAACGCTCCTTGTATAGTTTGTTTCAATTTTTCTATTCCAAAGTAGAGTTTCTGACGATACTATTTATAATTAATGCTAGACATTTACCATAATTTGGTGAAAAAAATATTGCTGCAGTAAAAATTTCTTCCATGTTCGTATTTGCAAAGAAAACTTCAATGTCACAAATTAAGGATTGTAAAATCGTCTCAAATTAATAACAATTGAAACTGCGTTCTCTATTTGAAAAACACAAGCTGGTTTTTGTTATATGGAAATTAAGCCTTTTGTATAATTTCGTTTTCTTTTGTTTAACGTAAGAAGTTAAGTAATCGTCTTAATTAGAAAACTGATTAGCTGCACAAGCAAAATTTGTTTTATATTATCTTTGATATGTGACGTTTTAGACCGCATTATGTCAGTCAACGGACTGCACTTAGGACTGCACACGACGCGCGTTAACACGTTACTGCGGCATCTTCCAGAACAAGAACTGAAGGAAGTATCATGCGTTTAGCGTTGATTGCGTTTGCGATAGCAACCTCGTCCTGGGCGATTCCCTACGGCAAATTTTTATTGTTTAAGCTTACGTAGCTATTGTTGCTTATAGGAGGTTTTCTCAGAATTGAGGGCTGAGAAATGAATGCGGATCGTCAACTTCCCACTTTTCTCTAGTAGGCCTACTGTTCGCTGTCCAAGCCGCTATGTCTGATAAAATTCTTATACACTCTGTTTGCTGCTGTATTTGTAAATTTAAATTTTGTATTACATAAATAACAATATCCAGAGTATCCCATGAGGAATAGAACATACTTCAGAAATGCATTATATAGGGTGAAATAAAGAAGAAATTTCATATAAACATAGGTCCTAAAACGTTTCGTTTTCTATTTAAGGCTTGGGAAATTTCACCTTGATTTCTGCTCCAAGGCTACAATTAAGCCCTCCTGAAAGCCTTTGAACTTAAATTGAAAGGTAAATTTGATGCTTTCATATACTTTTTTAGCCTGACGTATTGTAAGATTGGATAAAGATGGTTTCAGAACTGTACCTTAAGTAGTTTTATAGAAACTATTTGTAAATCTAAAAAAAATTCGTGTCGAAAAACACACTTTTTTAGATTTGGTGTGAATTTACCTGTTAAATTACCAAAAAGTAAATGAAAGTTTGTAATAAAATTTGTATAGAATTTAATTCTGTGAAATTTGATGCATGTAAAGTTAATAAAAAAGAAACGAATATTATAGAAAATCAAATTATATATACAGTATGAGCTGTCTAATTTCATGTGAATAATGAGGCGATTCACCATCATGTTGAAAGAACATTTGCAACCTTTTTTTCAAGATAGGTCTTCTAGGATTGACAACTGATATTGTAAAACATCTTTGTACCCAATACCAGTACAGCGATCTTGAATAATTAGTGGTAGGCTGCAGTCAATAAGTGGAAATTATACCACACTATACATTTAGCGATAACCGGTTTTGAAAGGTTGACACTATTATTTCATTTGGATTTTCAGTTGTCCGTCTGTGATTATTTTTCAGATTTTGTGTTCCATTTCTCGCAAAAATATATTCATGTTTATATCAGTGAATAAACATAATTAACAATATTTCTATTTTCTTGTACTCACTGGAAAAAATTTAATCTTATCTCTGTCACCTGGTTGAAGATGTTGAACAGTATGCAAATGATAAAGATAAAAATTTTCTTTCTTTAGTGTTCTTCAAACTTTAGTACATAGTATGCCTGCTCGATGTGAAATATTTCTGACGCAGAGTAGAGGAGTGCGTTCTACAGGGCGTTAAATAGAACATGCAACTGTTGGAAACGACCCGTCAGTTCCTATATTATGAGAGACCAGGGAAAATGTTTTGTTATAAGGTACTCTCCCGTTTCGAAATCTTTGTTGGTATTGACGTTTTACATCCCGCGGAATTTCCATTACTAAAACTGTACACGAAAGCAATATCTGCGTACTCATGATTTGAAAATTGCTATGGCATCTCGAAATTATGTTTAAAAAATGCTACAAATTGCAGATTATATGATATAAATTAATTGTTAAACAACTCTTTTATGATTTGAAATCATTTTTGAGTCTGAACAGTATAGTATTGCCAACTGCATTTGCTTATAAACTTTTTAAAACAAGTTAGTTAATGTTATTGAAATTATTTTATCAGTATTAACTAAAAATTAACATTTTTTATTAACTGAATAAATTGTTGTTATTAATAATTTGTTATTATTAACATGGTTTGGTTTATATTAACAGCAGAAGAAATTTCTTTAATTTTTGATGTGTTTATTCTTCAAAAAAATTTATTTTTTTATTCAGTATGCTTACACAAAATTTTGCCGAATTAAATTCTCTAGAAACTGTATTACAAATTTACATTTATTTATTGACATTGTAAACAATTAAATTTACATGAAAACCTAAAAAGTGTGTTATTGACATGAATTTTTTTAGGTTTCCGAAACATTTCAATAAACCTACTCAAGACACAGTTCTGGAACCCTCTTTTTCAAATTTGTCAGACCAAAAACCATATGAGACTATAAAATTTACTCTTTAATTTCAGTTCCAAAACTTTCAGTAGGGCTTAATTCTAATCTTGCAGCAGAAATCTATGTGAAATTTTTCGCAAGCCATAAATCGAAAACGAAGCGTTTTCGGACCAATGTTTATATGAAATTTCATCTTTACTTTAGCCTGTAAAATGCATTCCTAAAGTATGTCCTATTCCTCATGGGAGACTCTGTAAGTATTTTATAACCTTTATTACAATTATTTACTGTACTGTTCTCTAATTTTTGCTTAATGCACACACACACACACACATGTATACACATACATATTGATTAATATTGTAGCATGACAAATAATGCCCATAGTTCTGAATGGAGAGAAAGATCATAAAATAAAATAAAAACATTTTAAATCCAAGAAAGCAATATTAAAAATTAATTAAGAACCACCGTAAAGCACAATCATAGATTGAAGAAAGAGTTTCATTAAAACCAATATTACAATGAGTGATGAGTAATCAAAAAACTTCAAAACTAAAAATAAAGTAAAGTAATACCCAGGTAGGATAGGAGTAAGTAAGGAAGAAACCCAGAACAAGACAACATCCACCATAAAAGGTGATACTTTTATAAGAAACAAGGAGGATAGGAGCAATTAAAGAAGAAACCAGAACAAGACAACATCCATAAGAAGAAGGAGTGCTCTTATAAGAAACCAAAACAAAACCCCAAAAGAAAGTAATAAAAATTAATAACAAATGAAAGTAAAACAAAATCCCAAATTTATAAAACCATGTAAAATAGATATAAACCAAAAGTGTATAAAGTAGAATTGAAAGTGAACCAATGTGAATTAATTATATAATGCAAAAAACAAACCTTCATTATCCTCTATAAATAGATTTGTTGATTTTAAAAAGACTATAAAACTAATTAGAAATAAAATCAAAGAATAAAAAGGGGATCAGTGCAAGTTTTTATGTTATATTAAATAAACCTAATGTGTCAATATTGGAGTTCATGAACTGAGTAAATTGTGAAATTATACAATTTTAAAGTGTTTATATTATGTCAATGAATAATATTCAATAGAGTATTATGATGACAAATAATACAAGTGTTTCTAAAAAATAACTGCCACTCTTTATATACAACATTCATTAGAATGACAGTAAATAAAACAAGGGCAGGCCATATAAAAAGTGAAGTGACCAAGAATCATTACCCCAAAAATCAGACAAGAAACAGCTAAAACTGAAAATGAAACTAATATAAGAAATAGTGTAAACGATGGAAGGACAGATATGTTTTGTTTAGAATAAGTTCAGATAATTCAATACTGAAATATCCGAGTTAAATACCATTCTTTTATTATGAAAATGTTTATTATGTTTTAAGAATAGTTAATCCAGATTAAAATGTCTGAGATTAAATACCCTTGTTAATTTCAATTATGTGTTATGAATTAATAGTATAAATTATATACTAAATGTTCTTTTGTTAAAATAAGGAAATGTTAATCAATATTATATTAGAGTAGAAAGTCAGAAAGGGTATAAACAAGATGTATTATTTAAAAACTTTGTATGTAAAACTGTTAAAAATCTATGCCAAATGGTAAATCTAAACAGCATTATAAATTGATGAATTAAGTACAGAAAAATAGTTAAACTGATAGAATTTATATAAGACAAATCAGTCATAGAGTCATATAACTGGAACTATAATTAGGGAAGATATTGTAAAAAGATAGTAAGAATTATTGTTAAAAATGCAAAGGTAAAAACTGAAAATTCAAAGAGGGGAGTCACATATTAATGCATAATATTTAAAAAGATAACCAATTAATCAAATTACAAGAAATGAAGGGAAGATAAACCTTTTATGACAATCTGAGATTTACAATCATTAATATAACATGTAAAATGGCAAATATTTTGAGAAGGACAGGAAGTAAATTTTAAGACTTACAATTTTCAAAATGAAGTAAATATAGCATTTTAGATAAAAAACTTAGTAAAACTATGTTATTTGGTATCGAATCAAGCAGAATGAACTGAAGGAGAAGATTATGTATTTAGTATTTAATAAATTTGAATAATAGCAAAAATATATTCAGTAGTATAATGTAAAAATTTTAAATGTAACGGAAGCTAGAAAGTTTTGAAACAATGGATTGCTAATATTAAATTGGCTAAGACTTTAGTAGAAGACGAAGGAAATGAGTTAGTTCATTATTAGACGTTGTGAAGCACACTTAAGACGAGCTCTTGCTAAAACATTAACCTAATAGCGAAGACATAAATGGCCTACATTCGACAAGCCTAGTCTACTGCGAAAAGCGCGAGTTTGGTAAAATTACATTTAAACCTTAACTTCAGTGAAACTAACACCTACGAACATTAAATTAACGTAAAACAGAACAGAAAACCAGTGAATACACAATTTAAACGATTAAAACATTAATTCCACATAACGAAACGAACCAATTATCGACCTAATAGACTAAAGTGAAATATAACTTAACACAACACATTTTATCGAAGTGAACCACAAACACTTAACCAGGACCACTCCACTAACACCCGAAGGAATAATCGCAGCTGCAGGAACGAGAAATCAGAGGAAAAGCAGCCTTTATTTGAAGCAGAATCTGCGAGGTGCATTCGTCAATTATATCTGAACACGGAGCGGCCATTTTTGATTTCCCACAATTCCAAGCTACACTGCCAGTAAATCTGCACGGTTCGAAATTTTCTTTTGATCCAAAGCTTGTACAACAGTTAGCAACCTTTTCTAGTTACATAATAATTTCTCTTGGCTTTGGAAAGTCTCTTGTTACGACTACTGACAAGTAGTTAAGGTATACCAATGACCCCTACTGAGACAATGTGGCCCAAATCCCAAATGTCCCAGTATTTCCTTCTGAAACGGAGCACAATTCTCGTACTCAACATCGTAAATTCTGGTTACAACTTTATTAAAGTTTCAAAATTGATCTTTAAAAGACTTACCAATAACTTGA